>OY747721.1:44859342-45201842 GCA_963556495.2 Valencia hispanica
TAGTGAAAGTAGGGACCATGAAATTGCAGTTAACTTTGTCAAAACAGTTGTAATTGCTGTATTGTTTTTTCTTTCTTTCTTTCTTTCTTTCTTTCTTTCTTTCTTTCTTTCTTTCTTTCTTTCTTTCTTTCTTTCTTTCTTTCTTTCTTTCTTTCTTTCTTTCTTTCTTTCTTTCTTTCTTTCTTTCTTTCTTTCTTTCTTTCTTTCTTTCTTTCTTTCTTTCTTTCTTTCTTTCTTTCTTTCTTTCTTTCTTTCTTTCTTTCTTTCTTTCTTTCTTTCTTTCTTTCTTTCTTTCTTTCTTTCTTTCTTTCTTTCTTTCTTTCTTTCTTTCTTTCTTTCTTTCTTTCTTTCTTTCTTTCTTTCTTTCTTTCTTTCTTTCTTTCTTTCTTTCTTTCTTTCTTTCTTTCTTTCTTTCTTTCTTTCTTTCTTTCTTTCTTTCTTTCTTTCTTTCTTTCTTTCTTTCTTTCTTTCTTTCTTTCTTTCTTTCTTTCTTTCTTTCTTTCTTTCTTTCTTTCTTTCTTTCTTTCTTTCTTTCTTTCTTTCTTTCTTTCTTTCTTTCTTTCTTTCTTTCTTTCTTTCTTTCTTTCTTTCTTTCTTTCTTTCTTTCTTTCTTTCTAGATGGCATTCCTCGTTCTGTGCTGAAAGACTGGAGGAAAGTGAAGAAACTCAAACAGACAGGGGAGTCTTTCCTACAGGATGACTCATGTTCAGAAATTGGACCCAACCTTCAGAAGTGTCGGGAGTGCCGGGTCATCCGTAGTAAAAAAGGAGAGGAGCCAGCACATTCCCCTGTCTTCTGTCGTTTCTACTATTTCAGACGGTAAATGACTTTTTCACCCATCTGTCTCCTGGGGCAGACATTTAGTTTTTAATACTGGCCTAATTTCAGTACAGATTTCACATAACAAAAACTATGTTCAGTGATAGATGGTGAAGCATAATTACTTGTTTTAAATTTGATTCCATTAATGTACTTTAATAATCATAAACATTTTTGTGGAGAAATATTCTAAAACTGCCACCACCATAAGTTACATTGTTGCAGTCTTCCTTTACAGATAATTATTACACCAATGTTCCCACTTCTTTTTCAGTCATTCTGCAGTTGGCCCAATTTGGGCTTCAATCATCAGATAACTTTAGATTAAACTAAATATAATCAACATGACAGTTAGAAATGCACCGGGATGAGTTTTTACTTTTGGATGTACAGGGTGGGCCATTTATATGGATACACCGTAATAACATGAGAATGGTAGGTGATATCAAAGTATGTTTTATGTTCGACTAATGCCACTCTCCAGTGACGTGCGGCGAGTGCTACGCTGTGGGCTCTTGCTGAATGAAGCTAGGACAGCCACTGATGTTTCTTCATTAGTGACAGTTTTCTTGCGTCCACATTTTGACAAATCCAACACTGAACCAGTTTCACGAAACTTAGCAAGCAGTTTGCTGACTGTAGCATGGGAGATGGGTGGTCTTGTAGGGTGTCTTGCATTGAAATCTGCTGCAATGACCCGGTTACTGTGTTCACCAGACATCAACACGATTTCGATCCGCTCCTCACGTGTTAACCTCTTCGACATGTCAATGGCTGTGAACAAAGAGAAACTTGTAAATAACTCATGAAAGAATAAAGTTACGTTGAAACCAAGCACACCATTGTTTTTCTTGTGACATTACCAATAAGTTTGATGTGTCACATGGCCCTCTTCCTATTGAAAAAACAAAAGTTGTATCCAAGATGGCCGACTTCTAAATGGCCACCATGGTCACCACCCATCTTAAGGAGTTTCCCCCCCTCACATATCCTAATGTGCCACAAACAGGACTTTGATATCACCTACCATTCTCATGTTATTATGGTGTATCCATATAAATGGCCCACCCTGTAGTTTACGCTTGATTTATTTTCATTTTTGGTGATCTATTGTAAAGCTGCCTTGCAATGTTTCCCATCTTTCTGTGCTGGTGTGTTATATTTAATGTGGGTCCGAATGTTAGTAAATGTGGAGGATTATGTGCAACATCACTTCCTGTCATGTATTGTATTTAATCGACTCCAGTTGTGAATATCACATGTGGTTTGGAATCAAGTGTGTGAAACTCTGAGTATTCTGCTCAACCAGGACAGGATACCTTACCGTTACCACCCTCTTTTTTTCATATTTAGGAATTCAATTCAGTTCAATTCAATTCAAAAATACTTTATTGATCCCAGAGGGAAATTAAGTGTTGGTATAGCTCATATAATGAATTCTTTAAGGAGTTGTTGTAGATGATGATGGCTGTGGGCAGGAAGGATTTCCTGTAGCGGTCTGTATTGCAGCGAAACTGAAGAAGCCTCCGACTGAAGACGCTCTGTTGTTGTATGACTGTCTCATGAAGAGGATGCTCAGGGTTGTCCATAATTTTTTTGATTTTATGAAGAATCCTTCTTTGCATTATCATCTCCAGATTTTCCGCAGTTGTCCCAAGAACAGAACCAGCCTTCTTTATCAGGTTGTTTAGCCTATTTAAATCCCTGGCTCTGATGCTGCTACCCCAACAGATGACGGCTGAAGAGATTACACTCTCCACAACAGACTTGTAGAAGATCTGCAGCATCTTGCTGCAAACCTTGAAGGACCAAAGCTTCCTCAAGAAGTACAGTCTGTTCTGTCCCTTCTTGTAGACGGCTTCACTGTTGCGCCTCCAGTCCAGTCTGTTGTCAAGGTGAACTCCGAGGTATTTATATTCCTCAACCACCTCCACTTCTTCTCCCATGATGGAAACAGTGTTTGACTTATCCCTGTTTCTTCTGAAATCTACAATCATCTCCTTTGTTTTGTTCACATTCAAAGTGAGACAATTGTTTCCACACCATGTCACAAAGCGGTCCACCAGCTCTCTGTATTCAGCTTCTTGTCCATCTCTGATACACCCGACAATTGCAGAGTCATCTGAGTATTTCTGCAGATGACAGGTCTCTGATTTGTACTGGAAGTCTGAGGTGTACAGAGTGAAAAGGAATGGTGAGAGTACGGTCCCTTGTGGTGCTCCTGTGCTGCTGACCACATGGTTTGACACACAATTCTTCAGTCTCACAAATTGTGGTCTGTTGGTAAGGTAGTCATTGATCCAGGCGATTGTTGAGGGCTCCACCTGTGTCTTCAGTAGTTTCTGACAAAGCAAATCGGGCTGAATTGTGTTAAATGCACTAGAGAAATCAAAGAACATGATCCTCACAGTGCTGCCTGCTTTGTCCAGATGACAGTGGGTTGGTTGAAGTAGGTGGCTGATGGCATCTTCAACTCCAACTCCACAGCGATAAGCAAACTGCTGTGGGCTCTAATACGTTCTTGTTTGCTTACTCAGGGGTGCCAACAGGAGTCTCTCCAGGAGCTTCATGATGTGGGATGTCAGGGCAACGGGTCTATAGTCATTGATGATTGATGGGTGAGTTCTTTTGGGTACTGGAACAAGGCAGGATGTCATCCACAACACTGGAACCTTCTCCTGAGTTAGGCTAAGGTTTAAGATGTGCTGCAGAATCCCACAGAGCAGCTCTGCACTGGCCGTCAGGACTCTGGGGCTGACACCATCTGGACCTGCAGCCTTGTTCCAGTTCAGTTTCTCCAGCTGCCTCTTCACCTGACTTTTGGAGACAGACAAGTGGGAGGGGGAGGCAAAGGGGGTAGCAGCATTTCCTGACTTGTTTGAAGTCACACTTGTGGAATTAGAAGAGTCCATGGCTGAGGTGAAGGATAAAACATCCGAGGTGTAACAGGAAAGCTGTTGATCATAGGAGAGTGGGATGTCTGTTTGGCTGGGAACAGGAGAGGAGGATGCTGAGCTAGTTCCTGAACTGAACCTGTTGAAGAATATGTTCAGTTCATTGGCTCTATCCAGACTTCCATCTATCCAATCCTTCTTGTCCTTAAAACCTGTGATCTTTCTCATTCCTGACCAGACATCTCGGATATTGTTCCTCTGTAGTTTGTTCTCCAGCTTCTTCCTGTATGCCTCCTTGCTGTCTCTGATCTTGACCTTAAGTTGCTTCTGTATACTCCTCAGTAATTCCCTGTCTCCCTCCCTGAAGGCTCTTTTTTTTTCTTGTTTAGCAGTTCCTTCAGGTCACTGGTGATCCAGGGTTTGTTATTAGGGAAGCATCTCACTGTTCTGGTGGGGATGATGTTGTCCACACAGAAGTTTATATAGTCAGTCACACACTCAGTCATGGCATTGATGTCCTCTCCATGTGCTTGGCAAAGAGTCATCCAGTCTGTGGTTGCATCTACTTTACTATCTACTACTATACTATCTATACTATATCTATATACTATACTATATCTATACTATAACTACTACTACTACTATCTACTAATCTACTGAACATCTGGGTTGAACATTTCCTAGAAAGCGTGTCTAAAAACAAAATTTATTGATGAAATCGTGCATGCTATAATGTCACATTTCAGCCAAAATCAGAGTGTTGTCATCCCCTGGCATGGCGTCTCTCTTCGCCGTTGAAATGTACGACAGGGTTCAGGTACCAGTAAACACATCCTAGGCCATCATTCTGTTGGGATGACACTGGTTTGGGAGATCTTGCTTTTGGGCACAAAGTAGCATAGTAGTAAACCATATACTGCAGGGGGAGGGCTTCCCAGAAGTTCTGCATTTTAGTTTCAGGTTAAGTGAAAAGAACTTTGTATTCTTTTTCCGTTCATTAAAAGAATATAATTCTTTCTTCCTGTGGAGTATATACATGCTTTGACTCCCAGTGGTTTTCTCAGGTCCTTTATTAAGCTTTAAAACAAGTGGCATCTTTTGATCTATCAATATTTTACTTTTAATACCATCCAGGCTTTCCTACAGCAAAAATGGAGTCATTCGAATGGATGGCTTCTCCACCCCAGACCAGTTTGATGAAGAAGCCTTGGCCTTATGGGTCCCTGGACCTATGGAGGAGAGCCACTTGGACCAAACCACTGCCAAGTACATCCTCAGTTATATAGGGGATAAGTTCTGTCAGATGGTAATGACTGAAAATACTGCAGCGAGCTGGATCAAGAAGGATGGTAAGTAGAATAAAATCAAACATGTTCTCTGAGAGGATGTGTGTCATTTTAGAAAAATGAATGGGTGTGTGGTGGTGAGGTGGGGTGTCTTTTGAAATACAAAGATACAAAGAAAATGGGCTTGCATCTATGTGTATACATACGTTCATTACTGTAGATTGCTTTGTAGGAAGTTTCTTTTTTTTTTCTTTTTAGCTTTTCAAGTTTAGGAGACTGTGGCTCAAGTTGTTGGTGTTCATCCCGTAACCGGAGGGTTGCCACTTCGAATCCCCCCTCCATCTGTCTCGGTCATTGTGTCCTAGCTTGCCACCATCAGCGTGTGAATGTGTGTGTGAATGGGTTATTGACTGAATGTAGTGTAAAGTGCTTTGTGGTCCTCTGACTGAAAAAGTGCTATACAAATGCTGACCATTTAAGGATTCAAGGAACTTTTATTGTCCTTTACCAAGTTTTAGTAGGAACTCTACACAAGTTTTGTACATGATGCCACTGAGCTTTATTTTTTCTCAAACCTTTTCCAGTGTGGCTTCCTTTTTTTGGTGAATAAACATTTGATACAATATACCATTTGCGTTTTTGTACTCTTGAAACTAGATTTAGTTTAGGTACCTGCTAGAGGTGAGAAAACACTAAAATTCACATGGGATTACTGTTTCTGCTTGTCTGTAAAAAATAAAATAAAGAAAAAATTTCTCAGATTTTTACACCGAGTCTATATTTTGTCTCCTTCAGCCAAGCTAGCATGGAAGCGGGCAGTGAGAGGGGTCAGAGAAATGTGTGATGCTTGTGAAGCAACACTCTTTAACATCCACTGGGTCTGCCAGAAATGTGGCTTTGTGGTGTGCCTCGAATGTTACAAAGCCAAGGAGCGGAGGAGTTGCAAAGGTCTGTATATGTTTTCTAAACCACCTGATCCCCAAAATGCTTGAAGTGTTTAAACAAACTCAAAACCTAACATTTAAACTATGGCTGACAATTTAAACTATACCTGACAAGTCTGCCATAAATTACTTGCAATAAAATACAGTTTTATCTCCCAGCTTCTTGTCAAATAATGTACCTGAAAACATTTTTCCTTATGAAGACAAAGGCCTACTTTACAGTTGTTGCCTCACAGTGCTGCTAGACAAACAAACCACATTTACCGATTGAAAAAACACACAGGGCGCCTTGATATCGATGTGAAGGCAGAAATTATATGTGAAATTTAAATGCATCTCACAAATGAGCAAATATAAAATGGAGGGAGTTGTTTTGATAGAGAACGACTTACCAGGGGCTTTTCTTGATGGTGATCTTGCTAATTATTGATTGCCAAAACTGAAGCGCTGGCTCGAATGTCACGATCAAAGTAAAAATGGGTCTTTACGAGAGGCTATTGAAAAGATGCTAAGATATATTGTAATAAAAATACAGGTTTATCCTGGAGTGGATGGTGGTAAATGGTATGAACTGAAAAATAAAGGACTCGCTAGCCAAACACCTGTTACACCTGTTACCGTGACAACACCTAACAGCGTCTGATCCACAAAGTTACTAATTCCACTGTGAGTAAATCTAAGTTGCAAAAGGTTAATTTGACATATAAAATATATGTATTTTGTGTTTTTTGTACCCTGTTGTCAAAAATTGTGTTTTAAACAATTATTATGGCATTTTCTTGTTGTTTTATGATTTGTTCCTCATAACTTTCTCCGACATCTGATCTGGGTATCTAGAGTTTGATTTGCACATTCCTTAACAGCAGTCCTTAGTTCCTTCCTGTTTAAACATCTTTAGGTGAAGAAACTACAGGTTTGTGACGATCAGAGCGACTCAGACCCATAGACACCCATGCGAAATCCGCACTAGTTTGTCTCGGACTACCTCCCAGAATGCATTGCGACATTACGTCATGATCTATTTTTAGATACTCTAAACGGTGCTATTTTGATGGCAATAGTCACCAGTGGATTAAAATTGACTACCTTCTCTGCAACAGCATGAGTATTGTGATAGACATCAGGCTGGAATCATATTGACAAATGCAGAAGCTTCTCTTCTGGGCAGGTAGTGATGCTTCTCATCCCTCTATGTTTAGATAAAGAGCTGTATGGCTGGTTGAAGTGTGTTAAAGGCCAACCCCATGACCATAAGCATCTCATGCCAACACAGATCATCCCTGGCAAAGGTACAGTACATGCAGAGATCTGTCATCGGCCACTTTATCTCTGCATTCTTTCTGGTATCTCATGTCTTTTTTATGTGATGGATATTATTGATTTTGATGTTATTTTGATTGTGTATAGTTGTGGTATGTATTTGCTGAAACATTCATCTTTCAAATCTTTATTTAATGTTCTTTCTATTCTAGTGTTGACAGAGTTGGTGACCTCCATTCACTCCCTGAGAGACAAAAGCAGCATCATCTTTAAATGTCCGTGTACCAACAAACAGAACGTTCTCACCAAGCTACCAGCAACCAACGGAGTCTCACAGGTACCACAGTCAGTCCCACTACTGATCTGGAACACTGTGTGTCACAGTAAACTTTCTCTGACTAATACAGAAACTTTTCGATACATATCATGATTTTTATAAACACTGTCCACTGTGCTGTCTACATGGTCATAAATGTAGTTTTGGGTAACTTTTAAATGAATGAAAATTTAAGATCTATTATTATGGGAAGACTCGAAGTCATTTTTACTTGATGACTGAAAAGGTTCTTCACATGTGGATCCCTCACCCTTTTTAACTCGTGAGCTGTGCAATAAAACTACAAGATAAGGTGAATAGTTTCATCCTTCCTTAGAAAGCAGATAATACTGTGATGCAGCAGTAGGGTTGCAACCATTAGAAATTTTTGTGGTACAATTATAGTCTGAGAAATAATCACTGTTTCATGATTATCGCTATTATTTTACGTGAATTAATATCACAACTGTATTAACTTATATAAATCACACAAACACATTCTATAAAGGTTTTTATGGCTGCTTTTTAGAAATGCTGCATAGAAAATGCATTGTAAAATAAAAGTAATTTCTGTAAGCATCTGTAAGGCTGTAAAAAATGGGTAAGCTTCACAGACAGAGGTTATGGCTTCCTTTTGAATACACCATTGTCAAAAAAAAGTTACAGTAAAAAAAATAAACAAAATGATCTCTGTACAAATAGATGATATTTAAAGCTTTATTTTCAATACATTCATGGAACAGAGAATTTGTAATTAAACCAGTCTTGGGCTGACGCTGAAGAAAAGAGATTAAAATACCCTAAGTAATCTGCATCAAAATTAACTTATTAATGAGTTTCAATATTTAGGCCTGATTGTAAGAAATCCGAATGACATTAATTTGAATAATTAACTAATGTCTAGCATGGTCAGATAGAGTTCATACTGATTTTAAAATGCCCTTAATTAGATTTGTCTATTGACCTGTTTCTGTAAAAAAATAAAAAATAAACACACACAGAAAAAGCGTTTGACTGTTGATAATTATTAAGGGCTGCAAAACTTGCAGCTGATGGAAATGTTAACAAACGCGACTTAACTATTTGGTGTTAAACACTTAAGCGGTCAGCAGGACGTTTATTCAAGATAACACTGAAGGACAGGGGCACACTACATTTTGTGATTTGCAAACATTTTAAGGATTCAACCGTAATTTTGCTTTCATGACGTCTGCACTACTGACTACAGATGACAAGGACTTGATACTAATAATAGGCTACATTTGAAATTCCTTTTAATGAGCCAACTAGAGAATAAAACATAACACTTGTTATAGGCAAATAGGAAGCAAACATTAATTAGTAGCCTACAGCACCATGAAGCTAAATAAGCCCACAGTCACTGGATTGTTCCAATATTACTTGGAAGTCACTTCAGTCACTAATGTAATTTGACTCAGTTGTAGCCTACTTTCAATGGTGCTTATATGTCCGCATGATGATCTTGGAGATGCTGCAACAAGTTGGAGGTGTTGGATCCTTTGGTGGAAACTTTTTTTTGCAACCTATATAAATGGGTCCCCTTCATCCTGGATCTATCCTTTAGCATCTTTTAGGTATCCAAAATATTCCAACACAGGAGACTTCAAGGGCTTTCTAGGTGGATATAGAGTTGTCCTGGTGGTTGTTGTCTCTTGTTCTGCTTCTGCCATGATCCATGTGTGTATTGTTTTCGTTTCTGCAGGTTGCGTTATTACGTAATTATATGTCTTTGGTTCCGGCTGAGTTTGAGTTATACTTAATGGACGATTAACTGCAGTGTTTCACACCATGGTTAATCGTTGCAACCCTACTCAACAGTAGTTCAAACATTGCTTAAAGATTTTCATTTGCAGTATGTGTCCAGTTGCTAGATTTAAATAGGTAATTTACTAGGGGTGCAACGGTACAGGTGGCTCACTGTACGGTCCGTACCTCGGTTTGTGTGTCACGGTTTCGGTAAATATTCGATACGGTTTCGATATGTGTTTTGTGCATAAAGCAACATTTAATTTCTCTCAAATGATTTATTTATTTTGCTTCTCAGAACAAATTCCAAACAATTCCAGTGCTGAATAACATAAAATTTCAAGTAAACAGTTCGTGACGAAGCACCACACTTGAATAAACTCAAATAGTACTGTAGACTTGCCTTTGTTTCCTTGCCTACTAGTATTACACCATGGCATAAAATATGTATAAAAAGTTAAAACACACAAAAATGTAAACAAAAAACACTGTTAAAGTGCATTTTAGACTTTACTTCTAGTGCACACTAAGTGGTAGTATAAAAAGAGAGGTAAGCAGTTTCAAACGAAGAAGTGCACTTTATCCATGACAAATTGGGGAAACATAAATTCACAGAGATACAGAAATACCTTGTGCTTTGCCTATTTTAACATAGGCTACATTCAGGATGTAAAGTGCAATATCATTTTGCCAACATTGACATGAGCTAATTATTCCTCTGTTATTATGACATTTTTTTGTAAGAAGATTGGCCTGTCAACATTGTCTGCAGCAAAGCGAGAGCGGGTTGCACTTACAATGTCCCCTGCAGTGGAAAAAATTCTCTCTAGGAACTGAAGTTCCCGGGACACAGAGGTGACGTTGTACAACTTTTGCAACATGGGGGAACTTGCTCCCATTCGTCTTCCACCACATGAAAGGATCAACATCAATGGAGTCTGCTGACCTGTATGAAGCAACTTCATCCTCAATTATCTTGGCAAAGGGCCTGACCACTTGTTCATGTTTTTTGAAAACATTACCAAAAAGCTCTGCCATGGCTGTTTTCTTCTTTGGAAGGGAGGATGATTTCTTTTGTCCCTCTGTGGATGGCATTGTCCCTGCTTTACTCTGCAAGAACAATTACAAATGTATAAAATAAAGTACACTGTAATAAAAGCCATACATGTCTCTGCTTCTATGAACACAACTTAAATGATCAGTGGAGACAAGTTCTCCTGCTTTTACACTATCTCCAGCTTTTGACAGATGTGTGGAATGTATATGATTTATATGAATTTAAATTTTAAAAAAGTAATAATGAAATATGCAATCATAAAGTCACAAAAAAATTATAATACCTGAAGTTCATTCTCTTGTATTTCTGTGGCGAGATCCCTGTAGTGTCTGACAAGGGAGTGTTCATCAAGGGAAGGCAGGGATTTAAACCTGGGATCCAGGGCTGTGGCTTTTTGTAGGTAATTCTGGCGATCAGGGTCTGTGTACCTTTTTTCCAGGTCCCGTGTATTGGCTTCTTTGGCTTCTTTTATTGCTGTAATGTCTTCATCAGCTGGTGCCATGGATTTGAGGATCATTTCCTTCAAAGGGAGGATCATTGATATGGTGGGGGTGGTCTCACTGGTCATCAGAGTTGTTACAGTTTTTAAAGGTTTCAGTACTTCAATCAGTTGTTCTGCCATTTTTTGTTCATCAGTCAATATTGCCATGTCCTTGTTTATGTGACTCCTCAGTGTTTTTTGTCCATCGTTAATGCAGAGTAGATTGCAGGCTGCTGTTCTACATATCGTGCCAACATGTGTGTTGTGTTCCACTGAGTGGTGACATTGTGGATTAAGTTGTGGTTAGGCAGATTTAACAGTTCTTGTTTCACAGTTGGTGCATGGTGAGCTGTTGTGCTTTTGTGGAAAAAGGTGATAACTTTTCCAAGGAGGCGTGACACCCCGTTGATTGACACGGCCTTCTTGGCTGCCAGGTTTGCAGTGTGAGCAAAACAACTTATTTGAGGTCCCAGTCCATCTGTTTCATTGACTGCATTGAAAATATTTGCTGTGTTATCTGTGGCCACTGGTATGATTTATATTTGGCCTCTCCAACTTCCAATCAGTCACAAAATTTTTAATTCCTTTGCCAAGTGTGCACTTGTATGGCTTTCATACAATGGGCGTGTCTGCAGTACTGCGCTTTTCATTTGCCCACACAACGTATAGTGGACAGTCACAGTCAAGTAACTTTCTGTTGCTCTCAAAGTCCAACTATCTCTAGTCAGTGCTAGGCTTTGCACGCTTTGTCATAGAGGTCGAGAATTATGACATCGCTGAAATGTGTATGACTGGGCACAACATAACGTGGGTCAATCGTTTTCACCAAGTGGCGAAACCCCTCATCTTCGACCACAGAAAAAGGCTGCAAATCTTTGGCTATTAACGCTCCCACTGCTCAGGTTTTTTTCTTGTATTTATCCGAGGTGGCACGGTAGGTCTGTTGAAAAGCATTCTCTATGGACAGTTGTTGTTTTGCTGCCATTACCTTTCCGGGGTGTTCGACTCTCCTGTGGTTCAGAAAGCGTAATATCAGGATGATTACGCTGGAGATGCTTGCCCATATTGCTTGTGTTTCCGTTTGAGTATAGGACATGTATCAAGCAGCGTTTACAGAGTGTGAAGTTTCTGTTAACTGTTTTCACTCCCTCGTCGGTGTATTCAACAGCAAAACCAAAATGCTCTCACACCGACGATTTTAAATAAACCTGGTGTTTCTTCGAACTCTTCTCTTTCAACTTCTCCGGTACCGCTGGCCATGTCTGCTTTTTTTCTTTAATTTCCTGCTTCTATGAGCTGCAGCCAACAGGCCAAAGTGTGATAGGTTGGTCACTATGAGTGCGTGATTGGACATTAACTTGCGGTAAACAGTAAAGCCCAATGCAAAATTATTAGAACAATAATCCCTCCGGACATAAAAGCGTATTGTCCCGTGCAGGTCGTACCGAATGGTTCGGTATTTTACAGAGTACTGTTGCATCCGTATCATTTACATATCAGCAATGTACAACAAAGGGTTTACGTGGGCCTTTTAAGTAAAACTAAGTGATAGTATAACAGAACTGCTTATTCAGTCTGTCTTTAAATGTAACTGTCTATTGTTTCTGTCCACTAGGTCCTGCAAAATGTGCTAAACCACAGCAACAAGCTGTCCCTGGTGAAAGCTGAGCCTGGCTCCCAGCAGAACTCAGAGGATGGAGGAGCCAAGGCAGAAACTAATGGAGGGCATGGTGGGGGAAGCAGTCCTGGGAGTGACAATGAAAGCACACCTGTCACCCCACCTGAGTCTCAGTCACCGCTTCACTTCCTGGCTGACCTTGCAGAGCAGAAATCCAGGGAGGAAAAGAAAGGTGAGAAAGGGCATTATTTTTTTTTCTTTTTCAATTTTCGTAAGTGTGTCACTATCTCACAGTAACAGTTTGATTTTATTCTTAGAAAGTATGTTCCTAAGTTCCTGCTGTTCTCATCTTGTCTACCAGAAAACAAGCAATCAGTCCTGCCAGGCAAATCTGTGAAAGAAGAGAAGGATGGGGACGGAGTCCAGCAGCAGAGTAAAAACACTTCTCTGGTGGCTAACAGTACAGAGCAGGGCTCCACACTCAGAGACTTGCTTACCACCACAGCAGGAAAGCTCAAGCTTGGCTCTACTGATGCAGGAATTGCCTTTGCGCCTGTTTTTTCTACCGCTGCACAGGTATACAGACCAGCTCATTAATGCCATTAAATGGTACACACTGTTGCATCACCTTAGATAAACTGAAGATTTTCAAATTCAAAACGAGGCAGTTTTACTGATGCTTCTTGAAATATTCTGTTGGGGTCCACAGACTGGAAAAGATGGCCGAACCATGCCAAACATCCTTGATGACATCATTGCCTCAGTGGTAGAGAATAAAATCCCTGCCAGCCGCCAGAGCATCACCACTAAGCTGTCAACAAAGCAAGATCACATGACCCCCTGCAACAACAGTAATCCCACCCCTGTTGGTATGGAAGATATCAAAGCACAAAGGAGGAAGTCAGCCACTTTGCCTGCAGTGATGCCTGAGGATTCAACCAATCATTATCCAGACATTCCCCACTATTGGTTGAGCAACAGGCGACTACTGTGGCTTAAAGATCACCGCAATCAGAACAACTGGAAGTTGTTTAGAGAGTGCTGGAAACAAGGACAGGTATATTTAGGTCCAGCTATCAAATGATCAACGACCATGCTTATAATTACCAGTTAGGAGTTAAATATTGGATTTTTTTGTGTATGCATAGCCTGTTTTGGTGTCTGGGATCCATAAGCGACTGAACGCTAACCTGTGGAAGGCAGACTCCTTTAATCAGGAGTTTGCAGACCACCAGGGAGACCTCCTCAACTGCAAAGACCAAGTGGTGTCTAACTCTGGGATAAAGGAGTTCTGGGATGGATTTGAGGACATTACCAGTAAGTTTAGGTCCAATAGATCCTGCTTTGAGTTGATTACTTTAGTTGTTTTTTAATCTAATTAAAACTATTACTTGTTTAGAGCGTCCAAAGTCCAAAGATGGTGAACCCATGGTCTACAGACTGAAGGACTGGCCGTCTGGGGAGGAGTTCATGGCTCTGATGCCGTCAAGGTAAAACTTTCGCTTGTTAATCCTAAAAATGGTTAAAACACTGATATTTTCCTATAGTGTATAAAAAAACGCATACGCTTTTTTTCTCACTATCTGAAATTAAATCAGACTCAACTTTTCCTGTTTTAGTTAAGTTAGGATTACTTATTTTAGATTACTGAATGCCAGAAAATGACCAAGTTTTTTACAACTTCTTTTATTACAGTCTTCAAATTCAGAGGATTACATACAATATGACTACTATGCCTTAAAAGCAATTTAGAAAAGTTTAGATCAGAATCAGAATCACTTTATTGCCATTGCCAGTAAAAACAAAAAATAAATAAATTTACAGACTAGGAATTTGCTCTGATGTATCGGTGCACATATAAAAAACGAAGTAAAAGAGAAATTAAGTAAAAACAAAAACATAACATACTTTTAAATTAAATAATTGGTTAAAAACAACAATATGTTTGTTTGTTTTTTGTAACAGTAGCAGTTGAATAGTGTGGCTATTTAGCTATTTTTTAAGAGTCTGATGGCTGAGGGGAAGAAGCTGTTCCTGTGGCGAGCAGTTCTGGTCCGGATAGACTGTAGTCTCCTTCCTGAGGGGAGAGGGTAAACAGGCTGTGTCCAGGGTGAGAAGGGTCAGCCACAATCCGACCTGCACGACCCAAAGTCTTGGTGATGTACAGGTCATGTAAAGGTCGGAGGTTGCAGCCAATCACCTTCTCAGCAGTCCGCACAATGCGCTGCAGTCTGTCTCTGTCCCTGGTGGTGGCCCCCGTGTACCATACGGTGAGGGAAGAGGTGATGATGGACTCTATGATGGCTGTGTAAAACTGCACCATCAAATCCGTTGGCAGTTTGAGCTTCCTCAGCTGACGCAGGAAGAACATCCTCTGCTGGGCCTTCTTAATGAGGGAGGTTATGGTCAGCTCCCACTTAAGGTTCTGGCTGATGGTAGTACCCAGGAAGCGGAAGGAGTCCACAATGGAGATGGGGAGGTCCATGAGGGCAAGGGGGGATGGTGGGGCTGAGACTTTTCTGAAATCTACAATCATCTCCATTGTCTTCTGAGTGTTGAACTGCAGGTTGTTGTGGGTGCACCAGGACACCAGCCGATCCACCTCGCTTCTGTAAGCAGACTCATCACCATCTGAGATGAGGCCAATAAGGGTGGTGTCATCTGCAAACTTGATCAGTTTCACGGACTGATGGCTGGAGGTGCAGCAGTTCGTATACAGAGAGAATAGCAGAGGTGAAAGTACACAGCCCTGAGGGGAGCCGGTGCTGATGGTCTGAATCTCCGACACCTTCTTCCCCAGCCGCACGTACTGCCTCCGATCCGTCAGGAAGTCGGTGATCCATCTGCAGATGGAGTCGGGCACGTTGAGCTGAGAAAGCTTGTCTTGGAGCAGAGCTGGCAGAATGGTGTTGAACACAGAGCTGAAATCCACAAACAGGATCCTGGCATAGGTTCCCTGGGAGTCCAGATGCTGCAGGATAGAATGAAGAGCCAGGTTGACAGCATCATCAACAGACCTGTTGGCTCTGTAGGCAAATTGCAGCGGGTCCAGGAGGGGTGCGTTGATGGTCTTGAGGTGAGAGAGGACCAGACGCTCAAAAGACTTCATGACTACAGACGTCAGCGCCACATGCCTGTAGTCATTAAGGCCAGTGATCTGTGGCTTTTTGGGGATGGGGATGATGATGGAGGATTTGAAGCAGTTTGGCACCTGCCCCAACTTCAGGGAGGTGTTAAAGATGTCCGTGAAGACTGGAGTAAGCTCATCCACGCAGTGTCTCAGGGTGGAGGGGGAGACACCATCCAGCCCGGGAGCCTTGCGGGGATTCAGCTTGCTGAAGAGGTTGTGTACGTCCTGCTCTTGGATAGAGAGGAGGGGGAGTCCATGGGCTTTGATAGAGTGGAGCGAGTGATGGTGTCAGGAAAGGTGGAAGTATCTGGGGAGGTCTCAGGGTTGGCAGATGGTCCATCAAAGCGACAATAGAAGTCGTTGAGGAGGTTGGCCGGTTGCAGGTCATCAGCGGTGTGGTGGGCACTCGGCTTGTAGTTGGTGAGCTGCCTAAGCCTCCTCCAAACAGAAGCAGAGTCGTTGGTAGAAAACTGTTGCTGGAGTTTCTCTGTATAACATAATTTGGCATTTCTCACCTCCCTGCTAAACCTATATTTTGCCTCCTTGTAGCTGTCTCTATCCCCACGCCTAAATGCTGCTGCTTTCTCCACCCTGAGCTATCTGAGTCTACCTGTGAACCAGGGCTTGTCGTTGTTGTAAATCACCCTAGTGCATGTTGGGATAATGCTGTCCTCACAGAAGTGGATGTATGAGGTCACAGCATCAGTAAACTCATCCAGGTTGTTCATGGCAGCCCTGAACGTCTCCCAGTCTGTGGAATCCAGATACATGCCTAGCTCCTCCACTGCATCGCTGGTCTACTTCTTTGATGTCCTCATCCTAGGTTTGGCAAGCTTCAGCCTCTGTCTGTAAGCGGGGATCAGGTGAACCATTACATGATCAGAAAGTCCAAGAGCTGCGTGGGGCACCGCACGGTAGGCTCCACCCACTGTAGTGTAACAGTGATCCAAAGTGATCTCTGCTCTTGTTGGGCATTTAATAAACTGTCTGTATTTCGGTAGCTCCTGGCTCAGATTCACTTTATTAAAATCACCAAGGACTATAACTAAAGAGTCTGGAAAAGCCTGCTCCACATGCAGAATCTGGTCCGCAAGTGCACCCTGAGCTTCGTGCAATTCTGCGTCAGGCGGGATGTAAACAGCGGCCAGAATGAATGAAACAAACTTAGCCAGGGAGTAAAAAGGCTTACAGTTGATGAAGAGATATGCTAGAGCAGGAGAGCAGTGTTGGAAGACCACAGTCACATCATTGCACCAGCCACTGTTGACACCTCCACCCTTGGTCTTGCCAGAGAGCTCCGAGTCGCGATCCGTACGGTGGAGCTGAAATCCCTCCAGGTGTAGCGCACAGTCTGTGATCTGATCACAGAACTACGTCTCCGTGAAACATAGAGCACAAGAGGAGGAAAAGTCGCTGTTTCTTTTCATCAGGAGTGCGAGCTTGTCCAGTTTGTTGCTGAGTGAGCGAACGTTGGAGAGGAAAATCTCAGGTAAAGGTGTACGGAGTCCACGCCTGCGCAGACACACCAGGGCCCCGGCTCGCTTTCCTCTTTTGCGGCATATCACTCTCTTAGCCAAAAAAAGTAATAAGTCTGCCTCAGGTGCTAAAAAAAACGGTGATAGATCCGTGGAAGTAGTTGCTCTAATACTTAGAAGCTATTCATGGGTGTAAGAGCATGCTGATACAGTGTTTACATAGAAAAACAAACAAAACAGAGTGCACCGAAACACCGAGGCAGCCATAAGCGGCGCCATGGTAACAGAAAGCTACCATTAGCTAGATAATGATGTCATGGCTTTTTGAAACTCCTGATTGGTAAATTGAAAACTGAAAACAACACATGATGTTCAACTCCGAGCTCTAATGAAATTATAACAGGTCAAGTATTTAGTTCAGTGATTGATATCGAGCATGTCAGAAGGAACCGCTGAAATTCTGAGTCAGAAACACTGTAAATATTAACTTGGTATAAATTTAATGTATTTTCTTGGATTTTGTGGCTTTAGTATTCTATGGAACAATTCCAAAAATGTATCTTTTTTTCCCACTCCCACAACTATTTGCTATTGCATAAATGATAAAGTCCACACAAAAAAGATTTATTTTGAAGTTTGTGTTTTACAGGTATGACGATTTAATGAAGAACCTTCCATTGCCAGAGTATTCAGATCCAGAAGGGAACCTCAACCTGGCCTCACACCTACCATCTTTCTTTGTCAGGCCTGATCTAGGGCCCCGGCTATGTTGTGCATATGGTAAGAGGAAAACTGCAGCATCAGTTAAGGGCTAACTTGTCATTTCTGCCATTTGATTTTGTTTATTGTATGCATATTCCACATAAAGATGAGCTGTTTGATGTTCTTAGAGTTTGAAGATCAGGTTTGTAATGTCAAGTGACACCTACCAGCAAAACAATAGATTATAACTCAATCTCAGCCTTTCTTTACTTATTCTAAAGTAATAAAGACACAACAATTCTTATTTTGGTGAAATTATAAAGGGTGAAAATATATTTTAGACTATTTTTTGCATAGTAATAAACTGAACCTAAAATACACACTGTAGAATAGTCTTTTGATTAATGGAATATAAAGTAACATACATATTCTGCATGAACTGAATTCTAAAATTGAAATGAAATTGACGTTGATTCCTTAATTATTAATGCACATTTTTATGTTATGCATTGCCTAAATTATTAACCAGTCATTGTTTTTTTTCTAAAAAGCTGATTACTATAAAATGTATGCATAGTAGCAAAGATGTTGAAGTCCCTACTGTACTACTGTAAGAAGATTAGTCCTGACTCTAAAAAGTCCAGCATTTTACTGATTACATTAAATTTGTGTATTTTTCAGGCCCTTTTAGCAGTGAAAGCACTGCAAAAGCCTATTGTATCCTCACTGTTTATCTTTCTTCCTGGTAATGAAGTGGCTTTTTGGAGGCCTGAACATTTACAAAAATCACCGAACTTTGCACATGTGTCAAGTGTGTGAAATTTAAGGATTGTAATGGAATTGAAAAGGGGTGTGGCTAAATGGCTCTACGGCACCCTCTCAGGATGACCTGTCCAGAACGGTTTAACGTAGACATTTGAATTTTGGTACAAAGATAGAACTCGAGGCAGAAAAAAAGTCTCATAGACTTATGTTCTAAAAGCAACTGGAAGTCTGCCATCTTGGGTCAAAAGGTCCACTTTGAGTGATTCTTCCATTTTACACATGTCAAACTTTGAGAATCTCCTCCTAGAGGTTTTGATCAACAGGCAGGAAACTTAGTGAGTTTCCTTATGATGCATGAGGGATCTAAAGTTATCAAAAGTTTTCATGCATGTTGAAGGGGCAGCACGTCACAAACTTAAAAGTTGTTTTATCTTGTACAAAAAAAGTTACAGAGGTATGAGGTCTATGAGGCACCATTGTCTTGAGGTATTGGGGATGAAAGGTTGTTTAAAAGTTTTTGCTGCTTTAAAGCATATTCAAATTCAATTCAAATTCAATTCAAATTCAAAATTACTTTATTAATCCCAAAGGGAAATTAAATGTTGTTGTAACTCATTATGCTAGTTCCTTCAAAGATTTGTTGTAGAGGCTGATGGCTGTGGGTAGGGATGATCTCTTGTAGCGCTCTGCAGATCTGAAGAAGCCTCTGACTGAAGACGCTCTGTAGTTGTATGACAGTCTGATGTAGAGGATACTCTGGATCTATGGCGTCTTCTTTTCTACTCATCAGGGTTTTGTGGCTGTAGTTGAGGTATTATTTGAGCTTTTGTGATGTTAATCAGCCGCTGCCAGTTGTAAACCACCTTGTTGCCATGGTTATGCATCATAACAAATGTCCAAAAATAAAAAGTATCAGCAAAAATCCTTCCAGCTGCACAGCATTCAAAACCAGAGAGAACAGTTGTCCACAAAAACAATGTTTCTACCAGATATGACATATGGGCATGTCCAAGCATTAATTATTGGCTTTTCGCCATGAAAGATGGTGTAATAATTTCAACACACAATATAGGACCTGTGCCAACCTTTGTGTGTTTCATCACAGACAAGCACTCAACGCATTAGAATTTTCATTTGCTAACATCACCTAAGCCTAAAACATCATGGTCATTATTTGACTCCTTTTATCTAATTAATATCTAGCTATGCCCTGTGACTGAAAACAAGTTGGTGTAAATTGGTGTCCAGTACTATGCATTTTCTAAAGAGGGTGTGGCTATGGCGCCATAGCAAAGTCTGATGTCACTCCATTACTATATTTTTGCCTCTAATTTTAACATATATTTCCTGATCTGCACTAAATTGAACATGATGGCTATTAATGCAGTGCCTAAAATATATTTATTCAATTATTTTGTGAGGGTGACCTAATTCTTCAACAGCGCCATCTAGAAGAATCAAATCAATGAACCCCAACTAAAGCTATGAAAGTTGGAAACATGTCAAACTGTTCAAGACCTACAGACTATTACAGTGACGGTCCAACCCTACAGAAAATCACAAACCTGCTGTACCCAATGTTGCTGTACTCTTGCTGCTTTACTAGCAGCGTTAACAATTTTAGCCACAGTTTTTTATTTTGTACCATTGAACTGAAATTAAAGCACATAAAACTGGTCAAACTGACTCTATATTCAAATCCATTTCATTTAAAAAGCACATTTAAAAAAAGTTACCTTGACCAAAGTGCTGTACATTACTAAAACAGATCAAATCAACACATTAAAAATGAAAAAGAGTGAAAGCTGAATCAAAACGTACTACAAAAATGGAAACAAACCAGCTCACTATTTCAAAAGAGACAACTAATTTGTGTTTTTACGCGATTTAAAAACAGCCAAAGAAGAAGCATGGCATTAATGGCAATTTGTACTATTATTTTGGAGCCACAACTGAAAAAGCCTGATCTTATTTGCACTTCAGCCTAGTTTTTGGTACAACCAACAGAAGCTGATTGGCTGATCTAAGGGCCCAGACCATTAAGGCATTTCAAAGCCAAAAGAAGGATGTTGAAATCAATTCTTTGGCACACTGGCAGCTAGTGGAGAAAAGGCAGATCAGGTGAGATATGTTCAGTTTGCGTAGACCGGTTAAAAGATGAGGAGCTGAAGGCGTGAAAGAGAGGCTTGACTGAGCCCAGCATATTCTGTAAGTGCATAGCAGTAATCTAGTTATGTTGTGATATAACAATGGATTATTATCTCTTGGTCATATTTCGACAAGACTGGTCTCAGTTGGCAACCTGGTGTAACTTCTGTAAACCACTGCTCACCTTTTTTAATGAAGGTCTAAATTGAAGCCATCGGAACCTTTCCAATGCAGAAAAAACTCATTCTGAAGGGCCTTTTTTGCAAATTGCACAAATGTTCTTTACAGATATAATTTCCCACATTTGTAGTTATGATCAATTGTCTGTCACTGTAGGTGTAGTTGCATCTCAGGATCAGGACTTTGGAACCGCCAACCTCCACGTTGAAGTCTCAGATGTGGTGTCTGTCCTGGTTTATGTTGGAGTGGCGAAAGGGAACGGAGTCCTTTCCAAAACGGGTAACACTTCAAGCTTATTGCTTAAGTTTAAACACAGAATGTAAAGAAGGAGCCTGTGAGACTGAATTGTCTATTAGTTTTTCAGTTGAGAATTGTAAACATAAAACAAAAACTATTTAAGAAAGAAAAATAGGAAATGTATCTCTGTATTATGAACTGATGATTTATTTGAACTGTTCAGTTTTCATGGTAACAATGATTCTACGAGAACCTTGCTGATATAAAGCAAGAACTGGGTTCAAAAGTTTTAATTTGTTATACATTTTCTCTAATCCTGGTGGAATTAAGATCATTCAAACAGTTTCAGATTACACACACCCACACTGAAATTTGGCAGATCACCACTCCCTCATTTCAGCTGTTAATTTGAAGTAAATTATTCAGTTTTCCTCCTATTATTCCTTCATTATTCACTCTAAAAAAAGAAAAATTCACATAAAATCTTCATGTCCATGAACAGCATAGTTGTAGTGAGGTTATATCTAAAAGCAGTGCATTTTGAGAAGTTAGATGAACAAATGTTCTGTTCCTGTTAAAAAATAAAGTAAATGCTCAGTGATTAACACTGCTGTAAAATTGTCTTTGCCCTCCTTACAGAGTTCTTCTGTTTTGCTATTTTGTCAAAGTTAAATATTTCAGATCAGGAAATCAATTTTAAAATCAAAGAGAACCTGAGGAAATACAAAAAGCAGTTTTCAAATGACGAGTTTCTTCATTAAGGGGAAAAGGCTATCCAGATGTACCTGGCCCTATGAGAAAAACTATTCCTCTCTTGTTAAACCGTGAATTAGTTCATTTATTAAACTACTTTTCTTTTGAAAGCTGAGCTCCATTTCACAAGACATGAATACTACCTGACCTGCAGATATCTTAAATATATTTGACAGAACCTTTTTGACAGCTGAAAGAAGCAACACTTCACCTAAATAAAAGAAAAAAACAGAGTTAGACATCGATCAGTCTAAGAAGGGTTACAAAGTCATTTCTAAGACGCTAGCGAACGAAATTGAGAACCATTATCCACTCCTAGAGAAAACATGCAGCAGTGGTGAACCTTTCCAGAAGTGGCTGGTCAACCAAAATTACTCAAAGAGCACATGATTAATTCATGAGGTTTACAAAACAACCTCTAAAGCTCTCCTGAACTCACTGCCTCAGTTAAGGTCTGAGTTCTTGATTTAACCATAAGAGAGAGAGAGACTGGACAAAAATGTCCTCCATGGAAGAGTTCCAATGCCAGAACCACCACTGGCCCATAAGAATATAAAGGCCAGTCTCACATTTACCAAAAAACATCTTGATGTTATTTTCTCCTCCACAGAATATTTCCCTAAAAGTGTTAGGGATCTAAGACTTTTAGGGAAATATTCTGTGGAGGAGAAAAAGGTGGAACCTTTTGGAAGGTGTTCATCCGGTTGCATTCGACCAAAACCTAACAAGCATTCCAGTAACAGACCATATTCATGATGGTCAGAACAGCCCAATTACACTTTGGTTCTACAACAAGTCAACAATCCAAAGCACAGTACCAAAGTCTCCTCTGAATGATTTTGGAAGTTTTGGAGTGGCTTAGCCAGAGTCTGGGCTTAAATATAACTCAGATACTATAGTATGATCTGAAACACACTATTCATACTGGAAAACCCTCCAACATGGCTGTAAGAAAACATTTCCGCAAAGGAGAGTGGACCGAGATTACTCAGTGGTGATGTTAAAGAATCACTACCATTCCTCATAAATTCTTTGTCAGTTGTAGCTTAAGGTTGGCACAACTAGTTATTCGGTTTACGAGTTCATTACTTTTTCCTTGAGGGCCAGGTTGGTTTGAATAACGTTTTTCTCTTAATGAATTAAATTATCCTTTGAAAACAGCTTTTTGTATCTTCGGTGGACCCCCAGTATAGCTATAATCCACAACTACCTCAGACCCCCACTATTACTATTAATATTCTTGTTACTAGTAGTAGTAGTGTTATTTGTTTGATGATCTGATGCATTTAAATGTGACAAAAAAGCAAAGGCAGAACTGAATGAGTAACATATGATTGCATGCCTGTAGGAGTGTTAAAGCGTCTTGAAGAGGAAGATTTAGATGAGGGCGTCCGAAGGAGGCTGAAGGACTCCAGCGAAATACCTGGTGCGCTCTGGCATATCTACCTCAGCAGAGACATGGACAAAATCAGAGAATTTCTCCACAAGGTTGGTTAATTGCTAGGAAATATTAAATAACTGCAGCAGCTTCAAAACACTCTTCAGTGTGTTCAATTCCATATTATTCAGTATAATATTAATTGACAAACTCTTCCTTTATCAGCTCTGTAAGGAGCAAAATCTGGATGTGTGTCTGGACCAAGACCCAATAAGAGAGCAGGGGTGGTACCTAAGCCGGAAGCAGCGGCAGCGACTCCTGGAAGAGCATGGAGTTCAAGGCTGGACTGTTGTTCAGTTCCTGGGAGACTCTGTCCTTATACCTGCAGGGGCCATGCACCAGGTAATCACACAGCTTAGAGATGGAGTCAGCTTATTTCATTTCTGCTTGGCTGTGGCCTGTAGAGGTGAGCCAAACAAGAACACATTCAGCTAAAGCAAAGAAACACTTCTGTTGACTACATAGAACAATCATATTCAACAAAATAAGGTCGGACAGACTCTATTGTTTCCCAGGACTAAACTTAAACTGCTCAGTTAGACTGTGGTTTATTTGTCCTGTGCTGAACAGCCTGTCTTCTTGTGTCTTAGGTCCAGAATCTTCATAGCTGTGTCCAAGTCATCAATGACTTTGTGTCTCCTGAGCATGTGGCCAGGTCCTTCCACCTGACACAGGAGCTCCGGGCCAGTAAGGAGGAGGTCAACTATGAGGATAAGTTGCAGGTAAAGAGCTTCAGCAACAGCTGTAGTATTTGACTGCCTTGGATCACATTGGAATTTGCATTGTTAATGTTAAGTTAAGATGATAATTTTTTAATCCCAAAGGTAAAATGGTAGAATTCTAGCCTGTCTATTTTCTCATGTTTTGCTCAATCAGTGTCCTACTAAGCATAGCAAAGATGTACTTTAATATGTAAGAATGATCAAAATGAGGACATAATCATTTGTCATGTTTGTGTGCTGTTTGGTCTATCTGCTGGACAAAACTTGATATACACTCACATCTGCCCATATAGGAGGTTAGAGATTACTCAGAGCTGTCTGTCTTTGTTCTGCAACGGGCTGCAGGAATAGAAAATGAAAAATATTTGCTTCAGCTGCACTGCAAACCAACAATAAACAAAGGGGGGGTTCCCAGAAAGACACGCTGAGAGAAAACCCTAATTACTTGCTTTAGAGTTTAAATAAAATGTTTTACATCATTCCAAGTTCAAATTGCTACGTGGAATTGATATTATTCAATTCAGTTTATTTATATAGCACCGATTCACAACAGATGTCATCTCAATTCACTTTATTAAAAAAGTCATTTCAAATCATCCATACAAATATTTCAATCAGTTTAAAGTTTTAGTCAGTTTTCTATGTAAGGAATCCCAGCAGATTGCATCAAGTCATTGACTTGAGGTTGCGTACCGTTGATGCAGACTCCAACCACTGCAATCCCTCATACTGAGCAAGCATATAGTGACAGTGAAGAGGAAAAACTTCCCTTTAACAGGAAGAAACCTCCAGCAGAACCAGGCTCAGTAGGAGCGGCCATCTGCCACGACCGTCTGGGGGTTCAAGAAGACAGAGCAGAGACACAGAAAGTATTCTTACATCAGTTCTTTTTGTTCTTTCTATGTTAAAGAAAGTAAAAGTTGATAACAGGACACAGTGGATGTTCAGTTACTGGGAGCATCATCCCAGTTGATGCCCCCCGTCCAACAGGGCATTGCAGCCAAGCAGGATGGAGTTTCTATGGAAAGTAAAGCACAGAGAAAACAAAGTTAACAGTCGAAATAACAGCAAATAATACAACTGGAGAGTAGTAGGAGAGAAAAGTAGCAGAGTGAAGAAAAGTGGTCAGTCTGTCCCCCAGCAGTCTAAGCCTATAGCACCATAACTACAGAGATAGCTCAGGATGACCTAAGCCACTCTAACTATAAGCTTTATCAAAAAGGAAAGTTTTAAGCCTGGCCTTAAAAGTAAACAGAGTGTCTGCCTCACAGACTAAAGCTGGGAGCTGGTTCCACAGGAGAGGAGCCTGATAACTAAAAGATCTGCCTCCCATTCTACTTTTAGAAATCCAAGGAACCAGCAGTAAACCTGCAGTCTGAGAGTTAAGTGCTCTGTTAGGAACATATGGAACAATAATATCTCTGATGGATGATGGAGCTGATTATTATGTGCTTTATATGGAAGAAGAAGGATCTTAGATTCTATTCTGGATTTAACAGGGAGCCAATGAAGGGAAGCTAAAACAGGAGAAATGTGATCTCTCTTTTTAATATTCATCAGAACTCTTGCTGCCGCATTTTGGATCAACTGAAGGCTTTTAATGGTATTTTGTGGACTTCCTGATAGTGAAGAATTACAGTAGTCCAGCCTTGAGGTAACAAATGCATGGACTAGTTTCTCAGCATCACTCCTGGACAGGATGTTTCTAATTTTAGCAATATTCCGAAGGTGAAAGAAGGAAATCCTAGAAACCTGTTTAATATGGGATTTAAATGTCAAGTCTTGGTCAAAGGTAACGCAGAGATTCTTTACGTTATTACTGGAGGCCAATTTAATACCATCCAGATTAAGTGATTGACTAAGCAGTTTCTTCAGCAATTTCTGTCTTGTCAGAATTTAAGAGCAGAAAGTTTAGAGTCATCCATGTTTTTTATGTCTTTCCAGACATGCCTGTAATCTACCTAACTGACTGGATTCATCTGGATTTATTTATAAATATAGTTGTGTATCATCGGCATAGCTGTGAAAATTTATCCCTTGCTGTCTAATCATTTACCAATTAGAACCATATATTTAGTAAAAATAACTGGTCCAAACACAGAACCCTGTGGTACTCCACAAGTAACCCTAGAGTGTGAAAAAGATTTATTATTTACATGAACAAACTGGAATCTGTGGGACAAATATGATCTAAACCAGCCTATTGCTGTTCCTTTGATCTCTACAAGATGTTGAAGCCTTTCTAGGGGCGACTGTGGCTAGGGAATTGGGAGTTCGTCTTGGGGGTTGCTGGTTCGAGCCCCAGCTCCGTACCTCTCAGTCGTTGTGTCCTCCTGCTACTGGTGTTGGTGTTGGCGCCAGTGTTTAGCATCTTCGCTTCTGTCAGTGTGCCCGGTGAATGAAGCCCTTCTGGGACTAAATAAAGCGCTATACAAACTCAGGCCATTTACCATTTCTAAGAGAATATTATGATCGACTGAGATATAACAAGACCAGAACACAAGTCCGTTCTCTGAGGCCATGAGAATATCATTAGTAACCTTCATCAGTGCTGTTTCAGTGCTATGATGAGCTCACACACTTGATTAGCAACTATTTTCGCAAGGATTTTAGATATAGGTCTGTAATTAACTAAGTCACCATGATCTTGTCAAGGTTTCTAAAGTAAAGGTTTAATTACAGCAACCCTAAATTCCTGTGGTATCATATCATCATATCTAAAATTCCACACTATTCACTATTGCATTCTAGTCCCAGTAGCTAACTCAGCGATCAACTACATTTCTAAAACAGAACACTGAGGCAGAGGTAGAACAAGCAGTAGTACTGTGTTTACCTTAGTTAACTGTTTATCCTGGCAGTTCAGATAGGAAGAATGTCTTAGTTACCACTGCAGCCTGGCAACAGGGATGGAAAGGAGAATAAGGGGCTATAAAAGAAGACAAACATTGAATTAGAGATAACCCTTCCCTGTAGGAAATAACTTGTTGAAAGGTTCTATGTCTCCTAGTCAGTCCCTCGTTCTCCCCCATCTTTCTTTGCACTTGTCTATTCATCCAACTCATCTGAGTGCTCACAGACATGATTTCAAATTTCACTCCTTCTTTTCCATGCACTTCTCATTTTACTTTATTTGTTTTGCTTAAAATGGAGCAAAACATTCTGTAAATTGTGGCTAATGTCTACGTCTGTACAGCAGAGGGCGCCCCCAGACTCAGTATTGACAAACTGGAAATAACCTACTGTGGGGCCTGAGAGTGATGTTTTGAGGATTCACAGACTTGTCTGTGTTAAGGAAAAAAAGAAGATAAAATTCTGTGTGACTTTAACTTTACAGTTACAAGGCACAAATACTTTATCACCAAAAATACCTTCATAACATGGACTCTCTGAATGCATAAGTGCTGGTGAACAGAATTCACTTATACAATGGAGCCAAACCATCAAGTGTCCCAGTAGAAACTCTTTAGCACTGGAAAAGTTCTCTTCAAAGAGGAAAAGGCTTGGACGGACGGACGGCTGGATGGATGGGTGGATCTAACATAGCACTTAGTTTTCAGTATTAAATTAAAACCGTTTTAGCTTTTTACTTTTGTGTGGAAGAAAATACTTGTCCAGCCACAGTTGTTTGGAGTTTTGAACACTTTGCTTATTCAATTTGCACTACAGTGTAGGGCTGCGCAATATGGCCTAAAAACAAAATCTCAGATTTTTTCACACCAAATCCGATTTCCGATTTTAATCGATTTTTTTTCTTTCTCCCTTTACTTTCTTAAACAGATAAAAAATGACAGAATTTATTTTAACTCTTATTTTAATATCTCCTTTGGCAGTCTACCCGAATTCAAAGTTGTGTGCAAAGTCGGTAGCACATACCTGGCATCCAAAGTTTTCAGTAGGTAAATAAAGCCGGGCTTTTCCACTGTATAAACAGGCACCATATCTTTGGCAATAATAATTGTGATGGCATCTGTGATTGGTTTCCACTGGACACCCGTCTTATCATAAGGGACACAGTGTGAAAATGATTCCCCTATGGTGGCTTGTCTTTTGGCGGTGTTTTGTGAGCTGCTGCTTGCTTGAGGATCTCGTAGAGAGCAGCACTTCTCCCACTCGAGTGCCTCTGTTTCAGGTGTTGAAACAAATTCGTCGTACCCCCACCTTTAGTAGCAGCAGCCGTCAAACAGATTTTGCAGCGTGCTGTTTGTTGCTCCAAGTCTGAAGTCGCAAAACCGAACCAGTTCCATATAATGGAAGAAACTGTCCCTTTTTTGGGAACAAACTCCTCTTTGCTAGGTGCCATTTTTACGTCTACGCCCTGTGAGAGACAGACTGGCTGACCTTGCTCAAAACTTCAGAAGCCCAAGAGAGCAGTGGGAATGGGGGGTAAATCTCGATTTTCCCAAAAATAAATCATTTTCAATGGCAAATTAGAATTAATGGATAAAATCGATTTATCGCCCAGCCCTACTACAGTGCTTGACAACCATTATTAAATGTTATACTCATTGGATATCCAGTTGCAGCCTCTTAATGTGGAATAAAGCTGGCAACTATGCCTCGCTAGGTAGAGTAGTTGCCCCGTAATTGGAGGGTTGTAGGTTCGAGTCCAGCTTCTGCATATAATAACAATCTACAATTCAATAATAAAAGTCTAAAATTATATAGCTAATTTGATTGGAGTCTTGTTTCATGTTATCACACAGTTTCTATTAGTGTGCAGTGTTTCATAGTTGTAATTTTTCCGTTAAATTTCCATTTATATATTCATTAAGTTTTATAATAAAAATGTGAACATTTTAACGTTCTGTCAGCTCTTACATATGTAAACAAGTTTTTTTTTAAGTTGTCCAATACTTTCTTTACCTGGTAATTAGTTAGAACTAACCCAGTTACTTGTTTGAGGAAGTAACTGATTACCAGTGTTGGGCTAGTTATAGTTCTATTAAAGCTGCAGTCTGGAGTATTTGAGGGAGAGAGAGATTTTTTGAATCCGACGTACCAAGGCCCCTCCCAGAACACTCCCCCCTCCCCTTCCCTCCCTCCAGCCCTACAGCATTAGTTTCGCACGCGCATCCCCTGTGGCGGCACAGTGAATCAAAGAAGTAAGCAGCAAGCGCTATTGAGCACCACCTGACTGTATTCTTGCTATGGACATTTCGGAGGTGAGCAACTTCTGCATGACTGATGCTCTCTCACAATATGACGACTGTAAACGGGAAGACACGGAGCGGTTTGTGTGCGCGGCCCCAGGTTCACATTATTTGCGCGATCCGCATGCAAGTCGATTAACAGCCGACAATGCGGAAACTCGAATTCTATTGGCTAAAAATTTGGCGCTCAGTGTTGAAGCATAGGGGTCTACGGGAGGAAGGTGGGATTAAGAAAAATAAGTGTTTTGGAGCACCAGCCCTTTATCATAGTATTGAACCCCACTATTATTTTAAAGATTTATAAAACTTTGATACATAAATATATTTTCCGGACTGCAGCTTTAAATTCAGTATATTTATATAGCGCCGATTCACAACAGATGTCATCTCAAGGCACTTTAAAAGAAAGTCATATCAATACAAACATTCCAATCAGTTTAAAAGTTTAGCTAGTTTTACAATGTTATCAGCCTAACTCCATGCAGTTTGTCCAATGCACACTTCTGCTTTTTTGAACCAGATATATTTCACAGTCTGACGACTAGATGCTGTCAGAACACTTTTATTAGGAGCCTTAGTGTGAGAGGTAAAAGTGGTCAACCAATGTGTGGTATACAGTGGGGCAAAAAGGTATTTAGTCAGCCACCAATTGTACAAGTTCTCCCACTTAAAATCATGACCGAGGCCTGTAATTTTCATCATAGGCATACTTCAACTATGAGGAAATAAAATCCAGATAATGACATGGTCTGATTTTTCAAGAATTTATTTGCAACTTATGATGGAAAATAACTATTTGGTCAATAACAAAAGTTGATCTCAATACTTTGTTATATACCCTTTGTTGGCAATGACAGAGGTCAAACGTTTTCAGTAAGTCTTCACAAGGTTTTTACACACTGTTGGTGGTATTTTTGGCCCATTCCTCCATGCAGATCTTCTCTAGAGCAGTGATGTTTTAGGGCTGTTGCTGGGCAACACAGACTTTCATCTCCCTCCAAAGATTTTCCATGGGGTTGAGATCTGGAGACCGGCTAGGCCACTCCAGGACCTTGAAATGGTTCTTACTAGGGATGTGTATTGGCAAAAATCTAGCGATACATGGGAGACGATATGATATATCGCGATATATCGCGATACTATGAGTAAGACTATATATTGTGATTTTTAAAACTGACTTTAACTGTAGGAAAATTGTCACAGCATTCTAAACACTCCAACCTGTTTCATACTTTAACACCCATCCATCCATCCATTTTCTTCCGCTTATCCGGGGTCGGGTCGCGGGGGCAGCAGCCTAAGCAAAGAGACCCAGACTTCCCTCTCCCCAGCCACTTGTTCCAGCTCCTCGGGAGGAACCCTAAGGCGCTCCCAGGCCAGCCGAGAAACATAGTCCCTCCAGCGTTTCCTGGGCCTTCCCCTGGGCCTCCTCCCGGTGAGACGTGCCTGAAACACCTCACCAGGGAGGCGTCCAGGAGGCATCCTGACCAGATGCCCGAGCCACCTCAACTGACTCCTCTCGATGTGGAGAAGCAGTGGCTCTACTCTGAGCCCCCTCCGGATGACTGAGCTTCTCACCCTATCTCTAAGGGAGAGCCCAGACACTCTGCGGAGGAAACTCATTTCAGCCGCTTGTATCCGTGATCTCGTTCTTTCGGTCACCACCCAGAGTTCGTGACCATAGATGAGGGTAGGAACGTAGATCGACCGGTAAATCGAGAGCTTCGCCTTTTGGCTCAGCTCTCTCTTCACCACGACAGACCGGTAGAGCGCCCGCATAACTGCAGATGCCCCACCAATCCGTCTATCGATCTCCCGCTCCATTTTTCCCTCATTTGTGAACAAGACCCCCAGATACTTAAACTCCTCCACTTGGGGAAGGACCCCATCCCCGACCCGGAGGAGGCACCCCACCCTTTTCCGGCTCAAGACCATGGCCTCGGATTTAGAGGTGCTGATTCTCATCCCAGCCGCTTCACACTCGGCTGCGAACAGCTCCAGCGAAAGCTGAAGATCACGCTCCGATGAAGCCAACAGGACCACATCATCTGCAAAAAGCAGAGACCCGATCCTGAGGCCACCAAAACGGATCCCCTCAACGCCTTGGCTGCGCCTAGAGATCCTGTCCATAAAAGTTAGGAACAGGATCGGTGACAAAGGGCAACCTTGGCGGAGTCCAACTCTCACTGGAAACAAGCCCGACTTACTGCCGGCAATGCGAACCAAACTCTGGCACCGGTCGTACAGGGACCTAACAGGCCGTATCAAGGGGCCCGGTACCCCGTACTCCCGGAGCACCCCCCACAGGGCCCCCCGAGGGACACGGTCGAACGCCTTCTCCAAGTCCACAAAACACATGTAGACCGGTTGGGCGAACTCCCACGCACCCTCCAGGACCCTGCTGAGGGTGTAGAGCTGGTCCAGTGTTCCACGGCCAGGACGAAAACCGCATTGTTCCTCCTGGATCCGAGGTTCGACTATCCGTCGGACCCTCCTCTCCAGAACCCCTGAATAGACCTTACCAGGGAGGCTCAGAAGTGTGATCCCCCTGTAGTTGGAACACACCCTGTGGTCCCCCTTTTTAAACAGGGGGACCATCACCCCGGTCTGCCAATCCAAGGGAACTGCCCCCGATGTCCACGCAATATTGCAGAGCCGCGTTAGCCAACACAGCCCCACAACATCCAGAGCCTTGAGGAACTCCGGTCGAATCTCATCCACCCCCGGAGCCTTGCCACCGAGGAGCTTTTTACACATCCAGTTTTATTACTAGATCTAGTTGATCCACTGGAACAAAGAAGGTGAAAACAGCCACAAACTACCAGTTATACTTTTAATTTTAATAAAAAAATTACGGTCATCATTACTGGTTCCATTCAAATCCTTAAAAAAAAAACGATATTTTTATTTTGAACATCAATACAATATTGGGGAAATAAAATATCGCGATATATCGGTGTATCAATATTTTCTTACATCCCTACTTCTTTCGTAGCCACTCCTTTGTTACCCGGGCGATGTGTTTGGGACCATTGTCATGCTGAAAGACCCAGCTAATTTCATCTTTAATGCCCTTGCTGATGGAAGGAGGTTTTCACTCAAAATCCCACCATACATGGTCCCATTCATTCTTTCCTTTACACGTATTTGTCGTCCTCGTCCCTTTGCAGAAAAACAGCCCCAAAGCATGATGTTTCCACCCCCATGCTTCACAGTAGGTATGGTGTTCTTGGGATGCAACTCAGCATTCTTTCTCCTTCAAACACGACAAGTAGAGTTTTTACCAAAAAGTTCTATTTTGGTTTCATCTGATCATATGACATTCTCCCAATCCTCTTCTGGATCATCTAAATGCTCTCTAGCAAACTTCAGACGAGCCTGGACATGTACTGGCTTAAGCAGGGGGACCCCTCTGGCACTCCAGGATTTGAGTCCCTGGCGGCGTAGCGTGTTACTGATGGTAGCCTTTGTTACTTTGGTCCCAGATCTCTGCAGGTCATTCACTAGATCCCCCCATGTTGTTCTGGGATTGTTGCTCACCGTTCTTGTGATCATTTTGACTCCATGGGTTGAGATCTTATGTGGAGACACAGATCGAGGGAGATTATCAGTGGTCTTGTATGTCTTCCATTTTCTAATTATTGCTCCCACAGTTGATTACCAAGCTGCTTATATATTGCAGATTCAGTCTTCCCAGCCTGGTGCAGGTCTACAACTTTACTTCTGGTATCCTTTGACAGCTCTTTGGTCTTAGCCATTGTGGAGTTAGGAGTGTGACTGTTTGAGGTTGTGGACAGGTGTCTTTTATACTGATAACGAGTTCAAATATGTGCCATTGATACAGGTAAGGAGTGGAGGACAGAGGAGACTCTTATAGAAGAAGTTACAGGTCTGTGAGAGCCAGAAATCTGGCTTGTTTGTAGGTGACCGAATACTTATTTTCCACCGTAATTTGTTAATAAATTCCTTAAAAATCAGACCATGTGATTTTCTGGATTTTATTTTTCTCATTTTGTCTCTCATTGTTGAGGTATACCTATGATGAAAATTACAGACCTCTGAACTTTCACAATTGGTGGCTGACTAAATACTTTTTTGCCCCACTGTATGTACACCACCTCAGCTTTATTTGGGCCGGAACACAAATGATGCAAATTTGCAACATTTGTCCAAAAGAGTTTAATCTATCAACAGACAAGTAAGTTTAACCTTTTCATTAAATGTAAAATTCTATATTTCTGTCCCATTTTCAGGTGAAGAATATATTGTACCACTGCATGAAGGAAGTGGTGAGCTCACTGAAGAGGAAACACTCTGACAAAGATCTCAAGGAAGAAAATTCATGACACCTAATCAACCTTGGCCATGTTATCCGAAAAGAGCTCTGACTTTCATTTACCTTCTGCCTCGCCCTCCTCATCATGTGCTGAAGGTGGTCTGCCCAAAGCTGGTCACATTACCCAGGAGGCATTTTGACAATGTCAGACATGCATGTGACAACCTAGTGGCCAACTAAAAACACAGTTGAGTCATTCTTCTCTTGAGCCAAAAGGAGAGCTAGGATCAGAGTGCCTGCTGGACTGATGAGGACCGAAGCTTTGCTGCCTGTGACACAGAGCACTGCTGGCGGAACGCTGAACTCCTTTGTGTGATCTTTGCTTTTAGCTCAGTGGCGTAGACTGACCCTGAGGCAGCAATAATGGTGGACCCAGTGAGGCTGTGAGGGAACTGCTGCTCTTTCATTAATGTGGACTCTAAACGTCAGCACGCTTTAATCTGTCTATGGTAGCAGACCAGAACATGTCTGGGAAGGAAGATTTTGCTGATCTCAGCAGCATCACCAGCACCATCAGGAGCAAAATGTTAAATCTCAGCTGTTACAGAAAATCAAGGACTAAAGAAAGAAAGCAAGAGAGCTGCTAGGACATTAAGGATGCTTCAGTCAGCTGCCTCTTTTCTTTACCTTTTTTTTTCACTAAGTTGTCCCTGTCTTTTGTTTTCTAGATGTTACTGTCTGTGTGTAATCTGTTCTCAGTTTTCTTTCTCAGACTGTGTGATTTATTCCTCTGCAGAGACGTTCCAGCTCTGATAATGCAATGTTATGAGGAAAAATGAATTCATGTGAATGTGAGCTGTATAGTTCTGTTATTTTACTCTGTGGTTTCAATTATTATGATCTCTACTGTGATGGAGGACACACACAGACACAAACGCCGGCTAATGCCTGTGACTTTAGGAAATACTGACACTCTCCAGTCCTCATGCCATAAATCTATTTTCTGAAAATTAACTGCCAAACTATTGTTCAGACTGTGTAATGTTGTATTATGTAAAGAAAAAGACTTCTACACAACAGTTTATGAAAACAAAACTAATCGCTGTAAAATTTTGACTTTACAAAAGATGTAATTTATTTAAGAAAATAATTGTCTTGCATTTTTTGATAAGATTTACTATTGTGAACTTTTAAGGTTTTAAGGTTAAAATAATTAAGAAGTTAACTATAAAGTGTAAATATATACATATATACATTAAGTGAAGTATTTTTTTAAAACATGGATTGCTTCAATTTAAAATTTTGAATTGTAAGTGTTACATGCTTTGTACATTGAAGTTCAAAGAAGTTTTACATTTTCCATTAAAATGGATTTATCAAATATGTCGTTTTGTTGGTTTTGATTCTGACCAAAGTCAGCTACCAGAACCAGATGCGCAAAATGCTAGAACTCCACTATACCATGAAGGCCAATGAAAGAAACTTTATACAGAGGGGAAAAAAAGAACCCACAAGTGGCTGGGGAGAGGGAAGCCTGGATCTCCCTGCTTAAGCTTCCCCCGTGACCCGACCCCGCATAACCGGGGATGGATGGAGAAAAAAAACACATCTAGATTACTTACAACTTGAGATTGATGAGCTACGACAAAGATGCAAATGGCAAGGAGGGAACCAGGACAACAGGTAGGGACAAATCATTATCCCCAACATCTGTGATTTGGTATCAAGCCCTGTTGAGATAAACTGAAATCCAAGGCCACTGACCAGACGGATAATATCAAAACTAAGTTAGAAAGCCTGGACCTACACCCTTTGCCAAGGCTAAGTAATAAAGTACCTTTTGAATGTCTTCCAGTATATAGAAAAGAAGTGCAAAGCTATATACATGTTGGGAGCATCATAAGACCAATAAGCTGCTGTATGCCACAGTGACGATAATACTGTAAATACTTGGCTACAAGACCAGTGTAGGGGCCACTATTTTTTATATATATATATATATATATATATATATATATATATATATAAAATGTATCCCTTAGGTTGCGGTGTCATATATGTTTGGTTGCCATGGGATAACTACCCTGCATGTGAAAGACGTTCCTGGACAGAGGCAAGCACATGTAGTTTTGGACCATTGACTTGCTGCTGTATATGTGTGGGATGTCTCATACAGTTGAGCAAAAGATATTTGTGAAATTTGGGGATTTTGTCCTTGACCTTTTTCTGAGCATTAAAGTTGTGTAAAAGCACAAGTCTACATTAACCTTTAGAACACATCAAAGTTGCAAATTCTGACAATGTCAATCATTACATTTACATCCACATCTAAATAAAAAAAGTCAAGCTAATACCTTTACCAGAGTAGTAGCCTTTATCCTAGTTTGCACGTCATTCAGAAATTTGAATTATTGTATAAAGTCCGTTCTACTTTGCAACAGCAGACCGTGAAATGCAGCCATTTGTATTGGCATTACATTTACATTTTGTAAGTACTGTACTGTTTACATTGGTGTAGATTGTCAGTCCTCCATGGCATGATATTCTTACGAGTTTAAATGAAGGTACCTGGACTTTGCTTGTCTTGAATACGTTTTGTATCTCATCCAAGAGGCTTCTTGAGTTCTGAAAACTGGATTGGGAGTATCAGATTTATAAGTCTAAGGTTAAGGCTCACTAATGGGGCTATGCTTATACCTAACAAGGCTATCAGTTACCTTTAATGTCACATCACTTTTTACTTGCATACCTACATCTGATGCAGTGGAAACAGTCAGAAAATGCCTCCAAGAGGACAAACAGCTACAGCAAAGGACCAACCTCACTCCAGATCATATTTGCATCCTACTAGATATCTGCCTTTCCATCACATATTTTAAGTACAAGGACAACTTCTACAGGCAAAAACATGGATGTGCTATGGGATCCCCAGTTCCTCCGATTGTGGCTAATCTCTACATGGAAGAAGTGGAAAAAAGAGCATTGAACTCTTATAACGGATCACCACCCAGTCACTGGTTTAGGTATGTGGATGACACCTGAGTAAAACCCAAGCCAAAGAAGTGGAAGCCTTTACTGAACATATCGACTTGGTAGATCACATCAAGTTTATTCGAGAAGACGCTAAAGAAGACAAGCTACCCTTTCTGGACTGCCTGGTACACATGGAAGGAGTTGGCAGCCTTGCCACAGAAGTCTTTAGGAAACCCACTCATGCAGAATAATACCTACTTTTTGGCTCGCACCACCCACTGGAACAAAAACTATCGGTCATCAGAACACTACAGCATAGAGCTAAACATGTCCCCACAAAGAGAGAAGGAAAGGACAGAGAACACAAACATATAAAGAGGGCACTCCTAACTTGTGGATACCCTAATTGGGCATATGTCAAAGCATCAAAAAAGTCAAGGAAACAGTCAACTCAGGCCAGTGTAGGGGAGGAGATGGAAAAACATAGTTATCCTGAGTCTCTGAGAAACTAAAAAGGATATTTTCCAACATAACATCCCAGTGCATTTTAAATCTGGCAACACTCTCAGGTAAAGACCGGTTCATTCTAAGGACAAAACACCCAAACACAAGCACAGTAACGTGGTTTATGTAGTCCAGTGTGGTGAGTAATGTTCAGAGCTGTACATTGGAAAAACGAAACAGCAACTACACAAAAAGATGGCTCAACACAGAAGAGCAAACTCATCAGGCCAAGACTTAGCAGTCCATCTACATCTAAAGGACAAAGGTTGCTCTTTTGAAGACAATAATGTACACATTTTACATAGAGAAGACAGATGTTTTGAGAGAGGAGTGAAAGAAGCCATCTATGTAAAACATATGAAACCAACTGTGACTAGAGGAGGTGGTTTGAGATCCCCCCTTTTAAACACATACAAAGCAGCCTTGAGTTGCCTACCCAAGAAGTTTCACCAAAACTCAGACAGCCCCTTTCAAACAGGCCACGAAAAACTGTAATTTTTCCGGACTTCATCCGTTTTGTTTTTGAGTCTGAAAGCAATCTTCTGGACTTTGTTCGGATACCCTTTACCGGTAATTTTACGGATGAAGACCTAGTAACAAGAGTGGACTTTTCGCGGTATGGGGTTCGCATTCAGACAGTCAGTTAATGTTCCGCGAAAGCTGCAGGGGTGTGGGGAAAAGGGGAGAGGGGCAGGGAACGCTGTGAGCACACACGATGACATATAAATGTCACTACTTTCCTTTCAGCTTCTTCGTCGATGTCTCTTAAGCGTTTCCATGTGCGCAAAATTGGACACATCACAAGAACGAGCCCTGCGAGTAGATCTGCTGTTTCGTCTACCATCTTTGCAATAATGCATTTGTTTGGGGAAATTACATGTACACCCGCCGCACTAAGTTTACGTAATATCCACATAGAACCCCCCACTCCCCCGCACCCCCCACCCCCGATACATTTATCAGGGTCCTCCGGTACATTTCTTGCTGTGTGAAAGCAGCCGAAAGGCAATGTTCCGGAAAAAAGTGTTGTGTCAGAAAACACAACTCCGGTTAAAGACCGGATGGAATTGTCCGCAAATGCTCCAGAACTTCTGTCTGAAAACGGCTGAGACATGTGACCAAAACAGCTCATAGTTACATAACCGGGGTCATTTCACTGTTTACAACACTTACATCATCAAGATTGCTTAGTGCTTAGAAACTTACACAACCCTGATAGCCTCATTAGGTAAACGATAACCCCATTAGTGAGCCTTAACTTAGATTTATATATCTGATACTCCCAATCCAGTTTTCAGAACTGAAGAAGCTTCTTGGATGAGAGATGAAACGTATTCAAGACAACAGGAAAAGTCCAGTTGCCTTCATTTAAACTTTCAAGAATACTGTACTGTTTAATTGTGTTACACTCCTTGTTGCTGTTCTTTCCCGTGTTGTTATTCCTCCCTTTCCGTAGTGCCCAGGCTGATAATAGCTTAACTAAGCTGTGATGGCGTTTACATGCAGATAAATTCGAATGGCATTATCTGAGTGCTTTCGTACGATAAAGAGAAGACCAGTTCAGTTCAACTTCTGCTTCTAAACAGCTCATTCTGAAAGGGACTGAAATAGTCAAGAATTGAGCTTCTGAGATCGCTTCATGTGGGAGTGATTTGGTGCAAAGAAGTTCATTAACATGTTTTGTACAGACCATAGACCTATTATAAGTTGTTTTAAAAGAGGCAGAATATGTCCCCTTTAAGTTTGAGCTTAGCCTTCACAACCAGTCCGGTGGAAGTGGGAAGCTAAGCTTAAGGCAATATGTGAAGAAATAACTTTGTCTATGCAATGTAGTTGTCAAAATGTGGTCATAAAGTGTAATGAAGGCTTGTCACAAAAAATGTTTTGCCAAGAACCCTCTTGACTGCGTCAAGTGACCATTATCTGGTCAGAGAACATGTTTGTTTTCTTGCATTTACTGGGTGTTCCAGGTCAACTGACCTTAGCTGGTCAGAGGGTATGTTCTCTTGCACGTAGACCTCGGTGGTAAAACCTTCTTTGTGACAAGCCTCCATTACACTTTATGACCAAATTTTGACTACTACACCAACAGGTGCAAAAAAGAATGAGGATCCAGAAATATTACAACTTACCCAAACCGTAGATGCTAGACACTGCCCTTCAATGCCTCGTGTCAGGCTAACTGACTCAAGAGGTCCACTAAAGAAGCAGAAGCCAGGGCCCTCATTTATCAAACATTCAGAGAAACTGTCCCATATTCTAGAAAAGGTCTGCACCCCCTGCTCTCCTGGTGGGGAGTTGCTTTGCAACATTGATGCACCAACAGAGAAGTATAAAAGGAAAACATCTCTGTCAATACGTGTGCGTGTAAACTTGCTGGCGGAGAAGTATGAACTAGGCTTAATACCATAGATAGATAGATAGATAGATAGATAGATAGATGTAAAACTTGAAAAGTTAGTATAGCATGCAAAAGTTCTTTTATTTCAGTAATTTAACTTAAAAGGTGAAACTAATATACAATATAGACTCATTACATGTAAAGTGAGATATTTGTTATAATTTTGATGATTATGGGCTACAGCTTATGAATACCCCAAATTCAAAATACTTATTTTTTTAATATTACATGAAATCAATAAAAGAAGGACTTTAAATATAGGAACGTCTGACTTCTGAAAAGTATAATCATGAATATGTACACAGTACTTGGTTTGGACCCCTTTTGCATCAATGACTGCCTCGATGCGGCGTGGCATGGATGCTATCAGCCGGTGGCACTGGTGAGGTGTTATGGAAACCAGGATGCTTCAATAGCGACCTTCAGCTCTTCTGCATTGTTCTGTCTCATGTCTTTCATATTTCTCCTGGCAAAGCCCCATAAACAAAAGTAATTACTTAGGCCCTAAAGAGGAACAATTAATAGTCAGCACACAGCTTCAGTTAATACAGCTAGAAACTACTGATCAGGCCTGAAATCTAGGTGTAGTAATGCCATTACTACACCTAGATTAGAGGTGTGGACTCGAGTCATGTGACTTGGACTCGAATCAGACTCGAGTCATGAATTTGATGACTTCAGACTCGACTTGATAAAATGTACAAAGACTTGCAACTCGACTTAGACTTTAACATCAATGACTCGTGACTTTACTTGGACTTGCGCCTTTTGACTTGAGAAGACTTGCTACTTCCCATGAAAACTGGGGGGAAATTTTTTTACACACCATGGAGGCATTCAAATTATATTATCAGGTTGGTCCAGTTTTTCAGAAGTGATTATTTTGAGAGGTGGGGATTTTATTAATGGCATGTTTAAAAAAAGTTTAGGTTAAAATGACCCAAGTCTATTTGAAAGTTAAACTGTTTTGCAATATGAGGTCAATACAATACAGGACAGCATTGTTCTAGTGCAATATGCTGTTGAAATACAAGCGTTTTTTGTGAAAATTTAATTTTCAGTTTTTTACTGTATTTGATTAATGTTATTGTATAAATAGAGGTTTAAATAAATACAAATCTTACAGACATACATTATTTGTATAAATGTATTTCTGTGGTAAGAGGACTTGAAATGACTCGAAACTAAAATGGTAGGACTTTTGACTCGACTTGAGACTTGTTGGCTTTGACTTTTGACTCGACTCGGGACTTGCCTAATCTTTGACTCAACTTGACTCGGGACTTGAGGACAAATACTTGAGACTTACTTGACTTGCAAAACAATGACTTTGTCCCACCTCTGAGTAATGGACTCAGACCTGAACCTCCAGAGTCACATAAAGGCAATAAGGTCAGCCTTCTATCACCTGAAGAACATTTCTAGGATTAAAGGAATGATGTCGCAACAGGACCTCGAAAAACTCATCCATGCGTTTATCTTTAGTCGGACTGATTACTGTAACAGCGTCTTCACAGGTCAGCCTAAAAAGTCAATCAGACAGCTGCAGCTGATCCAGAACGCTGCTGCTCGTGTTCCTCACTAGAACCAGGAAAGTAGAGCACATCACCCCAGTTCTAAAGTCCTTACACTGGCTCCCTGTAGCTCAGAGAATAGACTTCTAAATACTTTTACTAGTTTATAAATCATTACATGGCTTAGCACCAAAGTATGTTGAAGATCTACTGTTACTATACCAACCCCTCAGACCACTCAAGTCCACTAATTCCAGTCTACTCAACATTCCTAGAATCAGAACCAAACATGGAGAATCAGCTTTCAGTTTCTATGCTTCTCTACTCTGGAACAAACTTCCAGACAACTGCAAAACTCCTGAAACACTGAGTTCTTTTAAATCACAACTAAAAACATATCTGTTTAGAGCTGCCTTTGAGTAATGCTTTGGTGTATCATATGTTTTGTGTATGCTTCTTGCTTTATTGCTGTTTTTACTTTATATGCTTTGAGTTTTACTGCTATTTTTATTTTACCCCGTAATCATGTAAAGCTCCTTTCTGTTCTGAAATTTTTATTTTAAGTTTAAAATTTAATCACATATGCTTCACATGCAATGACAAAAAATGTCGACCACAAACAACACAAGAAACAAAAAATACAAAAGAAAACAAAAAACTAAAGCCTTTTTGTTGACAACATTAATACATATCTTATACAAACTTGAAAAGGAGTAGGAAGAAGTGCAGTATGACTTAGCTCCTACCCCCATAAGTACATTATATTAGATTTCAACAGAAAATTACATCCCTTTTTATCTACTTTATTAAAGTTAACAAAAGCAAGGAAGTCAAGGCAACAGGGAAAAAACCCACAAAAACAGTAATTCTGCATTTTTTACATATATTGTATAAAGTCTCTTTATACAATTTCTTAAAATTTTCCAAGGTACTGCAGCTTTTCAAACTTCCCTCTAAATTATTACAGAGATCCACTTCACAATGAGTATTTACAACTTGTTTCTTGAAATTCATGTGCCCTCTCAGATTATGTTTGCCATCTCTATTACAAAACATTCTTTGAATATTTTTTGGAAGTTGATCAAATATGATGTTGTACATAGTTTGTAGTGATTTCAATTTAATCAAATCATACAATTTTATCTTTTTCAATTTAATAAACAATGGGTTGGTATGGTCTTTATTCCCTGCACCATATATTATTATAACTGCCCTTTTTTGAAGAGTTTATACTGAATTTTAATTTGTGTTACCCCATATTTCAACCCCATAACTTGCCCCATAAGGCAAGAGTAATGTTTAATAAACAGTCCGAAGAGCCTTTTCATTTAGCAAAAGATTAGATTTCCCCATTACTGCAATACATTTAGCAATTTTACATTTAGCATAAGCCAAATATGGTTTCCAGCTTAATTTACGATCAAGAAAGATACCAAGAAAGTTAAATGTATCAACATGTTCAAGCACCTCTTTATTTAATAATATTTTCAACTCTGTATCACTTTTCTTATGACCAAACATCATACATTTTGTTTTTTTCAAATTTAGCAACAGTTTATTGCTATTAAACCAATCTTGTAATTTACCCATTTCCATTGATATTTTGAGCAACAACTGTTGCAAGTTCTTTCCAGAAAACAGAATTGTTGTGTCATCTGCATACAAACCAATTTAAATTTATTTGAGATTAGACATAAGTAATTTATGTAAAGTAAAAAGAAAATCAGCCCCAGCACAGATCCCTGGGGTACCCCACAAGAGATAAATCTCAGTGGAAGGGCGTAGAATTAGCATGGACGGAAGGGACATGTCCCCAACAATATCCAGCAATTATTGAATTGTCCCCACCAATAATTTGACTCCTCGAGAAAGAAAAACAAACCCGATAGAAAGCAAAAAAGAGAAAGAAAAATACCGATCTGTCAACGTCTCATTCACCTAGAGGTGCAGAAGGAGTTTAATTATGTTCTCCACTGGAGTCCTACCTCCCGTAACATCAGTAGTCGAGTTGAGGGGGAGCGGAGGGGGACGCCGCTCCCCTTAGAAAGAAATCTGACATATAACGTCCCACCAGTAAAAGTCCCATCCTCAAGGCCGCCTTAATGCACGGGCCAACTGGGGCGGTTGCCAGGGGCCTATGACGCTCAGGGGGCCTATCATTTTAGGTATAAAAAAAAAACCCCAAAAGAAACATTTTATTACTTGTCAGGTTTTCTGTCATTCATCTTATATGCTAATTTAATCCTGCTGATTGATCCAAATTACAAGTGACCTACTTCACCCACGTGGCCTCTAAAGTTCACATTGCACCATGAGCTCACCAATCAAACAATTTAGACAATTTCAGGGCGTGGTCATCTACATGTAAAGAAACGTGGAAAAATGTCGGGGAAGAAATTTGAGAGCAGTGCTCAGGAAAGGAAAGCGATTTGTGAGAAGGAGCTTTGAGACAAAGAAATAAGAAAGAAAATGCCTAAGCTGACAGAATTCTTTAAGTCAGCTAAAGAAGTTGGACATAGCTCGCTCTCTGACACACCGGGCAGAGAGGAGGATGCAGCAGCAGCAGCACCTGTAGGCATGGAGCAGCCCGCGCAGCAGGGAACCTACCGCAGGTGAGGAGGAGCAGCCGATAGGAGCGAGACATGGGAGATTTTTGGATACATTCTACAGCAGGTTTTCGTTTTTTTTCACTTTTTCTTTTCTAAATACACACTGGGTATTTTAGTTATTCTGGAAATACAGTCATATCACGGTGAATTATTCTTTTCATCATGGAAAAAACAAAGGTAAGGAAAAATGTATGCTCTTGTTTTTCAGATGCTGTACGTATTCTTGGGCTTATTTTGCTGCTCGTTTGCTGAAATGTGCACGTAGCATGATGAAACTTGCAGCTTCAGAATCTGTGAGATGCTGGCTTTTAGGGAAGGCAAAGTTTGTTCGGTTCTGTTCGGCAGGGTGACCGATAGATTCGGTTGAATGTGTTCATGTAAAAATCGCAAAATAGCACAACTGCTCTTTTAGTTGCTTGTTATTTTTTCTGGGTTTGGAGGTCACAAAAAATATTTATATGAGTCTTTAGCTGAGATTCTGAGGTTTATAATGATAGGACATGCTTAGCAATCAGTGACCACAGGTCAACTAAATTCGGACATTCTCTCCGCCCTTCCCCCACAGTGACCCTGCGGCGGGGCTGTGGGGTGGAACAGGTTAAATGTAAATCAATAAGCACTTGATGACACATTGGCCATATTGCTGCCCATGGTGCTGAAAGGAGTGTGTGTGTGTGTGTGTGTGTGTGTGTGTGTGTGTGTGTGTGTGTGTGTGTGTGTGTGTGTGTGTGTGTGTGTGTGTGTGTGTGTGTGCATGATGCACAACAACCTGTTATCAGCTGCTTTTGTTTAGGCGTTTATTCTAAGTTATAAATCTGCACGGCTTCTTTTAACATCGATTTTTTTTCCATTTTAAATCATGCTTTTTATTCCTGTACTTTTGCTTTTTCTGCACCCTGCTGTAATGCTTTTGATGTTTTATGTAAAGCGCTTTGAATTGTCCTGTAACATGAATTGTGCTATACAAATAAACTTGCCTTGCCTTCTTTAAAGAGAAGGTCCTTGCACTGACTTGTTAGCTGCTGTTCTTTGTTTCTGCTGTCATCACTATTTGATGTTTATGCAGATGTGATGGTGGTATTCACTACTTTGTTATATGTTTTATGGTGTTCAATACAAAAATAAAATAGATATGTTGGATTTGATAATATATTTTCAATTTTCAGCATATCTTTTTATCTATGATAGATAGATAGATAGATTGATTGATTGATTGATTGATTGATTGATTGATTGATTGATTGATTGATTGATTGATTGATTGATTGATTGATTGATTGATTAGATAGATAGATAGTTTCTATCTATACACACATATAGGAGCCGTATATAACACACACATATATAAGGGCCGTGGGTCGGGGGGGCCTACTGAGCTTCTCTGCCCCGGGGCCTATCAGCTGGTTAAGGTGGCCCTGCCCATCCTCCATCTCCATCCCTTCCATTTCACAGTAAATATTGTATGGAAATATAAATCATAAATAGGCTTAGCCTATTTGAAATAATTTCATCATCAGAAAATGTTAGGTCTCTGCATGTTGAGCGAAAATAAACAGTCTAATAAAATTCGGGGGACAGGGGCACGAAATGCAATGATGAACATTGTTTTTGCCTGAGAGTCGGCCAGGTGAAGCCAGATTTGGTTTCATCACGTTCCGACCTCTGGCATCTACAAAAACTGTTTACTTCATAAAATCTATACGTTCGCACTGACTTCAAAATATTTGTTTGAAGTAAACAGTTTGTAGATGCCAGAGGTCAGACTGAGATTCATTTTCTAAAGACATTTTCGGGGTTCACCTTATGGCAAAAGCTGCATTACAGAAGTGCAAACATGCCCAAAGGAGCGGCTGGTCAGCGGCATGTCCGGGATTATTTTTTTAAAGAAAACAATTAAAGGCGAGCTATTAATCTCAATAATTAACCTAGCCTGCTTTTTATCTAAAGACCACCCGACTCGCCACAGGTGTACGCACAGATCCCAGGATGCTACCCTCCAAACTAGCTAAGATGAACGGGCGACCCCCCACATCTCACTTGTTAATTAGCTTGCTAAAATACATGACTTGTCATTCAGTCAAGACACGGATGCGGCTTGCTGAATCTGTACTAGATGTCGACTCTTTTTACACATCCAGCCATAATCGGCCTAAGAAAAATGATCACCTCGTCAGAGCTCATCTGATAGTGCCGACATTTAGCCATAATCAGAACGAATGTGAACAAGAGCAAGAAAAACTGTAGAAAAAAACATGATTACGAGTGTGTTGGAAACTGCTATGAGCATGTGGATTAAGTGAGGGTTGTAATGAATAAAACAGAAATGACTCATTTTGTTTGGTCTTTCATGTTAAATTAATCCAATACTTTGTTTTGTATAGGCTTAATTTGCACGAAAAAACTTCTTCTGCACTGCAATTATCTGCTAAGGCTTTTTTGCAAGGTGCTGGTATCAGCTTTGCTTCACAGATATATAAAACCTCCATTTCAACCGATCTTGTTTAATTCTAATGCAGGATATTCAGTTGTAGTCCCCTAACATTCCGGCCAATTCGGCGATACAAAATACTCTATATCACAGAAAGGTTTCACAAATCCCAGAGCTGGTTTTAATTATTCTTCTGGTAATGTGAAATAATATAATCCAGTTCTGAAATGTCTGAGTGTTGTATTTTTCTTGCTACAGCTAATATAATGTGGTCCAGAGGCAGAAAAAGTTCTGAAATCTGCCTTTATTGAAGTTTCACAAATCACAGAAAGGTTACACAAATCCCAGAGTTGGTTCTAATTATTCTTCTGGTAATGTAGAATAATATAATCCAGGTCTGAAATGTCTGAGTGTTGTATTTTTCTAGCTACAGTTAAAATGGTTTTGTCCAGAGGCAGAAAAAGTGCTAAAATCTGCCTTTATTTAAGTTTCACAAATCACAGAAAGGTTTCACAAATCCCAGAGTTGGTTTTAATTATTCTTCTGCTAATGTGGAATAATTTAGTCCAGGTCTGAAATGTCTAAGTACTGTAGATTTTAAACTAGAGCAGATTAAAGACCCTCAGAGTAGAGAAATATTTAGTGTAATAGTCCTTTAGCCATTTCCCGAAACGGAATCCAATTTCAGCCTCATTATAAATACCACTTTTTTTTAAATTAAAAACCAGATTTTTTAAATAAGCGAAAAAAAATGACCATCCCCCCTGAATTTGTTTTACAACTCGACTACTGGGTGCACCTATAAGCCTGTATCCAATTTTTTTCTATTTTCTGTCGGGTCGAATTTTCCCGCGCATCTGAAAATGTGACGTCAAGCGCATTCATGTTAAATGTTTTAGATCACTCAATGGATTGTGCGAATACACAGAAGAGACCAAGGACAACTCTGACACCAACAGTAACTCCACATAAGACTAAAAAAGTTAAACCCCTGACAAGTACCCGAAAAAGATCGAAGATTGAGAGCGACCGGCGTACGAGCGCGCGATGCAAGAGCGAGCAGAAAGGAAGAGCAGTTCCGTTTTTTGGCCACAGGTGTCAGTCGCCAGTTTAAATTTCAGAAAATTGCATATAGACCCTTTAACGTTTGGACCTAAATAGGTCTTCCAAAAGGACAATAACCCTAAGCATACAGCCAAATTAGTTAGAAAGGGCCTTAAGGACAACAAGGTCAAGAGGAGTGTTTTCCAAAGGTGGGGTCCTGACCCACAGTGGGGTCGTGAAAGATTTTTTATGGGTCGCCAAATTATTTTCAACGCTCTTTTTTGTCAAGAATCATACATACAGTACTTCATTAAGCCACACGAGGGAGCGCAGAGACTAAAGATCAACGCAAAGTAAAAGCGGCTCCAAAAACATCAACGATGAAGGAGAATACGGAAACCCAATAAAAGGTGCCATAACGAAGATGGATGCACAGTAATTCCTTCTGCCAAAAGCCAACAATCTGAGGAGAGTGAGGAACACAGAGTCAGAGAACCAGGCGAAGAAAAAGTAGCTAAGAAAAGAAAATCCAGGTCAAGGCCATATAAACTATGGGTTTGTAAATTATTCCAAAACAAATCAAGAAGCCGAGAAAGGAAATTCATGCATTCCTCCTCGAGAAGAAGTCCCCACTTGCCGATCTGTTTACTAATGAATGTTTTTTTATATTGTCATATCTGGCAGATATATTTTTATTACTTAATGAGCTGAATTTGAAACTACAAGGAGAGCATGATGATGTTTTCCACAACTGAAAAGGTCTTCCCTTTTCTGAAGTCCCTGAAGTTGTGGCTTGCACGTCTCAAAAGACCAAAACCATGTCACTACATGTTTCCAACTGTGTTACAACACATAGAAGAAAATGATATTTCTGACACACATCTAAAACATCTGACTGAACTTATTGTAACAGATTTTGTTGCACTTACTGAAAAATTTGAACACTATTACAAAAAAAAACCGATATAATTTGTTGAGCCTCAAAAGGTGGATTCAAAATCTCTTTGCCTTTGAAAGTCCAGAATCTCTGCTGGAATTGGGGTTGACTCCAGAAGAAGAAACAGAGATGTTGCAACTGAGCAGTGATCTGCTGCTAAAGAAAAAACATGAATCCAGGCAGTTGTCCTCATTTTGGATATAGCATCTGATCAGAATATACTGCCTTAAGTAAGGCAAGTGTTCTGCTTCTCATTCCTTTCACAACAACATACAAATGGGAAGTATCTGCTGGGATTCCTAAAGCTACATTGTGTAAGATCTGCTCCCATCTAGCGGTGAAATTCTATATGACCAACCAACTGAATATTACATTCTAGCCCCGCCTCCCATCCCCCCATTCCGAGCGCGTTTTAACTCCTACGGTGGCCGTTTCATGCCGAGGTTAACATGGCTTCCAGTACTACGACTTCTTCCAGTGTTCCTTCCAGTGATGAGGTTACTTTAGAAAACTACATTGCATTTAGTTATATAGTCAGTTGGTGCCGCGTCGCTAGTAGACAATCTCCCTCTGACATTCGTCACGGTGCAACTGAGTGTAGCCAAAGTGCAAAAGGCGAAGCTAGAATTTCCAGGAATGTCCCTCGTTGGCAAATGTATTTCAAAGATGGAGGTTCAACATGGATTCAGCCATTCGCGCAACTCATGCATATGTATTCTGAAAAGCAGATTTTACACTTACGAGAATACTTTCATTAGTAGGTTGATGTAATTACACATCTATGACCACATATTTTTAAAAAAGGGACAAAGGGATTTTTGCTAAGAATTAACTCAAAAAAATACACAATGTAGCTTTAAATAGGAAACTTTTTAACTGATTGGAATGTATTAAATGTATTGAAATGACTTCTTGTTAAGTGCCTTGAGATGACATCTGTTGTGAATCGGCGCTATATAAATAAACTGAATTGAATTTTCCTTTTGAGAGTAATAACGCCTAATTTAGATCAGGTCACAATGTTTCATCTTTTTCAAAATGTGGGTCACCTGAAAAAAAAATTGGGAACCACTGTTCTAAAGTGTCCATCATCAAGTCCTGATCTCAGTCAAAGAGAAAATTAGTGGGCAGAGTTAAAAAGGCGTGTATGAGCAAGATGGCTAATAAACCTGACCCAGTTACACTGATTATATCTTAAAGAATGGACCAGAATACCAACAAACTATTGTGAGGAGATTGTCACCAAACAGCCAAAATATTTGACCCAAAACAAACAGTTCAAAGGCAATTCTAGAAAATACTGAGGAAGTTGAGAAAAATCCCTCCAAATTTATTCAGAGTTTTAACAAAAACAAATTATTTTGGTACTCCTGATGTAAAACAGTAAAGATTTAGTCTGATTTAATATCAGAGCAGAGGCGGAGCCAGACATTTTATGCACCAGGGGCTTAGCCCTAAAAGGTTGTTATGCATGTGGGGGGGGGGGGGGGGTTAAGTTGTGTTCGACAAGCATAACTTTATACAAGAAATCAAATTATATCACATATATATAATATATATAACATTAGATTATTAATTAAGCACCAAAGCAGAACAGAACCAGGGCTGTATTTAGAGACCAGGACTAAACCACAATTCAATCAAACCCAAAACTTATCTGGGATTAGAAGAGGACTGTAACAGTTCTAAATCAGGACTACTTCAGGACTGAACCAAGACAGAACCAGAATCGAAACTAAATGCTAGTAGCACTGAAAATCAAAACCTCTTTTTTGTGGCAGCATGACACTGTATCTTTGAGGCTTGAGTTTTGCGAACCTAATATACTAGCCAGCAGGTGCTGCGCTAGTGAGATGTTGTACCGTAGCTGCTTGGTATGACGCGTCAGGCGGCTAATGTTGCACTCGTAAGATTTAATAAAAAAAAAAAAGGCTCTTGTTGATGCAATAATCCAGTTTATTGTACATGTCCTTCTTGGATTTTACATACAAACTCCACCACAAACGGTCAAACCTGTATGCCCTTCCGGGTTCAACACCTGAAATTCCCCCATCGACCCCTTGCTTTAATGCTTGTACCCATCTAGAACACAGCACCATCTAGTGACCAAAACACAATAAGAGATTTTGGCTCTTACACACCAGCCCCAATTGCCAGGATAAACAACCATGGCAATTCTCAAAAAGTTGTCGTAAAGGAAACAGACTTGTGACTTTTTTTTTTTTTTTTTTTTTTTTTTTTGCTCATGCCAGTTATCTATACCTCATATACCATACAAAGTTTAGAGATCGGCCTCTCAATAATACTGGACTTGGTTTTCAACTTCACAGATCTCACAAGGCCATGATTATCTGGAAACACTTCCAAAACCTTTCCAAGGGGCCAAGATCCTCGAGGTGCAGATAGATCCATAATGGTCACAACATCTCCAACAGCAAGATTTTTCCTTTTCTCTTTCCATTTCTGCCTTTCTTGAAGCAAGGGTAGATACTCTCGAACCCACCTCTTCCAGAAGAGGTCCGCTAAATATTGTACTTGTTTCCATCTCCTCTTTCCATACTATACATCTGACTTAAAAACCCCTGGAGAAAATGATGGCTTTCCTCTGAACAGGAGCAGGTGGTTGGGTGTGAGTGGCTCCAAGTCATTTGGATCATCTGAGAGCTTTGTAATAGGGCGATCATTCAAGATGGCTTCTGCTTCACACAACACTGTATTAAGCCCATCATCATCCAGGCTCTGTTGACGCAAGACTGAATTAAATACTCTTCTCACCAAGCGTATCATTCTCTCCCAAACACCACCAAAATGGGAGGCAGGAGGTAGGTTAAAAGTCCAATTAATTTCCACCTGCGCCAAGAACGACTTTATTGCATTCTGGTCCAACTTGACGAGGGCTTCTTTCAGTTCTCTCTCAGCCCCAACAAAGTTTGAAACCATTATCAGACAGCAAATGTTTCACTTGTCCTCTTCTGCTGATAAACCGTCTCAATGCATTTATGCAGGAATCTGTGTCAAGTGAAGCTGCAACCTCCAAATGAATGGCTCGACTTGCCAGGCAGGTAAATATAACATCATATCTTTCGCAGAATGTCCTTCCTCTTCTAACTTCATTCGGTCCAAAGTAATCAACCCCTGTGTTAGTAAAGGGAGGATGGTCTGGGAGAATCCTTGCGGCAGGCAAGTCAGCCATTTTCTGCATCAAGGGTCGTCCATTGTATCGCCTACAGATGATGCACTTTCCAATAACCTTTCTTACAGCAGAATTTCCTTTGGTGATCCAGAACCTTCTTCTTACAGCAGACAGAGTGTGCACTCGTCCTGAATGTCCGAGAGTTTGATGACAGTGTTTGAGGATTAACTCGGAAATGTGCTGCTCTTTGGCCAGAATTATAGGATGTTTAGCTTCCTCTGGCATTGCACTTCTGTGAAGGCTGCCTCCAACTTTCAAAAGCCTGTCCACCAAAACAGGATCCAAGACGTAAATGGGACTCAGGCGACTCACTTTAGAGTTTTGTGACAGATCCTTAATCTCTTGCTGGAACTTTTGCTGCTGACAGTACAAAATGATTAAGAACTCTGCACTCTGTATCTCTGCCAAGGACAAACTGCTTCTCTTTGAGTCATTAATGGTCCTCTGGCATCCTCTTGTATTCATTTTGAGCCCACCTGTGTTTTTATCCACCAAAAGGTCCAACTGTTTTCTCTTTCTGCATTGCTCCTTCAATACACACTTCAACCTGAAACACCAAGAAACTGCTCTTTTAAGCCTCCTTCAGTCCGAAAAGTATTCTATAAGCTGGTCTGTAGGTGCAGGAGTGTCAACGGTGATAGTATTGGATGTAGCCTCCTTTTTAACTTCCTTGTCTCCAACATCCAATGTTATGTCTAGTACTCCATTAGGCCATTTTTCTTCTTCTTTCCACAAGAATTCTGGTCCTTTCAGCCACGTTCTGGTCATCAGCAAGTCTGAGACCTTCAACCCCCTAGACACATAATCGGCTGGATTTTCCTTTGTACTAATGTGTCTCCATTGAGTGGGCTCAGAAAAATCCCTGATGGTTGCAACTCGATTAGCCACAAATGTGTGAAAGCATCGGTCTTCATTATTGATGTACTTTAACACAGATGTGCTATCAGTCCAAAACACTGATTCTTCCAGGTCTATATTTAGTTCTGTTTTGACCATATTATCAATCTTCACCGTTAGAACCGCTGCAGAAAGTTCAAGTCGGGGAATCGTTATGGTCTTCAGTGGTGTTATTCTGGCCTTACCAAAGAGGAAAGCAACGTGTGTAATATTTTCATGGTTTACCACACGAATATACATAACGGTCCCATAGCGTGATTCACTGGCATCTGAAAAGTTGTGTAGTTGTGCATGCTTTATGGTTCCAAATCCAACAGGCTTTGAGCACCGGTCCACGCTGAATGTCGACAGTAATGTCAGCTCCTTTTAGCCACCTTCTCCATTGGTGTAATATATCCTGTGGCAATGCATGGTCCCAGCTACAGCCCCTCTTGCACAGTTCCTGCTGCATAATTTTTGCCAGTAACGTCACTGGCGCCAAGAAACCCAATGGGTCATAAACAGAACTGTTCACAGACAGGATTCCATGCCCGGTCAGGGCCTGATGCTTCAGCTCCATCTTAAACTTGAAAGCATCAGACTCCACACACCACTGCAGACCCAAAGCTCTTTCCATTGGAAGCTTGTCAACATCCAGATCCAACATCTTCAAATCTTTGGCACGCTGTTCTTCTGAGATGGCTTGCAAGACAACACGACTGTTACTTATCCACTTTTCCAAAGTGAACCCTCCCCTTTCACACAGAGCAACCAGATGGTAAATCAACTGGATAGCTTCCTCTTCTGTGGCTGCACTCTTTAGACAATCGTCAACATAAAAATTCCTTCTGACAGGTCCTATGACTTCTGCTGGAAAGTCAGACTGATTTTCTTGGGCAGTTCTCTTCAAAGCATAGACTGCACAGCTGGGGGATGAAACTGCTCCAAATAAATGGACTGTCATCCTGTAAGGCACTGGTTCCTGTGTAGTGTCTCCGTCTGGCCACCAAAGAAAACGAAGACAGTCCTTATCCTGTTCCGGCACACGCACCTGATAGAACATGGCTTTAATGTCACCCATAAATGCTATTGGCTCCTGTCTGAATCTCATGAGGACCCCTAACAGCGTACTAGTGAGATTGGATTTTACATACAAACTCCACCACAAACGGTCAAACCTGTATGCCCTTCCGGGTTCAACACCTGAACTTCCCCCATCGACCCCTTGCTTTGTTTTGTTTTGGGTTTGCCTTAAAATTCATCCACAGGTGTGCCACCAATTAACTCAAATGGACTCTATTAACCTATCAGAAGCTTCTTAAACTCAGAAGGGAATAATCTGTAGTTTTCTTTTTGATTAAAGATGCAATAAATTTAGCGTAAACAAATAAACACACGTAAGCTAAAAACAACAAGAAGAAAAACAGCATTATTGTTCTGCTTTTCATTTCGCTATTGGTTGTTTAGCCCTGGCAGAGCTAGTAGAAATATGAAGAGCAAGTAACGTAATATGATGAGCAGCATGACATCAGTCTTTGTGATACATCGTCCTATTTACAGTATGAGTGATTTGCTTTGGTACCTGGTCAAACTTGACCTCTCCTCTGTCTGCCTGCACTTCTCCTACAGCAAATTCGCCCCCCTCCCTCACATGCGCAAGTGCTGTGCACAAACACATGCAGCGGCGCTAGTGCCTGAACTGGGATCATACCAAAATTAGGGTGAAATTCACGACTGTGTGTTATGTGCTTCCAATATTGTGTGTAGTTTTTTTGTAGTTTTTGTTTTATACAGTTGTCAATCAGAGATCTTACTATAAAAAAAAAAAACATACTCCAAAAGACCCGGGGCTTCAGAAAAAACAACCCGGGCTCCGCCGATGTATCAGACACTGAGGAATTAACAGTTATGTCTCCTTATACAGTGGATGTAAATATCAGGTTTTTACTGTACGTGTCACATGGTTTGTTTTATAGGAGCATGAGGGATAGGTAATCGGCTGGTATTTCAAATGTGAAGAGAGGGTGTTTTTAGAGGCCAAGAGGATTTTTGGCCCAAGATGAAGACTGGTTCATCAGCCATTTTAGGAACTTGGACCTGCGACCTGTCTAGAAGCAGTGACTGGTGAGGAGTGGCTACCTGCCTGTGTTTAACCAGCTGTTGACCTGCTGGGGTTCCTAACTACAGGAGCATTTTTGGGGAACCTAACAGAGCATTCAGGACCATGCCAGTTGAGCCTGAACTTAGTCATGCCAGTTATGTGGAATGAAATCACCCATATATACACCAGGTTTTATCCCATTCCCATTAAGTGAAGCTAAACAGGGCAGTGAGAGCTGGTTTCCCTGAAATAACTGAAGCGATTAACTCCATCAATATAAAAGCACCACCATAGAAGGAAGAGCGCTATGTAAACAGAAAGCTTTTTTCCGCAGTGGCCTTTATTGTAAAGTGGACAATGTACAGAAAGGGGGTGAGAAGTGAGGAAGCGACATTGGCAAATGTCCGTGAGGTGGAACCAAACCCCCGGACAGCCACATCGAGTACTGAGGCCTCTGAACATGGGGTGCCCATCTTAACCACTAAGCTACACGACGCCCCGAACCTAAAGCTTTTTCATCCAGTCTGTCTGCAACTCATTTTGTGATGCCAAAAGCTTTGGACCAACTTTGTGATGATATGGCCTGTCCGATTCTGTTAGGATTTAGTGGTTGTGTGCTGGGATAGTGGGTATATTGTTTGTCTCCTTACCTCTTTGCAGGGTGTTACCGGCAGGAGGTGCATCAAGTGTGCCTCATTTACCTCATCAGGGCTGCAACTTAAAAGAGGAGCGGTTCCCTGAGGCTGATGCCAGATGGTTCGCTCTTCTAGAGTGGTAACAGACCAACATCTTGACTCCGTTCAAGTTCTAAAAAAAAACAAAAAACTTTTTTCTCTAAAATGTAATCCTTACTTTCCTGGTCCTTTTCATAGGTTCCTGTTCTGGATGTTCCTTCCTCTTCCAGACTTCCCTGCTCAGCTCACTTCTTGGTCAGCCTCCACGCCGCGCCTCCCTAGATCCTTCAGAGACACTCACCTGTTATTCTCTCCAGCTGATCTCTTGAGTGTCCACCCTCCAATGCCTTCCAATGCCAATGCCCTAAAATTGCCTTTGAGTAAATGATTACTATTATATGTATCAAATGTGTTCATGCTCTCTTGCTTTATTGATCTTTCTCTTGCTTTATTGTGCATCATGTGTAATGTGTGTTTCATGCTAATTTGCTACTTTTACTTTGAAATTTCCAATGTTATATTTTATGTTTGTTTGTTTTGTTTTTTTAATCACCAAATCATGTAAAGTACCTTGAATTACCCTGTTGTTGAAAGTGTGCTATACAAATAAAATTGCCTTGCCACTCCACCTGTAGTAAGGAGACACCGGATCAAGCACCACACCAGCCACCTGCTCCCAGCCAACCTCAACCACTGCAGTCCTATTTACCTCCTCCAAGAGACTCACCATACCTCCTCACAGTAAGATCCAAATCTTCCACCTCTGAAAACATTCTTGGAACAAAATCTTCATCAAATAAAAGACTCGCTTGTTATCCCCAGTCCAGTCACCCTGAACATATTCCTCCGCTGACGACATCTCCATCCCGATTTTACATATTTTTTCAATAATCCTTTTAAAACAGTTTTGCTGTCTGTACTTGCTGCCTATTCGGAGTCTCTTTCAGTCATGCCAGATTCATTTTAGCTGCTGCAGAAACTCATCAAAGGTTCTGCATCAGCTGAACTACCATGAACATGTCATCCACCATTGTTGTTATGTATGACGTCTCTGAAGCGTTTAAGGTTAAAGGTCAGGTTAGAGGTTGGGCTAAGATGTCAGCATTTTCGCTGTCCACACAAATACGCAAGGGCAAAAACTTTCCCTCTGGAACCTGTTTTTATTTTAATTTTATTTTCTTATGTTTTGGGTTCCCTAAAACGACATCTCCATGTGAGGGCAGGGCAAAAACAGTTAAAAAACAGTGGCTTGCAGTCAAACAACCCTTCACAAATCACTGGTTGATTTCACAGTAGTTACAGCTTCTTTGCATGTTTAATTAGAGCTTACCAGTATCATTTATTATGGGAGGCAGTTGAATAAGTTAAATCATTAGCTGAAGCTTAGAATTAGTTTACAAACTAAAAAGTCTACATGTACAAGACCATTAACTACAGTATGTGTCTAGAGAATAACTGATGTTCTCACCAGGTTCTCATGAGGTCAAATAGTACTTGATCAGAGAAAACAGCACAGTATCTTATTCTGCTTGCTTTAAACATTACCACTTTAGGATCATTTCAATCTGTGTGTGTTGGGGGGGGGGGGGTTGTTGGGGAGGATGGATGTGGCAGGGGATGGAGCAGGAGAGGCGTGAGGCACAGTGAAACAGTGGGTGTTAGACACTAGGTGGGGGTTAAGGCTTGAAGGAGTGGGGTGAGGTAAGACTGGGGTGAAGGTTTAAGTTGAGGGCAGAGGGGAAAGAGAGGAGACGAGGTGTGTGTGTGACTGGGAGTGTGTTGGGTGAAAGAGTTTAAGTGGAGGGCAGACCAGAGACTGCCTGTGAGTTTCTGTCCTCTGAATGACCCCCTCTACTTCGACACATGAACAAGAAGTTCCCATCTCAGCATGCCTTTGTGTGCATGAAAGGGAGCAGAGCTGCTTCTGCTACAGTACAGAGAATTTTTTAGAAGGATCACAGAACAGAGAATTTCATTCCAGATGTCACATACAGTAATGTTGTCTTCACATATTTTTGGTTCATGACTGTAAAGTCCTCAGAGGTCTCCCTTTGAAAAGCTCATGTTACAAATGTTACACCAAGGCAAAAAGTAATAGAACTATACTATTCTCAGTACTTCACTTATATCCAGTGCAACTGTTTGAAATGCATTGGTTTTAAAAATAAAGGGAAATCATAAAGCAACCTCCTGTTCTGATTTTGGGGAGAAGAGTTATTCATCATAAACCAAATTAACTGTTTTCAAGTGAAAATAGTTTTGTTATGCTGAGCAACCTCAACGGATTTTGTCATGAATCTACAGAAGACTGAATGTATTGATATTTTACACACAATCACCTCTCAGATTCAGAGAACTGTCTTAATACCCAAATACCCAGCAAATTCCCAATAAGTTGCAGTTGTGTGGATGTCAAAGGTCAGAGGGGAATAGGCAAACTGATTTCAGATGATAGAAAGACAAGAGTAGCTCTAAGAACCACTGTTTCCAATCACGATCTGCAGAATACAACATTCTGCTTTACTCTGGTTGAATTACAGGACAAAGCTACAACTGTGAATCAGTTAAACACTTTATCAGTACGGTGGCTACTAATGAGAGTTGAAGTATAAATGATTCTGACCATGCTCTTCCGCCCCAGGAACTAATGTAAATTGAGATTTGTTTGCTTTTAGGACCATCTCAGTTGCTCAAGACATAAAACCCCAAAGGACCACAAAAAAATCAAGCAAGTCCAGACAACCAGGATCTGCACTTTTTAAGGGGGGCAGAAAATGTTGTTGCTGAGCTCATTGCACAGATTTCTATTAAAGTATCCAACTAAACACAGGACCTAAAGTTTGGAGAGCTGCAGAGAAAGGTGGACACCCTTCTGAAGGGATTTAACTTCCCTCCAGATAGTTGCTTTTGAATATTTTCTGGGCTTTGACAGAGTTTGCAAAACATTTTCCTGCCATTCACCATGGTTATAGAAAAGTCTAATGAAACTTCCTGAACTAGAAACTCTCAGACCCAATGATGATTTTAAGAGAATCATAAAACTTGCAGTAGAAAGAATGTTGTTTTGTTATTGAGAGCTCACTATGTTTGAGTTTCCATGTCATTCTGTTTTATGGTGTGCTGTGTTCTTGTTTTATAGAGGTTGGATTTGTTTGGCTGTTACCTTCAATTCAATTTAATTCAGTTTATTTATGTAGCACTGATTCACAACAGATGTCATCTCAAGGCACTTTACAAGAAAAGTCATTTCAATACAATCATACAAACCTTCCTATTAGTTTGAAGTTTTAATTAGTTTCCTGCTTAAGGAATTCTAGCAGATTGCATTGAGTCATTGACTTGAGGTTGTCCCGTTGATACAGACTTCTAACTATTCTGGATTTAACAGTGAGTCAAGGAAGGGAAGCTAAATAAGGAGAAATGTGATGTCGCTTTTTCATATTCATCAGAACTCTTGCTGCTGCATTTTGGATCAACTGAAGGGTTTTAATGACATTTTGTGGACTTCCTGATAGTAAAGAATTACAGTAGTCCAGCCTTGACTAGTCAAATACATGGACTAGTTTTTCAGCATCACTCCTGGACAGGATGTTTCTAATTTTAGTATTCCTCCCTCCCCTGGTGGATCCTGGTGAACAGCGGTCCCTATTGGGGTCAGTGGCGGAGCTGGCTCCCTGGGAAAGCATTTTGTCTCCCAGTCCTTCCCTCCATCCCCAAACACATCTGTCCACACACTCTATCACTTTACCACTCATATAGGGTCTTGGGCCATGGGCACGTCACTGAGGTGCGAGGAAGAAGTTCCATCTTCGCTGTCCCGTGGCGGCCTGGATCCCAATTTTACTGTAAAAATTTCACATTCCCACTTATAAAATTTTCATGAGACACACACGTAGGGACTTTGGGGTGGGCCCACTTTTCAGCATCCAGAGGGGGAGTTGTTCAATCAGCTTCACCTCTGGTGCTGATGCCCACTGTTAAATTGCATATAGAGACTGAGAGTGCGGGGTGGGGGTTGGGGGATGTGTGGCTGCCTACCCCACACCCCACCCCTCTGTTTTAAATGCACATTATAACAACACGCATCAACACCATACTTGAGCGGGAGGATGGAGGCTAGGGGTCTTTTCACACCCCTGTTCGCTATTGGCCATAAGGGGTTGGGGTCCGGAGGAGGAACAGGTGGTCTGGTCAGGGACCTGGGCTGGTGGGCTGCTTCGCCACTGTGGGGGCCTTGGCGGTCGGCTTCTCTCCATCCTAGAATTAATCGCACGACAGTATTTTCTTTAGAATCAATGTTAACTAACTGGGGACGTGGACACCACTGACGAAATTCCATCCTGCGATTTTGCGAGTTTTATTTTTTCGGATTGAGGTCGATTTTTAAAAAACTCGTATCCGACAAATAAACACTTGACCAATCAGAAGGCGTGGTGATGGCGTCATCAGAGCCGAGAGTCGCGAACTGAAGTGTCACTTTCATTGAAGTAACAATTTTTTTCTTCACCATGGCTGAGCGTCTGATCCTTTTTGTGTCCCAGCACCCCTGTCTCTTTAATTAAAAAGAGAAAAACTACAAGGACAACGATAATAAGGACAATGTGTGGCGATTCATTGCTGAAGAACTTGGATATGGACATGGTAAGTAAATCAATGTGTACAAAATAGCTGTGTACTCTCCAAACTCTCCTCTCTTCTCCAGAATAGGATGTACCCAATGCGCTTTTTTCTGCTTTTCTTTCTCCATCATTATCAACACAATGTCGTCTTACTTGATGTCGAATCCATTTTTAGTTTTGCCGCCTTACGTTTTTTTAATAGAATCTTAATTTATTCGCAATTTCGCAGCGCATCTGGTGTGCATACACAACACGGCCTCCGATCTTTCGCAATTTCGTGTCGTTTATTTGCATCAGACCCGGTGTGCAGAGACCTTAAGAGGGAGGGAACGTATGACAGTGTCTGTATGTGTCTGTCTACCTGTCAGGTGGGGTCTTGGGCTGCCCTCTCGCCTGCCGCACCTCACGGCTTACATCTAATGGGGGACCTATTACTGCTCTGTCACTCCCTCCTAGTGACTGATGCCTCTGCCCGCTGGTGCATTAGTGGTCAATCCGGTTCGGACCTGGTGTGTGTCTGGCCGGGCCTGGGTGGACTGGTGTATCGGTCGGCTAATGTGCTGGGCTGATGTCTTCCCTTTGTTGGTTGGGGCACCTCTTTCGGGGGTGCCAGTTTTGGGATTGTTGGGTGGTGCCTGTTCGGTGGCTCGGTGGGATATGGATCCAGCGTCTCTGCTTGTTCGATCACCTGTTCTGTGCATTTCATGCGTAGTCAGTTCATTGGCGGGTTTGACTGGCCCTGGGACTTGCTGGATGCCTGGTGTCGGCACTCTGCGTTGCACAGGATCAGGATTCAGGAGCTGGTACAACTAAGTGTCCAGGTGCTGGCTGGGCTTGGCCTGGGGATGCCATCCGCCCACTGCGGCTACCGGTGGGGCGCCCTGACATGGGGCAGGGGTGGGGCACTGGAGTGTTGACGGTGAGGATTGGCTTGGGGAGGCGGCAGCGGTGCGTGTTGGCCAGCCCTGGCCCCCGCGGCAAGGGCCCCTTGTCGGCCGATCCTTGGTCGGGTCCCTGCTGGTGGGTGGGGCGCCCCTGGGCCCCGGGTCTCCGGGTCCATGGCCGGGCCCGCCCTGGCCTAGCCGGTTGCCGGCGGAGCCCGTGGGCTTACCACTGCAGCCCCCAGGGCCCCTGCATCGTAGCTGCTGGATGTTCCCCTGGGGTTCTCCTCTGCTCCTCTCTTGGGGGATGCGGTTGGCCAAGTGCTGGTCCGCCTGGGGCTCTGGGGGTCCTTTGGACATCTTGGCTTCGATCTTCTTCATGTCTGCATCGATTCCTGGGAGACGGATTGATGCCCGCTTACACCAGCTATCGAACACTCTTATGGAGAAACCTTATATGCACCAGCATGCTCACACACACACATAGGTGTGGGGTCTCCGGTGTTTATAGATATATTCTTGGACTGAGGTTATCATTACTAGATCTTTATTAATCAGTACCATGAGTTTTCTGTGACATTGTTGTTGTATTTTTATATCCATTTTTGTGTGATGTGGTTGTGTACTTCTTAGTTTACAATGTTTGGTTTGTTTTGTTGATGTTCCTTTTTCAGATTTTTTGTTTTTTCCCCTCTCTCTACCATCCTGTTGGTATGGAGGCAGACTTCAATGTTTTCATGTTCTCTTTGTTACGCTTCCTCTCTTGAATTTTCAACTCACCCGCTCTCTTGACTTTTTGTTTACCACCTCTCTTCTTCATCTTCTTTCTTTCCTCCCCTTTATTTTCTGTCTCTGTGTCCATAACATCAGAAAATAAAACCCACAGCAATTTTAATAAAGATTTCTCACACATATATATCAAGTGGGGTACTATAGCAAAAGCTGTAGTGCTCCACTTGTGAAAGTAAATCTGTTGGGCTTCTACTTGGTACTCAGACACCAATTCTGAGTGCCACACTGCCAGACAGGACACGTAAAAAGAAAAAAAAAGAAAAAGCAATATTCCGGAGGTGAAAGAAGGAAATCCTAGAAACCTGTTTATCACTGGATTTGAATGTCATGTCTTGGTCAACATTAACGCCGAGGTTCTTCACGTTATTACTGGAGGCCAGTTAAATGCCAACCAGATGAAGTGATTGACTAAGCAGTTTCTTTTATAGAGCTTCTGGTCCAGAGACAGCAACTTCTCTCTAATTTAAAAGCAAAAAGTTTAGAGTCATCCATGTTTCTATGTCTTCCAGACATGCCTGCAATTTACCTATCTGACTGGATTCATCAGGATTTATGGATAAATATAGTTGTGTATCGGCATAGCTGTGGAAATGTATCACATGCTGTCTAATGATTCTACCAATTGGAAGCATATATATATAGTGAAAAGAATTGGTCCAAGCACAGAACCCTGTGGAACTCCACAGGTAACCCTTGAGTGTGAAGAAAATGTATCATTTACATGAACAACTGGAATCTGTCGGACAAATATGATTTAAACCAGCCTAGTGCTGTTCCTTTGATCCCTGCTACATGTTCAAGCCTTTATAAGAGAATATTGTTATCGACTGTGTCAAAAGCAGCACTGAGATCTAACAGGACCAGAACAGACACAAGTCCATTTTCTGAGGCCATTAGAATATCATTAGTAGCCTTCACCATTGCTGTGTCAGTGCTATGATGAGCTCTGAAACCTGACTGAAACTCTTCAAACAGGTCATTACTGTTTAGATGCTCACAAACTTGCTAAGCACCTATTTTCTCAAGGGTTAGATATAGGTCTGTAATTAACTAAGTCATCTTGATCAAGAAAACGTTTCTTAAGTAAAGGTTTAATTACAGCAATTTTAAATTCCTGTTCTACGTATCCATTTGCTAAGGATAGATTCATCCAGTGGCGGCTGGTGAAAAACATTCTTTATGGGGCTGTGCTTTTTTTAAATTTTTTTATCAAACTTGTGCTTTCTGAACTATTTGCACAATTCCAGTATTTCCTGAACTAAGTACAGCTCTTTTATTTCCTGTCTTACATCATTGGACAAAATGATTAATCCAGGTGTGTCTGACCATTGTTGTTGTTACTACCAATAGTCGAGTTGAGGGGGAGTGGAGGCCAGTTTAATGCCAACCATATCAGAAAGAAATGCCAACCATATCAGAAAGAAATCTGACATATAACGTCCCACCAGTAAAAGTCCCATCCTCCATCCCCATCCCTTCCATTTTACAGTAAATATTGTATGGAAATATAAATCATAAATAGGCTTAGCCTATATGAAATAATTTCATCAGAAAATGTTAGGTCTCTGCATGTTGAGCGAAAATAAACAGTCTAATAAAATCCGGGGGACAGGGGCACGAAACGCAATCATGCAAGATTATTTTTGGTAAATGCCTGAGAGTCGGCCAGGTGAAGCCAATTTTCGTTTCATCTCGTTCCGACCTCTGGCATCTACAAAAACTGTTTACTTCATAAAATCTATACGTTCGCACAGAGTTCAAAAATAAAAGTTCTCCTTCTGTAATGCTGCAGTTTTTTTTTTATTAACGACGTTATAATTTGGGACTAGTTTGTTTTCACCTTAGTGAGAAAGGAGTGACATGGCTGCTACGTACCCGTTTTAGACCAAGAGATGGATTTAACATGAAATCCATGTCTTGTTCATGTTTCATGGAAGTTAAATGCATATAACACATTTCACAAAGGCTTACATGTTTTACTTGGTTTTGTAAAAGTTTTAAAGAAGTTTTCATCATGACCTTAGCTGTCTCCATATCTGCATAAGTCATCACGTCGGTTAAACTCTGCCACTGCATTGGTCTAAAACGGATACGTAGCAGCCGTATCACTCCTTTCTCACTACAGCGAAAACAAACTAGTCCCGAATTAAAACATCGATCATAAAAAATAATTAAAAACTATTACAGAAGGAGAACTTTTACTTTTGAACTAAGTGCGAACATATTTATTTTATGAAGTTAACAGTTTGTAGATGCCAGAGGTGGGAATGACATTCATTTCTAAAGACATTTTTCGGGGTTCACCTCATCAGATTTCTTTTATTTTATAGATGTTATCAAAAGGGTAATCATAAAAGGAACTGACCTTTGCAACATGATTAGCATTTAAGTGTCATTTTTGGGGAAATTGGCTCAATTATATAGTTTTAACTAGAAAACCCCTTGGAGAGTGCAGACCTCCGCCAAGGCAGCTCAGTCTCAGTCAAGACAACAGTCTTTGTACTCAGAACAAAAGTAAAACTGATGCTTTAATCAGTGCTGTAGTCTAATTTATTCTAGCTGTATTCTCTGATTTGATTCCCAGACAATCATCAGTCTTCTGTTAAATCAGTCAATGATTAGTCCGTGATTTTAATCCTGTCCTGCTTTCTGAAGCAGCTCCTTCTTTCTGTATTTATGAAGATGCCTACATGATCACTTCTTGTGTAGATCATAGTCTAATAAATGATAAGACAGAGAAATGGCTTTAATTATTTAGAATTATTTATGGATTTTAAGTATATATATTTACATCAAATTTCAAACCCCCATGTTATGATTCTGATGACTGACACTCAGTCTAGACCAGGTCCCCTTTGTATTACAGCCCTGCTTTTATTTTAGTGTGACACCCCAAGATCTTAACTGGGCCCAATTTAGCCTTTTTAAAAACTTCCTAGACCCTTGCTCACCAGTTCTAATAAAGTATTTTAGGCTTGTATAAACATTATTCTTCAAGCATTATTACAAAAAAACATTAGGGGCTTGAGGAGAAATGTTCAGGGCTAGAGCTGGGAATGCTCAGGCCAGGCGACGCCACTGGTGTCACCCCCTCTGGCCCAAGGACCGCTGGAGACCTCCGCAATTCTGAAAGAATAAGTGGGTAAAGATAATAGACAGATGGATGTTCCCTTTGCTGGGTCTAGTTTTTAAAAGGAAATTTCAATCTCAATCGGAGATTGTGGTTAAGTCAAGCAATAAATAAACATCAGGAACATTGAAGTAGCTACAGAAGAACAAGGGCAAGCTGTTTGTCACTTCTGTCAGCTAAGAACAGGAAACTGAAGCTACAGTTCACACAGACTCACCTAAACTGGACAATAACAAACTGGAAAAATGTTGTCTGGTCTGGTGAGACTTGGTTTCAGCTGCAGCTTGCAGATGGTCAGGAGAGAATTTGGTGTGAACTACATGAAAGCATGGATCAATCCTGCCCTACATCAAAAGTTCAGGATAAGGTCGGTACCATGGGGTGGGGAATATTTTCTTAGAAACACGTCCGGCCCTTGGCACCAGGTGAGCATCATTTAAACCCCACACAGACTAACTGAGTGTTGTTGCTGACCATGTCCATCCCTTTATTATGGTGGCCCTGAGAGACAAAGCACGTACAAATCCCAAAACACATGCAAAACCAAATCCCAAAACACACAAATTCCTCCCTACCTGGGCTGCCACCTTATCGCGGTGGAGGAGTTTGAGTGTCCCAATGATCCTAGGAGCTAAGTTGTTGGGGGCTTTTTACCCCTGGTAGGGGCACCCATGGCAAACAGGTCCAAGGTGAGGGATGAGACAAAGCGGACCCCAAAAGACCCCTAACGATGATGACGACAAATGGACTCATTGTTCCCTTACCCGGACGCGGGTCACCGAAGTTTTCATTTCATCTCATTCCAACTTCTGGCATCTACGTAGTGTTTCCTTCCTAAAATAAATACATTCATACATAGTTCAAAAGTAAAAGTTCTCATTTTGTAAAAGCGCAGTTTTTTCATGATTTTTGTGACTTTTTATTTCCGTAATGAGAAAGTAGTAAAACGGCTGACTGTTTTAGGTGGTCGAATTCAACCAGCGTGGTGACTTACGCGGATTTGGAGAAGAACAGCGGTGATGAGGAAAATACTTCTGAAACTTCTAAAAAAAACCAGTAAATGTGTATGTAGAAAGTGCTACATGCAATAACATGAAATATGAACATGAACTGGATTTCACATTTACATGATGGAATACATACAGGGAGGCCATCATTCACAGTAAGAAAGCCCCTATGCCAACACAGCAACTAGCAGTATTACTGTAAAAATGGGTTCTGATTGATTGATTTTGACATTTGTTTGGATTGTGCAAGGACCTAGACTGATGTAAACATTACTTATAAAAAGGACTTTGTATAAATATTTCTGTTCATTTTCTATGGTGTAGTATGTTCGAACAGCAGGTTATCTACAGCTGAGAGGAAGTCAGCCATCGGAAGCACCGGGATGTTTCCCAGTGGCCTGACCGCAAACTGGCCCGCTTGCCGATTGGGCCGACGGTCACGTGGTGCTTTATTCTTAAATTAACAATCCATCGTGTGGGTCATTAGGGCATTTGCCCTGTTGACCCTCACAAAGACGCACCAGGTTGGGCACAAACACACACACTTCCTCTCCTAACAGAACTCTTCGCTCTCAGACTGCAGGTTTACTGGGGGTTCCTAAATGTAGAATGGGAGTCAGATCTTTTAGTTATCAGGCTTGTCTCCTGTGGAACTAGCTCCCAGTCTTTGTCTGTGAGGCAGACACTCTGTTTACTTTTATGGCCAGGCTTAAAATGGCCTTTTTGATAAAGCTTATGGTTAGGGTTGCTTAGGTCATCCTGAGTTATCTCTGTAGTTATGGTGCTATAGACTTATGGTGATTTCACACAAAAGTGTCAAAAACATCCCGCACGCCAAAGTTTGATGCTTGAACAAAGCCAATTGGACGCATGTCAAAATATACCATTTTGACGCGCGTCAAGCCAGAAATACGCAACTTGTGGTAGGAGCTAGTGCCAGATGGTGTTTTTGCAAGATGCCAGCTGTCGAACTAGTGTTGGAAGAGAGAGTCTCCGTTCTCTATTTACTGTGGAGGTTTGCAGGGTCACTAACGTGAAAACTTTCAAAAGTGAAATGAACTTACCAGGTTGCTTTATCTCCTCACTTATATTTCTCCAAGCGAGGTCCTTTTTATTCCTGTCTCTGTAGAGAAAGCAGCTGGTGTCGTATAGCTCAGGGTGATTAACCACGGCCGTTATCAGTATTCCCTCTATGTTGAATGAATGAATTCCGCTGGACCTGAACCCATGAACTGGGTCACAGCATCACGTGACAGCACGTCACCTGGGCTCCTGATTGGTTGACGCGGCGCGAATTGATGCCCAAGTTCCGATTTTCAACTTCAGCAGCAGACGCAAAAACGCGCAAAAGCACAAAATGCACCACATAAAATAACGCATGTATTTTTTGACTTGTCAAATTCGCGTGAATGAAGAGTTTGACGTGCGAATGAGGCAGAAATGCGTTTTTGCGACACAGAAACCCTGACGCGCATCAGCGCGCATCTGCATTGACTTTACATGTAAACCTGACGCCCTTGATACTTCAAACACATTCGGTGTGAACGCACCGATAGGCTGCTGGAGGACAGACAGCACTTTTCTTCACTCTGCTACTTTCTCTTTTACTACTCTCCAGTTGTACACCTGGTCTGGTATCCTGCTTAACTACAATGCCCTGTTGGACGGGGGGCATCGACTGGGATGATGGTCTCAGTGGCTCAATATCCTCCGTAAGCTGTTTGAACTTTTTACTTTCTTTAATATAGAAAGCACTCTTTTGTTCTGTAATTTTATTTTTGCATGCTTAGCCATCAGCAATATTAAACTTGATACAGTTTGGACTTATGTCAATGTAATAAAAAATAAAATAAAAACTGGGATGGGGTGGGGGGAGACATCTGTCCTACATGTTACAGTTCAAGATTCTTTAGGATCTTCAAATCAAAATCAATCTCCTATAAGAATATTATAGATCAAATGAGTTTTCCATGATGGCCAATGAAAGATAACTTCAAACTAAATAATCATTATAGTAAACTGAACTGATTAAGAGAATTTGATTTGGGCCCACACCTTTGGTGCTTTATTGCAGGTATCAGCTTAACAGAGAGAAAAGTGCACTTCTCTCTTCTCCTGATCAGCAATTGTCTGGAAGTACAGGCTTGACGTATTCAGACCATTTGGACCAAGTGTGGTAGAACTTTCCTTTTTGAATTCGTAATGTAAAAGTCAATTTTTCCATAACATATATTTCACGAGTTATGTCAGTCCACTCATCCACCGTAGGGGGTTTCGGATTTTAACCATTTTTTTTGTGATAGCCTTTTTACTTACTTGTTCCCTCTTTTAAAGGGGGGGGTATTATGCAAAATTGACTTTCTGAAGCGTATTATCCCTCATTAAAAACATACCTGAAGTGTTGCTCTGACCCATTCACTCATGTTAGAGTAATCTTTGAGTCTCGGTTGGTAGTTCTCGGGGTTGCTGAAACGCCTGCTCCCACCTATCCCTGCCTTTTCCACCCATCTGCGCCTCCGACCTAATGTACTCAGCCGAGAGAGCCTCGCCCCTGCAGAGTTCCCCTGCCCTCCCTACCCACCTCACACAACTCTGACTGAGTCCTAGGTGTAGTAATTATAACACAGCAGCTGCAGCTGTGCATCTTTTGTGGGATTTTTTTACCCCGACTCCGTGCATGCTGTGATGATGCACGGTATGTGACGAACTGAAGGGGGAGTGTCAGAAAGAGTAGGAGGGTCTTAGAGAGGCACAGGTGAAAATCAAGGCGTCCAATAAGGAAGTAAATTTCTTAAAGGTGGATTTGGGTATATGACGGACTTTTAAAAGACTTAAAGTGACAGTTTTCTTGGAGTGTGCTATAGAAGGGTAATATGTGCCTGGAAGAAGCATAATACCCCCTGTTGGAAAGGTGTTTTTACTCAAATTTAAAGCCTATCTTAAAAGAACAGACACACATTTAATTTATGACCCTGGGCTCTCTCTGAGCTCTCATTTCACCTTCCCGCGTGCTCGTTCATTTCTGTAAAAAGGAGCAATAAGAACAACAAACAACAATTATATATTTTAACAGCGAGACGTCGTTCGCTGGACTCAGTTCTAGTAACTGAGTCCAGGTCTATGTCAGCTCAAAGTCTTTATTGAAAATTGAGTTTCCATGAAACTCCTCCCACATAGATCTTCGTTCATAAAATGGTCACAGCTTCTTCACACAAGGCACACATGATGTACCACATTCTTCTTGATTGTTCACTGTTTCCAAATGCACTACAGAATTAAACCCTCATACAACATTTACAGAATTTCTATCTCTTCATCTCCCTCTTTTGATCTCTTAAAATAAGAGATCACTATATATTAGGAAAAATGTCAGGCAGCACACTTATAGAATCATATCAATTTTGAGTCCATCTTCTCTGGAACTTTTTGGATCAGCAGTCAAGTCATCTTGTTCTGACCGGGAATTGTGGTCGTCCGGCTCGCTCTTCTATGACCTAAGGTGAGAGGTTACCAGCACATCACCTATATGCAGCTAAAGTGTATCTTTTCAGTAGCCCTGAGTTTGAAAACTAAGGACTGCATGCAGACCAGAGGATTGTTCTGCCCCTTTTGGGAAGGGTCTCAGCTTCTTTTCCTTCGAACCCTGCTGCCCCAGCTGGGCAGCTCTGTGCTCCAAGCTGCCCTGCCACCTGATGGTGCAGGTGTGCTGAAGTTGGAAACCTCTCAGCAGAGGGTTCAAGTAGGTTGTGTGATCTGCTCATTGCTGTTCTTCTCCCACTCTGGCTTGCTGCTCCTGGATGTCCTCTCAGGTTCGTCCTGACTCCTCAGTGGGAGTGCATTAGCTCCAGCCCTTTTTTTTAGTCCGATTACCTGAGAGATCGTGGTCTGGTTGGCTGCTGGTCTCTCACCTGGTCAACAAAGCCTAAAAGAAGAGCTTGCAACTAATTTACTTTTCCTTATTTGCTTTATCCATAATTGTATCTGTTTTGGGATTAATTTCTTATGCATTTGTCCTTTTTTTAAAAATCAAATCCCTCACGCACCTCATAGTCTTAAGAAGTGCCGCACTGATCGGCTGCACAAACACAAAATCAAACTATTATCCAGACTGCTTACAAACTAGGTCTATCTGTAGAAAAAGCTAATACTTTTGCTGTATGTAAATCACAAAAATCATCATTGATACAAAGTGCATTCTAAAAATCCTGTACCAAAAGTGAGCAACACTGAAACAACCTAGACCATAAAGAATTTTTCTTCAAAATATATAGTAGGGGTTATAATGTAAATAAAAACTTCCAAACAAACACTAAATGCATAAACATGCCACAAGGTAAGATGAATGGGTTGTGTGCTAAAACAACCAACCTCACAAAGGTGCCAAAACAGGATGGAAAACAGGAAACATCTGGCCTTTTTGGATTGTGGAATTGGCAGCATGAGAGACCGCTCAAAAGAAAAATGCTTTGCTGCTTTAAAGCTCAACCCCCAGAAAACGATCAGTTTAATTTTTTTCATTTACACTGCTAACCGCCTAAGTTCATTAAACCTATAGTCTTATAAGATTTTACCACAAATCATCGACTATTGTTATTCATCTTCTGAGCTGATGAAGGCCCAATACTTATAAAAAAACTATAATTTCAACCTATTTAACCCAAAAAACTGTTGAACCCTAAACAAATGCTGTTTTTTATTTATTTATCTGAAATGCTTTTAAAGCGACAAATTGAAAGGCTTTGTTCGGTAAAAAATAATGGAAATTTAAGTTCCCCTTGTGCCTAAGGATCTCCTCCCTTTTTTTGAAACAGAACTGTTTCAGAAACATCCAATTATATAAGTCTCCTGTTAAACAAGTGTGTCTAGATTTGCAGCCTGTTACGGAAAGATATTATAGTTCAATAAACACCTGTATTGTAGATTAATCACCATGTATACAGTATTTATAGTTAAGCTCAATTCCTAGATCTCAGCTGCTATACCTTTTAGAACTGCCAGGGAAGAATTAACAAAACCACTGAATCTATAATTTTATGTGTCCAATCATAACATGACCTTACCCACCCCGGTCCATGGGAAAAAAGATAATAGAACCTTATTTCAATCACTCCATAATTTGTTTTCAGGGGGCATATCGGAGCCCAGATGGGACCATGAGGGGCTGAAATATCACGCCTCCTCCTTCTGCTGTGTCGGATTTCCACTGCAAATACAAGAAAAGAATGCTCTTTAAGTCTCAACAGAAGCACATCCACCGTTGTCATTTTGAGGGTAATTGTGTCAGTGCCAAAATCCGCAGAGAATCAGCAGGTCGTCCATAGAAAAGTTCCTATCACATTCACGAAGAATGGAGCACATACTATATATTTTTTCCTATGCACCCAGATTGGTATGAAAGTATGGTCAGATTTTTATAATTTTCAAAATAAATAAATCTTTGGTCAGGTTTTAAGTGTACTGGTCCAGCTTTAACTATTTAGATTAATCCCATGTCGTCCCAGTCTCCAATTTACCCTTACTTTTGTCATGGAAGTATATACATTTTCACCCATATAACTTCCTGTTCGTTCATTTACTTCACGCTCAGAATTTGTCCAATCCTGGAGAGGAGTGTAACATCTGGAAACAGATCATTAAGATTAGTGAAAGCTTCTACATATATGGGTAAATGTCCTACAGAATATGGCATCTGAGAACAAACAAAACAGTTAATAATGCTTCATTTATTTGCTAGATATCTTGCATATTGTCACCATACACTAGTTTCAAATGGGTCTCTGTGTGTCCTCTGAACCAAGAAAATAAATCAGCATGCTCATGTGCTATATGTCATTTTTCTGTGAGTCTTAAAGTTCCTATGGAATAACACCACCAAAAAGCTGTAAAGATAAAAGTACTAGATAGCAGAAAAACCTTCATAGTTACTATCTCTCCCTTCAAGCAGTCTCTATAGAAAAGTGGATCTCCTGGTACTCTTCACTGAAGTTGAGACAAGTGGACCATATTGTATCCACCTCCCTTTGGAATCAGTCTTAAACACCACTTTTCTTAGACTGCTTTCCCTATATCTAGTAATGGTCTCTGCTTTTTATAATGGATTAAGTGTATCCATCTCAGTCTCTACAGCCATTGGTGTGGTCAAAAATACCTGGAATGGCCCCTTCCACCTGGGTGATGACCAATGTTCTGTTTACAGCTTTTAATCAGGATATAGTCACCTACTTTCAGCTCACTTCTTCCTGTAGGAATATAGGATCATCTGGCATATGATTAGTTTGCATTTATAACTTATGTAATTATCAGTATTTTGATCATGAAAACCCACCAGATCTTAATCAAATTGTTCTTTAGAAGAGAGTATACCAATCTAAGGAATTCTATATCTCAACCATAGATTATTTCAAATAGAATGAGGCCAATATTCAAATTTGGTATTATATGCATGTATAATTTACCAAATCAAGACAATGTCCAATTTTGTCCTGTTTCTTCCATTGCTTTTTTTTCAATTTGCAACATTTTATCATAAAGTCATAAATCAGTTTGCAATTGTTCCTCATATTTTAATATACCAAACTGTAGGAAGGTATAAGGTCTCGTCAAATTCGTTCCATTACTTGGTGTTATATTCATATATAACTTTATCATAACCAAACAGTATCTCCAATTCTGTTTAGTCTTATCCATGGCCCTTCTTAATCTGCTTTCAGAATCCAATTGTCTCTTAAAAATGATCTATAATCTTTGTCCTATTTTATCAATTATTTCATTCACAAAATGTGTTCCGTTACCACTATAGATAATTTGTGGATATAAAATCTAGTCATTATTTCTCTAAAGAACATTTCTGCAACAGTTAGTGTATCTAAATGTTTCACTGTTAACATTACAAATCCATTAGGAGAAATTATCTTTTCTTACCAAATAGAGCTTCTTCAGTACAGCCTTTGTTTGCTCAAAGCTGTTTCTTAATTTTATATGAGAAGCTTTTCTTTTTTTTATGTCTGACACACTTCTTGTCCACAAACTAATCAGTTTGAGAATTGAATTGTCCGTAAGAAAGGCTTTAATTAGTTCGCCACTAGAGGTCGCCATACCCCTGTTCCTCATTGTTGGCCAAATGCCAACAACATGCAAAGTTCAATTTGAATCTTCTGTTAGCAATAATATGATTCTTTTATCTTCATCTGATTACAAACTTCAGTTAAAACTTTATTTTTTATTTTTCCAAGTAGAACAATTCTTTGGTAGCTGTCCCGTTTCAAGAATTTTATGAAAATCTACAATTTGGATTATTAATTTATCACCTACAGAGAACATGCCCAACTTCAAGTGAAACAGGAAATCTTTTCATAACAAATTAGAAAACAATCTGGAGATAATATGATTAACACAACAGATTTTTCCTGTAGCAAAATCTATTATTTTTATTTCATTTTTCTAACAACTCAATCTCATTTTTTAGTGAATAAAACAAATTTCCTAATTTTTTCCTCTCCATCTGGCTTCACTAACTTCCTACCACTTTGTCAATGAGATAATCAGCAACTGATATTTCCACAACAAAACATCACATCTCTATTCTTTGCTCTCTGCTTATCTGCTCTTTCATAAAGATTCAACAAATTAGCTTATTATTATGATTATATGTGGAAGAGTCTGTTGCTAGATGTCCAAAACGTGGTACCATTCTCAACTCAGACTGGGGCGAGGGCCGGCAACCTCTCCCAGTCTCAGGTGTAGGTCCAGACATCTTTCCTGCTTAATCAGACCCTTAATTTTGTCCCCCTAGCAACAACTCCATGGAGTGTAAATATTGAAGTGCGCTTATACTCCGTGTGCTACGGTAACGAATGTTGAATTTTGGAGTGCGTTACTACATTCTGTACTACGGTAATCCCGTAATGAAAAATTCCTCTCTTTTTTTCAGTCTCTAACCCGCGCATTACAAGGTTGTTTCCTTTCAACATGTATCTATCTGTCATTAAAATGTTAGAAGCAAGCACCTGAAACTGCCTCTTGTTACAAAGAATAAATCCACATAGCCACCCAGCTGCTACCCCACAGGACCTGTAGACATCCGCCTGAGTTTCAAAATAAAATCACTCTACTCATAATCCGTCATTTTAAACCATTTCTTTTCTCACAGACATCCCATGAATATCATTAAAAATATTAGCTAAGTTGTTTTTAAATTATTATTATAATAGAGTAACAGTTACCGCTGCACTTAAGAAATCCCAACCTTTTGTATAGAGTGAGCTGCACGCAGCTCATAAGACATCCTCCTCCTTATCAGCTAGCGGGGGGAGGTGTGTTCCTTCCCTTCTGCCTTCCTGCAGTTGGATAACCTTTAACAATTTTGAAACGCATGATCAATCTGGTTTCAAACAACTCTTTCTCAGGAAGTCCATTTTACCGGTTTCTGTCGCAACCCATCACAGTTGGTTTGTTTATTAAGAGAACAACTAACGACCCATTGTTGAGGGATAGAGGGGGTCTTGTTTATTATCAGAACGGCCCTTCCTTGAGGGGAAGGTGGTCGGTTGTTTAAGATAATTCATTTAGATCACAGTAAAGTTGACCTTACTCTTCATAGGATTTTTTAAAATATGGAAGTGAGTTTTCTCTTTTATTTTATTTTTCTTTCGGCGGAACTTTAGGAGAAAACTAAGTTTAAAACATTTTTCATCCTCCCGGGTGCTTAAAAACACATCAGCTTCACGCATTAACCCCTCCTTTTTCTCTTCTTTGCTCCTTCCAGAGGAATTCCTTTGTTTGAGACGCCAAATGTCTATTCTTCAATTTTGATCTTTTTAATTTTATTTTAGATCGCAACTACCAAGAAGTGCGCAAAATTACTCAGTCAATCGTACTCATAATTCATAATCTTCATTTTAAAGAAATGTATTGTCTTTCCTCTTACATAAATTTTGCATCTCCTTTAAATCTTCTTTGCTATTTTTTCCCCATATTTCGATAAGTTACATTTTACCGTTTTTATTTTTAATTTTTAAATATTTATCATTCTCATGTTAATGAAGTAAATTCAGCTTTTATTTCACTTTGATCTGATCTATTTATCTTATCGCAGTGTTATTTACTCAATCTTCTAACCATGAGACTCCTTTCAGCCTACAGCTGTTTCACCATAGAAATCTCCATTCACACACACACACACACACACACAGTCACACAACCGGTTTATCACACATAAATATCATTATGTATTTATTATCATACTTTTTCATTACTAGTATTATTATTTAGATATTATTTATCATTAGGACTATTTTCTAATTGAGATCCCAGATCTCTGCGCGCTTTGGAGTCCAACTCCTTTAACATGGATATTCATTGTGAGATCCCGGATCATCACGCAAAGATCCCCGATCTTTATTGCAAAAACACAAACTTGCATTACAAAGGTCCCGGACCTAGTTGTTTCTTCTCTCTTATTTTTTATTCTTTCATGCATCAAATTTTTTACTCACTGGCTGTTGTCCCTGTGAAGGAAGACCCCATCATCAACTGTTGCTCCGGGAGGAACTCTGCGATCTCCCGGCCTCCACGTTGAGCTGGAGGTCTCCAGGATCCAGCTGGTCCTAGAACCAAGCCGTGCACGGACTCTCAGCAGCCTGCGGCTCCTCCCGGAGATCCAGTCAGATTTGGGATCTTGCTCAAAGGAACAAGAAATGCCAGGGTTGAAATCGCTCTCTGATCTCTGAGTTTCGTTTTTTAGACATTCTGCGGTTTCTCAATCCACGAGCTGATTCACACTCAGCCTACCTACGGTTCCAAACACGCAGGCTTTCAGTAAGAAGCGTCCTAACTTACCTTAGGGCCGGCCACACCCTGAGTTTACCGACCCGGTCGGCGTCTATTTACCTCAGCAGAAACAGAAATCAACATTTACTGGAGAACTACAGACAGAACATAATTTTAGATTAGTAAATTTTGCGCCTCCTGTATCAGCGCTTACCAAATAACTTCAGACCTGGGTCACTTCCGTCCTCCGTCCTCCGATCGCCAGTATCTGCTGATCACAACAATTTCAACAAAATCCTATTATTCCAAACTCACGTTTTCCTTTGCTCCTCCAGAAATCACGTCGGGGTCACCATTTTGTTGGGGAGGTGTTTTTACTCTAATTTAAAGCCTATCTTAAAGGAACAGACACACATTTAATTTATGACCCTGGGCTCTCTCTGAGTTCTCATTTCACCTTCCCGCGTGCTCGTTCATTTCTGTAAAAAGGAGCAATAAGAACAACAAACAACAATTATATATTTTAACAGCGAGACGTCGTTGGCTGGACTCAGTTCTAGTAACTGAGTCCAGGTCTATGTCAGCTCAAAGTCTTTATTGAAAGTTGAGTTTCCATGAAACTCCTCCCACATAGATCTTCGTTCATAGAATGGTCACAGCTTCTTCACACAAGGCACATATGATGTACCACATTCTTCTTGATTGTTCACTGTTTCCAAATGCACTACAGAATTAAACCCTCATACAACATTTACAAAATTTCTATCTCTTCACCCCCCTTTAAAGGAGATGGTTCCTAGGTACAAAGAGTCAAATGTCAGAGGGTTGGCAGTACCCAATATAGCTCCTAAATGAGCATGAATGTCTTTCCAGTAAGGAATAATCTTAGGGCACCCCCAGAATACATGTTAATGGTTGGCCTCTTTGGCTGAGCCACCTAAAAGTATTCCAGAAACCTTCAGAGTAAGTCGTTTCCTGCCAAACCTTCAGTGTCGAATTGATAAAAGGGTTGTTAAACCCGATCATGTTCTTAACTAGTTTTGTGTCTCCTTTCACTGCTGTCAGAGGAACCCTCCCACTCATCGAGTTCTCAATTTCCTTCCATCCTTAGGAATACGTCTGTGAACACCAACATATCAGCGGCCTCAGCTGGGCGGCACGGAAATAATCCCGCAGACATGGAAGGCCCAGCCCTCCCATCTCCTTCCTTAATTGAAGCGTTTTAAACCTGATCCGTGGTTTTTTGCCCTGCCGCAGGAATCTAGAGATTAATTTATCCCATTCCAAGAATTGCTTTGTGGGTAATTCTACGAGGAGAGCTTGGTAAAATAGAGCAATCTTTAGCAGAATGTTCATTTTAATAGTTTGTGTTATCGATCTTAGGTCAAGATATGGGATGACGTTCCAGCGTGCTAAATCTAACTTTTATTTTCTTTATCAGGGGTCCGTAGTTAAAATCAAATAATTTAGAAAAATCCTGTGTCAGTGTAACCCTGAGGTTTTTTATCGAGTCTGAATTCCACTTCAGTGTAAACTTCTCTTTAATATGGCTGGGTGGGTTATAGTTTAGAGCAATAACCTGTTTTCTGGATATTGAATTTGTAACCAGAAAAAGTCCTATACTCTTCTAACATTCTTATCAGCTTAGGTATCGTCTGTGTGGGCCTTGCTAAGTATAACAGCACATCATCTGCAAAAAGGGCCAGTTTATGCTCTTCATCAGCCACGTCTATTCCCTTAATGGTCTCCGTTTGTCTAATCTATTGGGCAAGTGGCTCTATAAAAACAGCAAAAAGGAGGGGGGGAGGCCGGGCAGGTCTGCTTGGTTCCTCGCTGTAGGAGAAAGGGATCTGACAGGCTGCCATTAATTTTAAACCTTGCAGAGGGTCTGTCATACAGAGCTTGAAATAACGCCACTATGGATTCATGAAAGCTAAATTTAGATAAAACCTTAAATAAAAAGCTCCACCTAACTGAATAAAAGGCTTTCTCTGCATCTACGGCTCATCAGGACTGCTAATGCTAATGTGTAGGGACCTCCTAATATTATCTTGTGTCTGTCTTCCTTTTATCTTATTTTCTTTGAGAAGTGAACGTATAATACTCTAAATTTGCATACATCTAAGGAAATCCGAACTGGGGATGTTAAATTCTGTTTTTAATTCATAGACTGATTTTAATTGCATGTTTTTATGGAACAAGTCTTTAAGAATATTTATTCCCAAGTGTCTCCATCCTTTAATATCAATTATCAAACTTTCTTGAGCAGTTCTTCCATGCTAAAAGTGTGTTAACAACAGTAAAGTATTGCTTCATGTTTTTTTATTTTATTAAAATGCTTTATGAATATAAGTGAATCTAAAGGTAATGGATCAACATATCCTGCTATTATTTGTACCCAGCGTGAGTCTGGCCATCCCAACATACAGGAAACCACAGTTCGAAGTTGTGCTGACCAAAAATAGTATTGGAAGTTGGGTAGACCTAGGCCGCCCATGGATTCAGGCTTCATGAGAATCGATAATTGAATCCTTGGTTTCTTTTTAGACCAAATACATTTTTTAAATATGTTTATTCAATGTATTAAAAAAAGTGTAGGTAAACAACAGGGCAGGGATTGAAAAAGAAAGTTTAATCTTGGAAGAACATTCATCCTGATTACGTTTATTCTTCCTAACAAGGATAGAGGTAGATTGGCCCATTTGTATAAATCTATGTTAATCTCATTTGTAAGAGGAATGTAATTCATTTTAAATAAATAATTTAGTTGTGGTGTAAAATGTACTCCTAAATATTTAAAACCCTCTATAGACCACCGAAACAGATATGATTTCCGCATTTTATCTGTTAAGTTTGTATGTAGGAGACAAGCATTCGATTTATTGTAATTTATCTTGTATCCTAAATATTTTCCAAAATGTTCCATTGTCCTATGCAAGTGTGGTGAGGATTTTATAACTATATTATCAGCATGTAAAGATATTGTTTATTTATTTATTGTTTATTGATATGTTTATCTCCATCAATACACACTCCTTCAATATTATCATTATCTCGTATGTTTGTAGCCAATATTTCAATCACCGCCACAAACAGTATGCTTGACAGTGGACAACCCTGTTTAGTTCCTCTCATAAGAGGGAAGAAATTGGATGTTATACTATTGGTAATAACTGCTGCTTTGGGAGTTTGATAAATTGTTTTAATCCATTCAACAAAATTTGAACCCATGTTTAGTTTATGTAGTACACTAAAAAGAAAGTCCCACTCAATTCTATCAAATGCCTTCTCTGCATCTAAAGATAGGAGCAGAGAAGGCCCCCAACTGTTATTCAGGTAATTAGTTATATTTAGCAGTTTTCTAATGTTATAAGCAGCATATCTTCCTTTAATGAATCCAGATTGATCTGGGTTGATTAATTTGAGCATGATATTTTTAAGTCTATTTGGGAGAACTTTGGTTATAATTTTATAATCATGATCAAGGAGACTTATGGGTCTATATGATGAGCATTCCAACGGACTTTGCCAATTTTGTGTAATACAATAATATTTGCTATGTTCATTGTTTGTGGCAATACCTTATGATAAATAAAGTTGTTAATCATTGACATAAAAATAGGTTTGAACTCCGTCCAAAATTCTTTATATAATTGAGCCGGGATGCCGTCCGGGCCTGGGCTCTTGCCAATGGGCATTGAGTTAATTGCTACCAATATTTCTTGTTCAGTGAAAGGTGCATTAAGACTTTGTTGATCAGATTCTGAAAGTTTTGGTAATTTACAATTTTCTAAATAGAGCTCCAGTTCATCTTGTATATAGTTAATTTGAGATTTGTACAATGTGCTATAGTATAGAAAGACCTGATTAATTTCTTTTGAAAGGCATGTTATATTGCTTTTAAAACAAATTGCTTTTATAATCTTTTCTGCTCGTTCTTTTTTCAATTGATGGGCCAATAGCTTGCTAGGTTTGTTGCCAAACTCATAATGCTTTTGTCTAATGTAGTTCATTTTTTGCATGGTTATGTTTGAAATTTTGATGTTAAGTTTTGCTCTGGCTGTAATCAATTGTTATTTTTATGAAGTGTTTCACATCTTTTAATTTCTTTTTCTAGTTCTTTTATTTGTGCTTCCTAAAAAAATAATTGTAGGATATAATTAATCCTCTCAAGGTAGCTTTAGCAGCTTCCCAAATTATATTTGGATCTATATTAGGATCATTATTTTCCTCTATATAATTTTGAATCCATACTCTCATTTCTGATTTAAATTATTCATCTCCAAGTAGGGATGTCTTAAATCTCCACTGCTTGGGAGTGAATCCCTCAACGCTCAGACGGACAAACAAATCAATTCTGGCATGATCTGACAGGATATTTGGATTGATGACACAATTTTTTTTTTCATATGTAAATGTTTTGAGTAAATAAAAAAGTAGTCAATTCTGGAGTATGATGCATTGACATTTGAAAAGTATGTATAATCTTTAACCTTTAGATGTAGTTCACGCCAGACATCAACCAGGCCACTTTCTATACATAAACCTTGAAGAACTTTTGAGGACTTTGGCTTGTTACTTTTAAGCTGTGTGGATTTATCCATACTTGGGTTTAGGACACAATTAAAGTCTCCTCCCATAACTACAAATCCTTTACAATTTTCATTGAAAAGCAGAACCATGTCAGACATAAATGTAGGTTTGGAGCATAGATGTTTAAAAAAGTGATAAATGTTCCATTAATAGAGCCTGAGATCAAAACAAATCATCCATTTGGGTCTATAATTTTTTTCTAATTTAAATGGTATTGTTTTATTAATGAGAATGGCTGTCTTCCTTTTATAAAACCTGATTGGTTTAAACTGATAAGATTGGGCAAGATTTTCTCTATTCTTCTTGCCAAAATTAAAGTTTTATTAAGTAAATAATGTATAATCCATGTTCATGACACTAATGGGGCGATAACTGCCACAGTCCAATTTGCACTTCCCTTCTTTTGGGATAACTGTAATGATTGCCTCTCGCCATGACAGAGGGAGCTCATGTGCCTTAAGCACCCAGTTACCAGATCTTATTAGGATCGAGGCCAGCTGCTCCCGAAGTAGTTTGTACCATTCCCCTTTGAACCCATCGGGTCCAGGGGATTTGTTCATCTTGAGATCGCCGTATTCATCTCTTCTACTGTGATTTCAGCAACTAGATCTTTATTTTGTTCCTCTGTAACTAAGGGCAAATTCAGAGAGGTAAGGAGGGATTCTATCTGGAAGTCATAATTTTTAAGTGGCTGGTCATTTAGTTTTTCGAAAAACTTCTCAAAATTGGATTTTCCCTAGACTGTTTTCAACGTTTCCTGTTTCAGGATTTTTTTATCTTATATATAGTAATGTCTGCTTGCTGCTTCCTCAATCTATAGGAGGATCTTTGTTGACATCGTTGTGCGCATGTGCTTGGGTGGCAAGAAAACAGACATTTATTCCTACCTAATAGAAAGCCCTGGACCATTTACTCCTGACAAATTAAAGGCTTTCAAAAGTCTGGAGGCCTACGATTACTTTATTTCAAGAAAAGTTAGGGCCAATCTCTTCTACGAAACATAAAGCAGAGGTCAGACCTGGCCAAGCAGAGTGTCAGTGTGATTCACATCTCCTGTGGGTGATCGCTAAAAAAAACGGCGAAATCCTTACTGCTCACTGCGACCGCGAAGCTGGGTAAATCTTCATTGATCAGTGTCCTTATTTATTTTTGTAAATTTCGTCGCTGTTGTACAATTTTAGTAGTACAGTAACATGATAATTTTAATGATGTCTGGTCTCTGGTGAAAAACAGAATATCACCGATTACACCGTTCTTCTTCAGTCTTGGAGGAACATGCAGTCATGTAGCGGCTTTAATGTTCAAAATGGAAGCAGCTGTCATGATAGGACCAACAACTACTGCACGTACCAGTGAAGCTTGCAGGTATCATAGCACTGCTGCACAATATATTTTTTAATTCTGATAAGGTTAAAAAGACATGGACCCTCTATCAATATGATTTAGGTGAAAAACTAGATGTTTTAATCTGAAATGATAGGAATCTAGAAATGAACGCTGCAGGAATCCAGACGTTCTAGAATTGCACCGCTCTGGATGGCTGCATGTTGGAGGCTCTGTTGGCTACATATTAAGTTTTATTTTTTTGTACATTGGTTTATCTGTATTCTAGAGGTAGATTGCATTTTTTGACCTGTATACTTTCTAGTTTTTGGTGCTGTGAAGCTGGAAGGATTTTTGCTGGTAATTTTCCACTTTTTTATCACTTGTTGTGATGCGTAACCATGGCAACAATGTGGTTTACAGCCGTAAGCAGCTGATTAACATCGCAAACGCTGAAATAATGCCTCAACTGAAGCCACAAATCCCTGATGAGTTGATAAGGAGAAAACGTGGATGCAGAGCAGGAGCGAAAAGGAGACAGAGAAAGAGGAAGTTCAAGCCATCTCTTCCATCGATCATAATGGGCAACGTAAGATCACTGGCTAACAAGATGGATGTACTCCAAGCCCTTACAAGGACTCAGCCAGAGTACCGGCAATGCAGTGTTATGTGTTTTACTGAGACGTGGTTGCTGGATCATATCCCCGACTCCAACGTCTCTCTGCCAGGCTTCCTGACTGTACGAGCAGACAGAGATCTGAAAACGAGCAGGAAAAGGAAAGGTGGTGGAGTAGCAGTGCTTGTAAACAACAGATGGTGTCATCCAGGACATATTACTGTGAAGTGTCGTCTCTGCAGCCCAGATGTCGAACTCTTGGCAGTGAGTTTTCGTCCATATTATTTACCAAGAGAGTTCACCAGTGTAATTTTGGCAGTTGTTTACATTCCACCTTCAGCCGTTGCCGACAATGCATGTGATGTCATCAGTTCCATTGTTGCTAAGCTACAGACACAGCACCCCAATGCATTTGTGGCAATATCTGGTGATTTTAATCATGCCTCGCTATCTACTACACTTCCAACATTTCAACAGTTTGTCAGCTGCTCTACAAGAGAAAACAGGACCTTGGATTTGTTTTATGCAAATGTAAAGGATTCATACATATCCAAACCAAGACCTCCTCTGGGACAATCAGATCACAATCTTGTTTTTCTCTGTTCAGAATATAAACCACTTGTTCAGAGGCAACCTGTTACAAAGAAAATTGTGAGAAAATGGTCACAGGAAGCTGAATTCAATTCAATTCAATTCAGTTTATTTATATACCCCTCCCTGGGCTGCCACCTTATCGTGGTGGAGGGGTTTGAGTGTCCCTATGATCCTAGGAGCTATGTTGTCGGGGGCTTTTGCTCCTGGTAGGGTCACCCATGGCAATTTGGTTCTAGGTGAGGGATCAGACAAAGTGCAGCCCAAAAGACCCCTATGATGAAAACAACAGATGGACTCAGTGTTCCCTCGCCCGGACGCGGGTCACCGGGGCCCCCCTCTGGAGCCAAGCCTGGAGGTGGGGCACGTTGGCAGGCGCCTGGTGGCCGGGCCTTTACCCATGGGGCCCGGTCGGGCTTAGCCCGAAGAGCTAACATGGGCCCCCCTTCCCATGAGCTCACCACCTGTGGGAGGGGCCATAGGGGTCGGGTGCTGTGCAGGATGGGTGGCGGCCAAAGGCGGGGACCTTGGCGGTCCGATCCTCGGCTCCAGAAGCTGGCTCTCGGGACGTGGAACGTCACCTCTCTGGTGGGGAAGGAGCCGGAGCTGGTGTGCGAGGTTGAGAGGTTCCGACTGGACATCGTCGGACTCACCTCGGCGCACGGCTCTGGCTCTGGAACCCGTCTCCTCGAGAGGGGTTGGACTCTCTTCCACTCTGGGGTTGCCCCCGCTGAGAGGCGCCGAGCTGGGGTGGGCATACTTGTTTCCCCCCATCTCGGCGCCTGTACGTTGGGGTTTACCCCGGTGAACGAGAGGGTAGCGTCCCTCCGCCTTTAGGTGGGGGGACGGGTCCTGACTGTTGTTTGTGCTTACGCGCCAAACAGCAGATTAGATTACCCACCCTTCTTGGAGTCTTTGGAGGGGGTGCTGGAGAGTGCTCCTCCTGGGGACTCCCTTGTTCTGCTGGGGGACTTCAACGCTCACGTGGGCAATGAGAGTGAGACCTGGAGGGGTGTGGTTGGGCGGAATGGCCCCCCCGATCTAAACCCGAGTGGTGTCTTGTTATTTGACTTCTGTGCTCGTCATGGATTGTCCATACCAAACACCCTGTTCAAGCATAAATGTGTCCATATGTGCACTTGGCACCAGGACACCTTAGGCCGCAGCTCAATGATCGACTTGGTTGTCGTCTCATCTGATCTGCGGCCGCATGTTTTGGACACTCGGGTGAGGAGAGGGTCAGAGCTGTCCACTGACCACTACCTGGTGGTGAGTTGGCTCCGATGGTGGGGGAGGACGCCGGACAGACCTGGAAGGCCCAAACGTGTTGTGAGGGTCTGCTGGGAACGTCTGGCAGAGTCTCCTGTCAGAAGGAGCTTTAACTAACACCTCCGGCAGAACTTTGAACACGTCCCGGGGGAGGCGGGGGACATCGAGTCCGAGTGGACCATGTTCCGCGCCTCCATTGCCGAGGCGGCTGACCGAAGCTGTGGCCGCAAGGTGGTCGGTGCCTGTCGCGGCGGCAACCCCCGAACCCGCTGGTGGACACCGGCGGTAAGGGATGCTGTCAGGCTGAAGAAGGAGTCCTACCGGGTCTTTTTGGCTTGCCTTCCAATCTGGAAGCAGGGTTTGGGGACTTGGGGTCGGGCTCTCCAATCTCTGGTGCTGAGGTCACCGAGGTCGTTAAAAAGCTCCTCGGTGGCAAGGCTCCGGGGGTGGATGAGATTCGACCGGAGTTCCTCAAGGCTCTGGATGTTGTGGGGCTGTGTTGGTTAACGTGGCTCTGCAATATTGCGTGGACATCGGGGGCGGTTCCCTTGGATTGGCAGACCGGGGTGGTGGTCCCCCTGTTTAAAAAGGGGGACCACAGGGTGTGTTCCAACTACAGGGGGATCACACTTCTGAGCCTCCCTGGTAAGGTCTATTCAGGGGTTCTGGAGAGGAGGGTCCGACGGATAGTCAAACCTCGGATCCAGGAGGAACAATGCGGTTTTTGTCCTGGCCGTGGAACACTGGACCAGCTCTATACCCTCAGCAGGGTCCTGGAGGGTGCGTGGGAGTTCGCCCAACCGGTCTACATGTGTTTTGTGGACTTGGAGAAGGCGTTCGACCGTGTCCCTCGGGGGGCCCTGTGGGGGGTGCTCCGGGAGTATGGGGTACCGGGCCCTTTGATACGGGCTGTTAGGTCCCTGTACGACCGGTGCCAGAGTTTGGTTCGCATTGCCGGCAGTAAGTCGGGCTTGTTTCCAGTGAGAGTTGGACTCCGCCAAGGTTGCCCTTTGTCATCGATCCTGTTCCTAACTTTTATGGACAGGATCTCTAGGCGCAGCCAAGGCGTCGAGGGGATCCGTTTTGGTGGCCTCAGGATCGGGTCTCTGCTTTTTGCAGATGATGTGGTCCTGTTGGCTTCATCGGAGCGTTATCTACAGCTTTCGCTGGAGCTGTTCGCAGCCGAGTGTGAAGCGGCTGGGATGAGAATCAGCACCTCCAAATCCGAGGCCATGATCTTGAGGCGGGAAAGGGTGGGGTGCCTCCTCCGGGTCGGGGATGGGGTCCTTCCCCAAGTGGAGGAGTTTAAGTATCTGGGGGTCTTGTTCACGAATGAGGGAAAAATGGAGCGGGAGATCGATAGACGGATTGGTGGGGCATCTGCAGTTATGCGGGCGCTCTACCGGTCTGTCGTGGTGAAGAGAGAGCTGAGCCAAAAGGCGAAGCTCTCAATTTACCGGTCGATCTACGTTCCTACCCTCATCTATGGTCACGAACTCTGGGTGGTGACCGAAAGAACGAGATCTAGGATACAAGCGGCTGAAATGAGTTTCCTCCGCAGAGTGTCTGGGCTCTCCCTTAGAGATAGGGTGAGAAGCTTAGTCATCCGGAGGGGGCTCAGAGTAGAGCCGCTGCTTCTCCACATCGAGAGGAGTCAGTTGAGGTGGCTCGGGCATCTGGTCAGGATGCCTCCTGGACGCCTCCCTGGTGAGGTGTTTCAGGCACGTCTCACCGGGAGGAGGCCCAGGGGAAGGCCCAGGAAACGCTGGAGGGACTATGTTTCTCGGCTGGACTGGGAGCGCCTTGGGGTTCCTCCCGAGGAGCTGGAACAAGTGGCTGGGGAGAGGGAAGTCTGGGTCTCTTTGCTTAGGCTGCTGCCCCCGCGACCCGACCCCGGATAAGCGGAAGAAAATGGATGGATGGATGGATGGATGGATGGATATATAGCGCCAATTCACAACAGATGTCATCTCAAGGCACTTAACAAGAAGTCATTTCAATACATTTATACAAACATTCCAATCAGTTAAAAAGTTTCCTATTTAAGGAATCCCAGCAGATTGCGTCAGTCATTGGCGTGAGGTTGGGCCCCGTTGATGCAGACTTTCCAACCACAGCAATCCTTCAGCAATCCCTCATACTGAGCAAGCATGTAGCGACGGTGGAGAGGAAAAACTCCCCTTTAACCGGAAGAAACCTCCAACAGAACCAGGCTCAGTAGGAGCGGCCATCTGCCACGACCGTCTGGGGGTTTGAGAAGACAGAGCAGAAACACAGAAGGAACAGAAGATCTGATATAAGAGAACTTTCTATGTTACAGAAAGTAAAAAAGTTGATAACAGAACACAGTGGATGTTCAGTTACTGGGAGGATCATCCCAGTCGATAACCCCCGTCCAACAGGGCATTGCAGCCAAGCAGGACACCAGACCAGGTATATCTTCTATGGACAGAAAAACACTGAGGGAAAACAAAGTTAACAGTCGAAATAACAGAATGTACTGTAATACAACTGGAGAGTCGTAGGAGAAAAGGAAGTAGCAGAGTGAAGAAAATTGGTAAGTCTGTCCTCCAGCAGTCTAAGCCTATAGCAGCATAACTACAGAGATAGCTCAGGATGACCTTAGCCACTCTAACTATAAGCTTTATCAAAAAGGAAAGTTTTAAGCCTGGCCTTAAAAGTAAACAGAGTGTCTGCCTCACGGACTAAAGCTGGGAGCTGGTTCCACAGGAGAGGAGCCTGATAACTAAAAGATCTGCCTCCCATTCTACTTTTAGAAATCGTAGGAACTACAAGTAAACCTGCAGTCTGAGAGCGAAAGGCTCTGTTAGGAACATAAGGAACAATTAGATCTCTGATGTATGATGGAGCTTGATTATTAAGGGCTTTGTATGTAAGAAGAAGGATCTTAAATTCTGTTCTGGATTTAACAGGGAGCCAATGAAGGGAAGCTAAAACAGGAGAAATGTGATCTCTCTTTTTGATATTCATCAGAACTCTTGCTGCCGCATTTTGGATCAACTGAAGGCTTTTAATGGCATTTTGTGGACTACCTGATAGTAAAGAATTACAGTAGTCCAGCCTTGAGGTAACAAATGCATGGACTAGTTTCTCAGCATCACTCCTGGACAGGATGTTTCTAATTTTAGCAATATTCCGGAGGTGAAAGAAAGAAATCCTTGAAACCTGTTTAATATGGGATTTTAATGTCAAGTCTCGGTCAAAAATAATGCAGAGGTTCTTTACGTTATTACTGGGGGCCAATTTAATGCCATCCAGATGGAGTGATTGACTAATCAGTTTATGTTTAAGAACTTCTCGTCCAAAGACAGCAACTTCTGTTTTGTCAGAATTTAAAAGCAAAATGTTTAGGGTCATCCATGTTTTTATGTCTTCCAGACATGCCTGTAATCTACCTAACTGACTGGGTTCATCAGGATTTATGGATACATATAGTTGTGTATCATCTGCATAGCTATGGAAATTTATCCCATGCTGTCTAATGATTCTACCAATTGGGAGCATATATTTGGGGAACAGAATTGGTCCAAGCACAGAACCCTGTGGAACTCCACAAGTAACCCTTGAGAGTGAAGAAGATTTAACATTTAGATGAACAAACTGGAATCTATCAGACAAATATGATTTAAACCAACCTAGTGCTGTTCCTTTGATCCCTGCAACATGTTCAAGCCTTTCTAAGAGAATATTATGATCGACTGTGTCAAAAGCAGCACTGAGATCTAACAAAACCAGAACAGACACAAGTCCATTATCTGAGGCCATGAGAATATCATTAGTAACCTTCACCAGTGCTGTTTCAGTGCTATGATGAGCTCTAAAACCTGACTGAAACTCTTCAAACAGCTCGTTACTGTTTAGATGCTCACAGACTTGATTAGCAACAATTTTCTCAAGGATTTTGGATAAGAAAGGAAGGTTAGATATAGGTCTGTAATTCACTAAGTCATCTTGATCAAGGGAAGGTTTCTTAAGTAAAGGTTTGATTACAGCTATTTTAAATTCCTGAGGTACGTATCCGTTTACTAAGGATAGATTCATCATATCCAAAATGGGGCCAGGAACCAAATGGAACACTTCTTTAAATAATTTGGTTGGAATCGGGTCCAACATACAAGTTGAAGGTTTAGATTAGGCTAATATTTTTGATAATTCCGAAAGCTCGACTGAATCACAACAGCCTAAGCACAACTGAGGTTCTACAATTCTTTCCGATACTGCCTCATGTACTGAGGAAGAAGTAATCATGAAGAAGCCCTGCAGGGTTGTTTTGCGACCACAGACTGGATGACTCTCTGCCAAGCACATGGAGAGGACATCAATGCCATGACTGAGTGTGTGACTAACTATATAAACTTATGTGTGGACAACATCATCCCCACCAGAACAGTGAAATGCTTCCCTAATAACAAACCCTGGATCACCAGTGACCTGAAGGAACTGCTAAGCAAGAAAAAAAGAGCCTTCAGGGAGGGAGACAGGGAATTACTGAGGAGTATACAGAAGCAACTTAAGGTCAAGATCAGAGACAGCAAGGAGGCATACAGGAAGAAGCTGGAGAACAAACTACAGAGGAACAATACCAGAGATGTCTGGTCAGGAATGAGAAAGATCACAGGCTTTAAGGACAGGAAGGATTGGATAGATGGAAGTCTGGACAGAGCCAATGAACTGAACACATTCTTCAACAGGTTCAGTTCAGGAACTAGCTTAGCATCCCCCTCTCCTGTTCCCAGCCAAACAGACATCCCACTCTCCTCTGATCAACAGTTTCCCTGTTACACCTCGGATGTTTTATCCTTCACCTCAGCCATGGACTCTTCTGATTCCACAAGTTTGACTTCAACCAAGTCAGGAAATGCTGCTACCCCCTTTGCCTCCCCCTCCCACTTGTCTGTCTCCAAAAGTCAGGTGAAGAGGCAGCTGGAGAAACTGAACTGGAACAAGGCTGCAGGTCCAGAAGGTGTCAGACCCAGAGTCCTGAAGGCCTGTGCTAAGCAGCTCTGTGGGATCTTGCAGTACCTCTTCAACCTTAGCCTAACTCAGGAGAAGGTACCAGTGTTGTGGAAGACATCCTGCCTTGTTCCAGTACCAAAGAGAACTCACTCATCAGTCATCAATGACTATAGACCTGTTGCCCTGACATCCCACATCATGAAGGTCCTGGAGAGACTCCTGTTGGCACCCCTGAGTAAGCAAACAAAAACGTATCAGGACCTGCTGCAGTTTGCTTATCGTTGTGGAGTTGGAGTTGAAGATGCCATCATCCACCTGCTTCAACCAACCCACTGTCATCTGGACAAAGCAGGCAGCACTGTGAGGATCATGTTCTTTGATTTCTCCAGTGCATTTAACACAATTCAGCCTGATTTACTTTGTCAGAAACTCCTGAAGACAATTGCCTGGATCAATGACTACCTGACCAACAGACCACAATTTGTGAGACTGAAGAATTGTGTGTCAAACCAGGTGGTCAGCAGCACAGGAGCACCACAGGGGACCGTACCCTCACCATTCCTTTTCACTCTGTACACCTCAGACTTCCAGTAGAAATCAGAGACCTGTCATCTGCAGAAATACTCAGATGACTCTGCAATTGTCGGGTGTATCAGGGATGGACAAGAAGCTGAATACAGAGAGCTGGTGGACCGCTTTGTGACATATTGTGGAAACAATCGTCTTACTTTGAATGTGAACAAAACAAAGGAGATGATTGTAGATTTCAGAAGAAACAGGGATAAGTCAAACACTGTTTCCATCATGGGAGAAGAAGTGGAGGTGGTTGAGGAGTATAAATACCTCAGAGTTCACCTTGACAACAGACTGGACTGGAGACTGAACAGTGAAGCCGTCTACAAGAAGGGACAGAGCAGACGGTACTTCTTCAGGAAGCTTAGGTCCTTCAAGGTTTGCAGCAAGATGCTGCAGATATTCCACAAGTCTGTTGTGGAGAGTGTAATCTCTTCAGCCGTCATCTGTTGGGGTAGCAGCATCAGAGCCAGTGATTTCAAAAGGCTAAACAACCTGATAAAGAAGGCTGGTTCTGTTCTTGGGACAACTGTGGAACATCTGGAGATGATAATGCAAAGAAGGATTCTTCATAAAATCAAAAAAAGTATGGACAACCCTGAGCATCCTCTTCATGAGACTGTCACACAACATCAGAGCGTCTTCAGTCGGAGGCTTCTTCAGTTTCGCTGCAATACAGACCGCTACAGAAAATCCTTTCTGCCCACAGCCATCATCATCTATAACAACTCCTTAAAGAAATAATTATATGAGCTATACCAACAATTAATTTCCCTCTGGTATCAATAAAGTATTTTTGAATTTGAATTGAATTTGAATAATACTCCTGCTGCAACCAGGTTTCTGTGAGACAAAGCAAATCAATGTGATTATTACAAATCAAGTCATTTACTAACAAAGTCTTTGAGGAGAGAGATCTTATGTTTAATAAACCACATTTAATAGATTTATTTTTCTGTTCGGTCAAAGTCGTATTTATCTTTATGAGATTTCCATAATTTGCTTTTTTTGGCTTAACTTTTAATCCATTTAATTTTGGCCGTGGGCAAGACACTGTTTCTATAGGGTAATGGGTGGGTAACAGTACAGAAGCAGCAGAGAGGTGGGTTAAACTACGACTCTGCTTCCTCGTCTGGACCCTGGGTTGTCAGTGTTTTGGAGGACTAATAAATTCGGCCATATTCCTAGAAAGAAGAGCTGCTCCATCCAAAGTGGAATGGATGCGGTCTCTCCGGATCAGACCAGGCTGCTGTTTCATTTATAGAAGCCGCCTTTTTTCGCTCATTTTAGATTCTCTTAGGACTACTCCTACTGTCGGGTGATGGTCAGCAGAGCGCTACTTGCTCGGGCAGAGGCGTGGCATGTCACCATGGTTACCACAACTGCGCCTAGGGACTATGTAACTTTGTTAGGGTACAAAAAATAGTGTGGATCTTATTGGTTATCTCCGCCATCCCCACCAGAACAGTGAGATGCTTCCCTAATAACAAACCCTGGATCACTATGTCATTCGTCAGCTTCACATGTGTCGCATGCTAGAAGCAACATGGAGCGAGCCAGAGGGTCGGCTGCGTGGAGATATTTCACGCTTGCCACGCCAACTATTTTGTCGGCCGTTTCCAATGTCTGCAAAGTAAATGTTTCGAGGGGAGGTGGTATTACTGCAAAATACAATACTACCACTTTAATCAAGCACATCCAGAAACACCATGCTAAGGAGCATGCTGAATTCCTGCACCTCAGCAAAACAAAACGAGCGGGGTCAAAAAGGAAAAAAGAAGTCTTGGTAATGTTTAGTTTGGAAAGTCATGTACCTTTAGTCTCTTCAAGTAAGGTTTAAGGTGGAGGGTATACAGTTTATTATTAATTCAACAATAGTATGGTATCGGGTATCGACAGATACACACAGCCCAGGCATCGGTATCGGGACTGAAAAGGTGGGATTGGTGCACCCCTAATCCCACCCTTCTCTGACCCACAGCTTTCCCGTTAAACCTCGGATGTTTTATCCTTCACCTCAGCCATGGACTCATCTGATTCCACAAGTTTGACTTCAACCAAGTCAAGAAATGCTGCTACTCCCACTTGTCTGTCTCTAAAAGTCAGGTGAAGAGGCAGCAGAAGAAACTGAACCGGAACAAGGCAAGGCAAGGCAAGGCAATTTTATTTGTATAGCACACTTTCAACAGCAGGGTAATTCAAGGTGCTTTACATGATTTGGTGATTTAAAAGAAACACATAAAAGAAACACACATTACACATGATACACAATAAGCAAGAGAAAAATAAAAAAAGCAACAGAGCATGAACACATTTCATACATATGACATCAAGCATTTATTTTCAAGGCAATTCTAAACAGATGGGTTTTTAGTCTCGATTTAAAGCAGTTCAGAGTTTCAGCAGCTCTACACTCGTCAGGAAGTCTGTTCCAGATAAGGGGAGCATAAAAAGTGAAAGCTGCTTCTCCATGTTTAGTTCTGAGTCTAGGGATGTTTAGTAGGCTAGAGTTGGAGGACCTGAGTGGTCTTGGTGGTTGGTACGGTGACAACAGGTCTTCAACATATTTTGGTGCTAAGCCATGTAATGATTTGTAAACTAGTAAAAGTATTTTAAAGTCTATTCTCTGAGCTACAGGGAGCCAGTGTAAGGACTTTAGAACTGGGGTGATGTGCTCTACTTTCCTGGTTCTAGTGAGGACGCGAGCGGCAGCGTTCTGGATCAGCTGCAGCTGTCTGATTGACTTTTTAGGCAGACCTGTGAAGATGCTGTTGCAGTAATCAATCCGACTAAAGATAAATGCATGGATGAGTTTTTCTAGGTCGTGTTGCAAAATCAGTCCTTTAATCCTAGAGATGTTCTTCAGGTGATAGAACGCTGACCTTGTTATTGCCTTTATGTGACCCTGGAGGTTCAGGTCTGAGTCCATTACTACACCTAGGTTACGAACCTGATCAGTAGTTTCTAGCTGTATTAATTGAAGCTGTGTGCTGACTCTTGATCGTTCCTCCTTGGGTCCAAAAATAATCACTTCAGTTTTGTTTCTATTCAGCTGGAGAAAGTTATGGCACATCCATCCATTTATTTGGTCAATGCATTGATTTAGGGTTTGAATGGGTTCAGAGTCACCTGGTGACATTGTAATGTAGAGCTGAGTGTCATCTGCGTAGTTATGGTAGCTAATGTTATTGGTTGCTATAATCTTGCCTAGTGGGAGCATGTAGATATTAAATAAGAGGGGCCCCAGGATGGAGCCCTGGGGCACCCCACATGTGATTTCTGTTCGTTCTGATGAAAAGTTTCCTATTGAAACATAGAAGTCCCTGTTCTTTAGGTAAGACTCGAACCAGCCAAGTACTGTACCAGAGAGTCCGACCCAGCTCTCCAGTCGTTCCAATAAAATATCATGATCAACAGTGTCAAATGCTGCACTGAGGTCCAACAGAACCAGCACTGTGGTTCTTCCACAGTCTGTATTTATGCGGATGTCATTAAATACTTTGACGAGGACAGTCTCGGTGCTGTGGTGAGCGCGGAAACCAGACTGAAAAGCATCAAAACGGTTTGTCATTGTTATGAAGCCATTTAACTGCTGAAACACAGCTTTTTCAATAATCTTACTGATGAATGGGAGATTAGAGATTGGCCTGTAGTTCTGCATTAACGTGTTGTCCAGATTTTTCTTCTTTAGCAGTGGTTTAATAACTGCTGTTTTTAAAGCCTGAGGGAAGAAACCTGATAGCAGTGATGAGTTCACTATTTGAACAAGATCAGAACCAATAACAGGAAGAACCTTCTTTAGAAAAGCTGTGGGTAGGATATCAAGACAGCAGGAGGAGGAGCTTAATTGGATAATGATTTTTTCAAGGCTGTTCTGGTTTAATTCGTGGAATTCAGACATTTTCTCTACATTGTTGTTGATTGGGGATGGCACTGGTTGTGGGTTCGATATTGAGGTACAGATTGACCGTCTAATTGTTAGAATCTTTTCAGTGAAAAAGCTGGCAAATTCATTGCAGGGCCTGGTAGAGTTTAGTTCAGGGGCTACTGTCACTAAACGATTAGTTAGTCTTTCCACTGTTGCAAATAGAGTCCGTGCATTATTAATGTTTCTGTTGATGATTTCAGAAAAGAACGATTCCTTAGCATCTTTTATAGTTAGCTGATATCTATTCAGTCTCTCTTTGTAGATCTCACAGTTAACCTGGAGTCGAGTTTTCCGCCATTTTCTCTCGGCTCGTCGACACTCTCTTTTTTCACTATGTACCAGTGGATTACTTGTCCACGGAGACTTCTTTCTACCTGAGACTACTTTCACTTTAGTTGGAGCAATGGAATCCATGATGTCTGAGATTTTTGCAAGGAAATTATCTACCAACTTATTTACTGAGTTTGAGTTGGGAGATGAGGGGGATGTGGTGGAAGGATAAATACGTTTAAAGGTTTCTACTGAACTGTCCCCTAGAAAACGCTTTTTTATTGTGGTCTTACTGTGGCTGGATAATTTAGCAGAGATGGTACTTTCAAAGAAAATACAGAAATGGTCAGATAATGCAATATTTATTACAGAGATGTCAGAAATATTTAAACCTTTGCTGATAATTAAGTCCAGAGTGTGTCCTTTATTGTGTGTTGGTTGTTTGACATGCTGGATCAGTCCGAAGTTGTGGAGAGTATCATCTAATGTTTTTGCTCGTCTATCTTGGGGGTTGTCAGTATGGATGTTAAAGTCCCCCACGATGATTAGTTGGTCATAGTCGATACATATTACAGAAAGAAGGTCATTGAAATCATTAAAGAAGTTAGAGTTAAGTTTTGGTTGTTTATATAAACTTAGAAATAACGCTTTGTTAGGCTCGTTTATCTGGGTGGCTAGGTATTCAAAAGAATCAAACGTGCCCAGAGTTACCTTTTTAAAGTTCATTAAGTTGTGAAAGATGGTGGCTACACCTCCACCTCGTTTGTGTTTTCTGTTCTCGCTTAAGAAATTATAATTTGGAGGACTAGATTCTATTAATGAAGTTGTTTCGTTATTTTCATCTAGCCAAGTTTCTGATAAAAAAAGGGCGTGTAAATTATGCTCAGTGATGAAGTCATTGATAAGAAAAGACTTCCCGGATAGAGATCTAATGTTTAATAAAGCTAACTTAAGTATTGTGATTGGCATCTGAACCTTCTGACAGGTTATCAATTTGAGATTTTGTTTAATATGAGAGCGTGTGGTTAACGGTTTATGTTTCCTGCTGCTGATAATCACTGATATAGCCTCAGGGGTGCCGGGTGAATTCTGGGAGACGGTAGGGGTGGATTTATTGCCCGGTTCCCTCAAATATCAGATATCTGTAATAATCAGTGGGGGGAAGCTCCCAGGCTTATTGACACTAGTCCCAGGCGTTTGGTGTAGTCTAAGTTTAGGTGTTAATTGTGTCCCAAATTTGATTTGCTCGTTCAGTCTGTCTGTAAAGTTTCTAAATGGAGACTCATTTGATGTGGCTGAGTCACAGGAAGATGAAGACTTGATCTCTGATGGTTGTTTATCTGTTCGGTCCTGTGGTGTCATCATGACTTGCTGTTTTTGTTCTCTGATATCCATGGGCGCCTCAAGGTCAGCTTTTGGGAGCAAGTGTTTTGCTTTCTGATTTTGATAAGAAAAAATGTTTGCTGCTAAGAGCCTTACTCCGGCCTTGTTCAAATAGCGCATCCCTTCTTTGAACAGATGATTAGCACTTCCAAATACTTTGAAATTATTAATAAATGTGAACGACTTCTCAGCTGATTGTTTCTTCAACCATTTATGGAGCATGCGGAGTCTGCTAAATCTTTCATCATTCCCTTCAGGGACTGGTCCGCTGATGAGGATGTTTACGTTAAGTCCATCAAGTCTCTGTAGGAGATCAGAAAAGTCTCTCTTCAGAATCTCTGATTGTCTCATCGCGATATCTGCTGATCCAGCGTGAATGACAAGCTTTTCCAAAGCAGGATGTTGGTCCAAGATTTTAGGGATTTTTTCTGACATTTCTCTCACTGTATTTTTGTAGCAGCTATAAACTTTGGTATTCTTGCTACAAAAAGCCTCAGTTCCATTAATTGATCCGTCTTGTATGATAACAATCTTTGCTGGGGGGGCTCTTACTTTGTTATGTGTCCGTTTGATGCGGCTGGGTTTCTCCTGATAGCTTTGACTGGTCCCGGGGGATGCGTCATCTTTCGGGGAACTCAAGGCTGCGAATCTGTTTTTCAGCGGGATTCCAGGTGGAGAAATATCTCTTGTTTTTGGCTGAAACCTCTTTTGTTTACTTTTAGCAGAAGCGGCAGTTCTGGGTTCAGAGGTTTCTCTGTGCCGGAGTTTCTTTTGTTTTTTCTTCCTCGGAGAACAGGCTGGGGTTGATTTCATGCGTTTTAAAGCTGGCTAGTTTTCATCATAGTGCGGAGTTCTGCCGCTCAGATGCCTGTAGGGAGTCTCTGTGACACGGTTAGACCGATGTAACACCGGGCTAATAGGCTGTTCCCTGTTTGTATTTAAAGGTAAAGTTGTGTCATTTTGTCCATAATCAGCGTGAAGATCAAAATTAATTTCCAGATGACGTAGCTTCGTTTCAATGCCCTCAATTCTGTGGAGCAGTTTTTCAAAATCCTCAGCTGAGCAAAAAACCATGTTGATAAGTCCATAAAAAAGTAATCCAAGAAGAGATCTGGTCTAATACAGAAACTCCAGGGGCTGGGTAGATAAAGTAACTAAGAAAAAGTTAAGAAAAGAAAATAAGAGAAGCAAACAGAAAATAAAATAAAGTGAATGGATCTGGAGAGAGACAGAGAGCAGCTGCTCCTCCTTCAGCAGTCGTAGCCAAAAAAAAAAACAAGGCTGTAGGTCCAGATGGTGTCAGCCCCAGAGTCCTGAAGGCCTGTGCAGAGCCGCTCTGTGGGATTCTGCAGCACCTCTTCAACCTTAGCCTAACTCAAGAGAAGGCTCCAATGTTGTGGAAGACATCCTGCCTTGTTCCAATAACAAAGAGAACTCATCCATCAGTCATCAATGACTATAGACATGTTGCCATGGCATCCCACATCATGAAGGTCCTGGAGAGACTCCTGTTGGCACCCCTGAGTAAGCAAACAAGAACGTATCGGGACCTACTGCAGTTTGCTTATCACTGTGGTGTTGGAGCTGAAGATGCCATCATACACCTGCTTCAACCAACCCACTGGACAAATCAGGCAGCATTGTGAGGATCATGTTCTTTGATTTCTCCAGTGCATTTAACACAATTCAGCCTGATTTGCTTTGTCCGAAACTCCTGAAGACTCAGGTGGAGCCCTCAACAATCGCCTGGATCAATGACTACCTGACAAACAGACTGCAGTTTCTGTATCTAATTTTTTAGTCATTTTATTTCTAGTTCAAGCCCCTCATCAGTTGTATTCATATGTGCTCTTTGAAGCGATTTCAGATTAGTTTCTAGGTCCTGTAGCCTCTGTTTTGTGGATTTCTTTAAGTAGGAGGAGATACTAATGATCTTTCCCCTGATTACGGCTTTGAAGGCATTCCACAATATACAATTTGAAACTTCTTCACTATCATTAAGTTCATAGTAATTTTTATTTTCCCATTTTAGGTCGGCTTTAATCTCTTCAATCAAGCTTATTTGTGTAGCACATCTCAGCAACAGGGCAGTTCAAAGTGCTTTACATGATAAAAACACAACTAGAAAAGCACTTGCAGAACGCAGACCTCCACCAAGGCAGCTCAGCCCCCCAATCAAATCATTTGTTACTGGTGCCACTGCAGACATTTTCTGAAAATTCCATCAAAATCCATCTATAATGTTTGAGTTATGTTGCTAACTAACAGACAAACAGAGAAACAAACAAACCCTAGCAAAATCATAACCTCCTTGGCAGGGGTAATAAAAACAAAAAAGGATATTACAGTGGAAATATAAAGAGAAGTAGTGAAAAGCTAGAATCTAGACTAGATCTAATGATGTTCCAGTGATTATTGATCAAAAGCCGCTTTAAGCAAATGGGTTTTATCCTTGTTTTAAAGAAACTCAGTGTTTCAGCAGTTCTACAGTTTTCTGGAAGTTTTTTTTCCAGATCAGAGAGGCCTTAAAAACTGAATGCTGCTTCTCCATGTTTGGTTCTGGTTCTGAAGATGCAGAGTAGACTAGAATTAGAAGACCTGAGTGGTCTGAAAGGTTGATACAACAACAGATCTTTAATGTATTTTGGCGCTCAGCCATTCTGTGATTTATACACTAATAACATTATCTTAAAGTCTATTCTGAGCTACTGGGAGCCAGTGTAGTGACTTCAGAACTTTAGATAAGCAAGACAACTGCTAGTCCCTAAGTTGTATCGATAGAAACAAGGATATCATGAAGTTTTATGGTCACATGCATAAGGTTATGGGTGCAAAATTGAAAAGAAATTGTCTCTGTTTCTCATCCTATAAGTGGATCGCGGGGCATGTAATAGTGTTTATAGAGGGAAAGAGATTCATGTTGAAGGCAAGGGCCAAATACTTTATTGATCCCAGAGGGAAATAGTTTTTGTCACTCATATTTTTTGAGTTCTTTATAGAGTTGTTGTAGATGATCAAGGCTGTGGGAAGCAAGGCTCTCCTGTAGCGGTCTGTGTTACAGCAAGTCTGAAGAAGCCTCCGACTGAAGACACTGTTGTTGAGGAGTGTCATGAAAAGGATATTCAGGGTTGTGCATAATACACTTGATTTTATGAAGAATCCTTTCATCATCAACTAAAGAGGTTCCACAGTCGCCCCATAACAGAACCAGGCATCTTTATCCGTTTGTTGAGTTTTTTTAGGTCCCTACCTGCTGCTACCCCAGCAGATGATGGCCAAAGAAATTCTCTCCACAATTGAATTATAGAAGATAGAAGGGGCATTTTACAAGAAAAATAATTTCAATACAATCATACAAACATTCCAATCAGTTTAAAAGTTTTCCATTTAAGGAATCCCAGCAGATTGCACCGAGTCACTGACTTGAGGTTGTGCCTCATTTATGCACACTCCAACCATAGCAATCCATTCAGCAATCCCTAATACCGAGCAAGCATGTACCAATAGTGGAGAGGAAGAACTCCCCTTTAACAGGAAGAAACCTCCAGCAGAGCTTGGCTCAGTACGAGCGGCCATCAGCCACGACTGTCTGGGGGTTCAAGTAGACAGAGCAGAGACACAGACAAAACAAAAAGAACTGATGTAGGAGTACTTTCTATATTAAAAAAGTAAAAAGTTGATAACAGGACACGGAGAATGTTCAGTTACTGTGAGCACCATCCCAGTCAATGCGATCTGTCCAACAGGGCATTGTAGCTAAGCAGGACACCAGACCAGATGTAGCTTCTATGGAGAGAAAAACACTGAGAAAAAACAAAGTTAACTGTCGAAATAACAGCAAAAAATACAACTGGAGAGTAGTAGGAGAGAAAAAAAGCAGAGTAAAGAAAAGTGGTCAATCTGTCCTCCAACAGTCTAAGCCTGTAGCAGCATAATAGAGAAATAGCTCAGGATGACCTATTAGCTTTATCAAAAAGGAAAGTTTTAAGCCTGGCCAGAGTTAAAACGTTGATCATAAAAAAACGGCGCAATTACAAAAGGAGAATTTTTACTTTTGAACATATTTATTTTATGAAGCAAACAGTAAGTAGATTTCAGAAGTTGGAATGAAAGAAAAACTGAGTTCACCTTATGGCCTTAAAGGGGAAATATTATGCAAAACCCACTTTTTCGTTGCTTTAGAATGTATATTTGGGTATCTGGGGTGTCTCCCCACCCCTTAAGTGTAAGTTTCGTCAACTAAGTCAATGTTTTATAAACTGCCAGAGTCAAGAAATGGGTCAAAGAACGAGCTGTTTTGTATAATCCCAACCCTACTCGTTGGTGTCTCCACCCACACAGCCTCAGCTACCTGAGCAACCACACCCTCTTGGCTTCACTTGTACGCAACAGCCAGAGCGCTACTATGATCAAACTGAAAGCCAAACGCAACTGCACTGTCGTCGGATGCACGGATCCTCATGTGTCCCTATTTCGCCTCCCTTCCAACGAGGATATTAGAAAGAAGTGGCTACATTTTATTTATGGGGGAAATGTTCCAGTTTCAGTGAGCAAAAGTTCGGTTGTCTGTGCTAAACACTTCACATTGGACTGTTTCAGCAACAAAGGTAAGTATAACGCTGGACTGGCAACAAGATTGCTCTTAAAAGATAGATCAATACCAACTATTCATGGCAGCACCACAAATGAGGTAACTACATATTTTTTTAAAACGATATGTTTGTGTTACTTTGGCTGTTTAGCACACAAGCTAATGCTAATCGCTAAAGTAAATATGACTTAATCAACGTTGGGTTTGGAGGCGTGAGAATCATGTTAATGCTATCATAACTCTTTGAAAACATGACTGTGAATCGAGAAAATGCATTATATTGAGATTTTATCACTGTTATTCGGCTGGCAAACCACTGCTCAGGCATGAACATGTAAGATTGCACCGCAGTTTGTTGACCAGCAGCCATTTCTCTCCCAAACCCAATTGGGTCATGCGACACTGTCCTCACCTTCTCAGCCCGGCAGGAAAAGCTGGGTGGTACAAAGGCCGTCTTTGGGAGGAGCATGATGTAGCTCATAAACATAGAATCAAAACCAGCCGTTCTGAGCAGGGCTGTAAAACTAGTGTGTGCAGAACTCGGCCCTGCTCATGTCTTTGGCATTTTCGAGCAAAGCCTGTTGTCAACATTACATTTAGGCATCCTAAAACCATGTCAACAAGCAGAAATGAACATAATATGTCCCCTTTAAGGCCCACTGTTTGGAATGTGGATCTACTTCCTGGTTTGTGTAGACACTAGGTGTCTACACAAGCCTGTAACTAGCCTGTAACAAAGCTCATGAATGCTCCTAGCCTCCTGGAGGACTTCTGTTGTGAAGTTTGCATGTGTTTTGGGATTTGCATGTGTTTTGGTTTTTGGATGTGTTTTGGATTTTGCATTTGTTTTGGAATTTGAATGTGTTTTGAAATCGGGATGTGTTTTGGGATTTGTACGTGCTTTGTCTCTAGGGGCAACTTTATAACCACAGTGAACCATCTTTTGATGCATACTTCCAATAGGATAATGTCACAAAGTTCAAATCCAAACTGGTTTCTTGAATATGACAGTGAGTTCACTAAATTCCAGCAGCCTCCAGAGTCACCAGACCTCAGTCCAACTGAGAACTGTTGGAATGTGGACAAACAAGAGATTCTCCTCATAGATTTCCCAAATAATTCTTCATGGGTTTGTTTTCAAAAAGCTACTGAAGGTTTCCGATGTTGCAAAAAGGAAAATCAAATCATTCAATCATTGTCTAACCCTTACCCTAACCCTTGGAAAAGCTTTTCTTGTTTATTTTATGATGATTATTTCCTAAAACAAAATAAATTAACTGCACTCATAACAACTATGCATCACAATGGCAAAATCAATTCAGTTCAGTTCATTTAAATTTGAGAACACCTTATTCATCCCAAACTTGATGGTCAGGTCTAGGTTCAGCAACAGTATGTGCTCCAACAATGAGCTCAGCTGACTACCTGAATATAGTGAATGACCTGGTAATTCCATCAATGTTTTTTTTCTTCCCTGATGGCACGGGCATATTCCAAGATGAAAATGCCAAGATTCAGCGGGCTCAAATTGTGAAACAGTGGTTCTGGGAGCATGAGACATCATTTTCACACATAGATTGGCCACCACAGAGTCCAGACCTTAACCCCATTGAGAATCTTTGGGATGTGCTGGAGAAGGCTTTGTGCAGTGGTCAGACTCTACCATCATCAATGCAAGATCTTGGTGAAAAATTGATGCAACACTGGATGGAAATAGATCTTGTGACATTGCAGAAGCTTATCAAAACAATGCCACAGAGAATGTGTGCATAATTAAAGGTAAAGGCGGTGTATAAAGGAAATAACCTCTGTGTGTGATTGTAGTTTCTAGCCTTAAAACACACATGAACAGATGTTGCAAATGAAATAAAATATGTTTGCAGATAACCACAAGTCTTTCCATTCTCTGCTACATATAACTGATGGATGAATGGCAGAACATTTGATCATTTAACTATTTGAATGTTGACACATTTCATTCAATTTCTCACAAGTCTGTTTGTTTGCAAATGAAGCAAGTGTGAAATACGAAGACCAAATAGATTTGCAGATGAAAACAAAAGCCATGAAAACAATTGAGTCTTCATGGCTTCTTAGAAGATCTGAGGCCTGGGTGTCACTGCTCCTCCAGCCCAACGACCCGTTAAAGTTTCTCACCTGTGTGAGAACTGTAAAATCACTTCCTGGCCTGGAATGGTCGGGCTCTGCGGGAGGTGTGACTGAAACATGATTCTTTTACAGGGCTGAAAGGAAGCCACTGTCTTACTGCAACAAACATGGACAGTGGAGAGCAGGAAAAGATACAGCTGACAGTTCCAGCTGGAAAATGCATCACATTTCAACAGACAGAAGGGTGGAGGGGCATTTATTGGTTGGGTAGGATAATGTAGGATATTTTCATTCTTGAGCTGATTAAAGAGGTGTTCCATTTTAGGCAACATTATGTTCATGTTAAGAGCCCTAGTTGTTCAAACAAGCCATTTCATTTAACTAAATATTGCAATAGCTCTAAAACCATTGCAATAACAGCAAAGATGATACAAACAGACCACCCACCCCACTTTGACTTGCAGTCAACCTCTGTGCTGCTAACCTGTATTTATTAGCCATCAAAGGCCAATGGTTCAGTCAAACCCTGACACTTCTGATGTACTGGCCGATTTCTCATGTTGCATTTTGCAATAACAAACTCACTGTTGGATCCTTGTTCACATGACAACAATAAAGCAGAGTGGGGGTGTGGGTGGGGTCAAAATTTGAAAAAGGTGGGATGGAGCTCCATCATCATTTAAGCATCCAGACCCACTGAGCTGGCAGTGAATTCCGATTAAATAATCACAAAAAGGCAGTTTGTTGGAAGTACAGGCATTTACTTATTTGAGATTTGACAGGACAGAGTGAGAAAGAGCGGAGATTTCACCCCTGAACCATGAACTTTCTTACCCTTATGAAGGAGATACAATAATGATGACTACTGTAATTGGTTAAAAAGTTTTCTATCTAAGAAAAAATGGGGTCATTGACTTGCAGCATTCGCTGTAGGACAGCGGAAAGTTGTGTGCGATCTGGTTGACTTCATAGCAATCCCTCATACTGAGCAAGCGTAGCAACAGTGGAGAGGAAAAACTCCCCCTTAACAGGAAGAAATCTCCAGCAGAACCAGAACATGGCTCAGTACGAGCGGCCATCTGCCACGACCGACTGAAGGTTTGAGAAGACAGAGAGTACACACTAAAAAGAAACCAAAGCACTGAGGTCTAAAAAAGAAAGTGCTTAGTCAATCACTTCATCTACATAGCATTAAATTGGCCTCCAGTAATAACGTAAAAAACCTAGAATGGGAGGCAGATCTTTTAGTTATCAGGCTCCTCTCCTGTGGAACCAGCTCCCAGCTTTAGTCCGTGAGGCAGACACTATGTTTACTTTTAAGGCCAGGCTTAAAACTTTCCTTTTTGATAAAGCTTATAGGGGCTTAGGTTATCCGGAGCTATCTCTGTAGTCATGCTGCTATAGGCTTAGACTGCTGGAGGACAGACTGACCACTTTTCTTCACTCTGCTACTTTCTTTTCTACTACTCTCCAATTGCATTATATACTGTTATTTCAACTGTTAACTTTGTTTTCTCTGTGTTTTTCTCTCCGTAGAAGGCACCTGGTCTGGTATCCTGCTAAGCTACAATGCCCTGTTGCACGGGTGGCATCGACTGGGATGATGTTCCCAGTAACGGAACCCCCCGTGTCCTGTTATCAACTTTTTACTTTCTTTAATATAGAAAGTACTCTTACGTCAGTTCTTCTGTTCTATCTGTGTCTCTGCTCTGTCTTCTCGAACCCCCAGACGGTCGTAGCAGATCGCCGCTCCTACTGAGCCTGGTTCTGTTTCTGGTTTCTTCCAGTTGAAGGAGAGTTTTTCCTCTCCACCGTCACTACATGCTTGCTCAGTCTGAGGGACTGCTTTGGTTGTAAGTCTGCATCAACTGGACGCAACCTCAAGTCAATGACTCGATGCAATCTGCTGGGATTCTTTAAATAGGAAACTAACTAAAACTTTAAACTAATTGGAATGTTTGTATGATTGTATTGAAATGACTTTTCTTGTAAATTGCCTTGAGATGACATCTGTTGTGAATCAGCGCTATATAAATAAACTGAATTGAATTGATCCAGGTAAGTAAGAGAAGTAAGAAGTTAATGGGAGTAGTAACTCCTTTAGTTGCTTCATCTATGAGAAACACACCAAATAGTGTTTTTACACAAAAAGCTATTTTTCCTAACTTATTTTTAAATTCTGGGTAAACCCCACTAATGGTATGTCTGAGCTCAGTAGTCAAAATGTGCTGTCTAAAATGTTCTTGGTCAGACCTGGTTTCAAAATCTGACATCCTGCCTTGTTCCTGTACCTAAGAAAATTCACTCATCAGGCCTCACTGACTGTAGACCTGTTGCCCTGACTTCCCACATTATAAAGGTTCTAGAAAGACTACGGCTGGCCAACCTGAGTAAGCAAACAACACATATCAGGACTCCCTGGAGTTTGTCTTTCGCCATGGAGTTGGGGTTGAAGACACCATCATACACCTGCTTTACCAGACCCACTGTCATCTGGACAAAGTAGGCAGCACTTTGAGGATCATGTTTTTTTATTTTTCCAGTGCATTTAACCGAATAAAGACTGATTTACTTTGTCAAAAAATAAAGAAGACACAAGTGGAGGCCTCAACAATCACCTGGATTAATGACTACCTGACAAACGTTACTAACAACCCTGAACATAATCTTAATCAGACTGTTATACTACAACAGAGTGTCTTCTGAAGAGTCTTCTCCAGATTCGCTGTAATACTGAGTGCTACAAACAGAGCAGACATTTTATACACCAGGGGCTTAGCCCTAAAGGTTTGTTATGCATGTGGGGGGTTAAGTTGTGTTCGACAAGCATAACTTTATATAAGAAAACTAATTATGTCACATACATGTGACACATTAACATTAGATTATTAATTAAGCACCAAGGACGAACAGAACCAGGGCTGTATTTAGAGACCAGAACTAAACCACAATTCAATCAAACCCAAAACTGATCTGGGATTAAAACAGGACTGTAACAGTTCTAAATCAGGACTACTTCAGGACTGAACCAAGACAGTATCAGAATCAAAACTAAATGATAGTAGCACTGAAAATCAAAACCTCTTTATTGTGGCAGCATGACACTGTATCTTCGAGGCTTGAGTTTTGCGAACCTATCAATGACATTTTCAGGGTCAATATTATTCAAGTATTCTTTTTCAGGTGTGTTTTGGTGTTCTTTGTCTTTCCTGATTTCCCATGACCTATCTGAATGATCAGAAAGAGAGACATTATGTCATGGTCTTTGGTTTTTGTGTGGCAAGTTTGAGTTTTTCCCTCCACTTGGTTTTCTTCCCCTTTTTACCCCAAGGTGCCCTCTTGTTTTGCTCCTCCTGTTTGTGTCTTAAGTTAGTAGTTTTCCTTATTCAGTGTCATTATATTTTTGTATTCTGGCACTCCCTGGGTTCTGTAGATGTTTTTCACCTTTGTCTATGTCCACCTTCCCATTTGTGTTTCCTTTATCTCTTTATTTAATTCCTCCTTCTGTTCTCCAGTGTGTCCTTACGTTTCCCTTAGAGTTCTCCTTAGATAGTTTCTTAAGAATCCTTTCTAGTTTCTTTAGAGTCTTCTGTCTCCTAGCCATTCTACCTTCCATCCCAGCTGCTAATCAGTTCCACCTGCTCAATCCCCCTCAGCTGCAACCGCTTTTACTAATTGGTCTCCTGCTCCTTCCGTGTTCACTCTTCACTCTCCTCCTCAGTATATATTCGGTTCTCATTCAGTCACTACTCGCTGGTTCGTCGTCAGTCTTTCCTGTTTGGTTCCTCGCTTCCCTGCCGTCTTTCTTCCCCGCCTTCCTTGTTGCCCGTCTGGTTCCTGTTTCCCCGTTTGCTACCTGTTGATCCTCCTAAGTTTGTAAGTCCTTGTCCCTTGTTTTGTTATTAAATAATCCTTATTTTGTACTTCGCTGCATTTGGGTCCTCCTTAACCTCAAAACATGACACATTACTATTTAATACCTCTATATTCGTCTCTCTGAGTTACTAGTTTGTACTATATTATTTTTTAATTCTGCCAAAAAACGACACTATTTATATAACTATTTAGCCTAGCCTGTGCAAAAAAGCCTGCATGACTTATTAAATATAGAATTAGAAAAATTACAAACCTAACAAGATACACTTGTGAACATGTTCTAGCAACTGTCTGTGACTAACGTGTCTTTCTCACCTGGATCTTGTTCCATCTCTGTTCTGTTCTGTTCTCATTCTCCTCTCCCTCTCTGTTCCTCTCTCTCCCTCTTTGTGCTAGCAATCAAGCCAAACATCAAGAACATCAAATATACAGTTGAAACCAGATATTTACATACACTTCAGATAAAAACACTTTTTTACTGTCAAACATCAAATTAGACTAAACGTTTATTTTTTTTAGATTAATAAATATAAAAAAAATATTTGTTAAATTTAAGTATAAAGAGTATTTTTATATATTTTTCAGTGGCAAATTGCACCCAAATTGTATTTAAAATCGAGCTACGCTTGTGGTGGTCCACAATTCTTTTCCTGATGTCTTGGTTGATTACTCTTGATTTTCCCATGTCAAAGAAACAGGCTCTGTGTTTTGGGTTTGCCTTAATATTCATCCACAGGTGTGCCACCAATTAACTCAAATGGACTCTATTAACCTATCAGAAGCTTCTTAAGATCAGAATGGAATAATCTGGAGTTTCCTTTTTGAATAAAGAAGCAATAAATGTAGCGTATACATACTCCTGACTTTGATTAAAGTGCTAAACAAAACCTCTCTTTATTCTGACATTTAACTAATTAAAAAAATATGTTGATTTATTTAGCTAAAACAAAAAAAGTTTACCCAAATATTTTTTGTTTTTTTCCTGAAGCATATGTAAGTATCTGGTTTCAAATGTGAATATACTGCTATATTGAAATTCCTCTTGTTTTGCATAGAAATATAATGAATGGCATGTAAAGCGTAATATAATAAAATTTACCTGAGATTTTTCTTTGAAAGAAGCCCCATGTCCATTGTTTTGTACATCAGTACATAACTGAAACCAATTTAGAGAGTGCTTTATTTAGCCATGGGGGATAGCAACTGAAAATATGAAATAAACACACATGTAAGCTAAAAGAAAAACAACAAAAACAGCATTATTGTTTGGCTTTTCATTTCTCTATTGGTTGATTAACAGTATGAGTGATTTGCTTTGGTACCTGGTCAAACTTGAGCTCTCCTCTGTCTGCCTGCACTTCTACAGCAAATTTGCGCAGCGTGTCACCCCCCTCCCTCATATGCGTAAGTGCTGCGCACAAACACATGCAGCGGCACTAGTGCCTGAACTCGGATAATACCAAAATTAGGGGGAAATTTATGACTGTGTGCTATGTGCTTCTAATATTGTGTGTAGTTTTTTTTGTAGTTTTTGTTCTATACAGTTGTCAGTTAGACATCTTACTATGAAAAAAAAAAAACACACTTCATAAGACCTGGGGCTTCAGAAAAAAACCACCCAGGTTCAAGAAAAGTAAGTAGCAGAGTGAAGAAAATTGGTAAGTCTGTCCTCCAGCAGTCTAAGCCTATAGCAGCATAACTACAGAGCCAGCTCAGGATGACCTAAGCCACTCTAACTATAAGCTTTATCAAAAAGGAAAGTTTTAAGCCTGGCCTTAAAAGTAAACAGAGTGTCTGCCTCACAGACTAAAGCTAGGAGCTGGTTCCACAGGAGAGGAGCCTGATAACTAAAAGATCTGCCTCCCATTCTACTTTTAGAAATCCTAGGAACTACAAGTAAACCTGCAGTCTGAGAGCGAAGTGCTCTGTTAGGAACATAAGGAACAATTAGATCTCTGATGTATGATGGAGCTTGATTATTAAGGGCTTTGTATGTAAGAAGAAGGATCTTAAATTCTATTCTGGATTTAACAGGGAGCCAATGAAGGGAAGCTAAAACAGGAGAAATGTGATCTCTTTTTTTAATATTCATCAGAACTCTTGCTGCCGCATTTTGGATCAACTGAAGGCTTTTAATGGCATTTTGTGGACTACCTGATAGTAAAGAATTACAGTAGTCCAGCCTTGAGGTAACAAATGCATGGACTAGTTTCTCAGCATCACTCCTGGACAGCATGTTTCTAATTTTAGCAATATTCCGGAGCTGAAAGAAAGAAATCCTAGAAACCTGTTTAATATGGGATTTAAGTGTCAAGTCTTGGTCAAAAATAACGCAGAGGTTCTTAACGTTATTACTGGGGGCCAATTTAATGCTGTTCAGACGAAGTGATTGACAAATGAGTTTCATCTTTAGAACTTCTGGTCCAAAGACAGCAACTTCTGTCTTGTCAAAATTTAAAACCAAAACGTTTAGATTCATCCATGTTTTTATGTCTTCCAGACATACCTGTAATCTACCTAACTGACTGGGTTCATCAGGATTTATGGATAAATATAGTTGTGTATCATCTGCATAGCTGTGGAAATTTATCCCATGTTGTCTAATGATTCTACCAATTGGAAACATATATATGGTGAAAATAATTGGTCCAAGCACAGAACCCTGTGGAACTCCACAAGTAACTCTTGAGAGTGAAGAAGATTGATCATTTAGATGAACAAACTGGAATCTGTCAGACAAATATGATTTAAACCAGCCTAGTGCTGTTCCGTTGATCCCTGCAACATGTTCAAGCCTTTCTAAGAGAATATTATGATAGACTGTGTCAAAAGCAAAACTGAGATCTAACAAAACCAGAACAGACACCAGTCCATTATTTGAGACCATGAACATATCATTAGTAACCTTCACCAGTGCTGTTTCAGTCCTATGATGAGCTCTAAAACCTGACTGAAACTCTTCAAACAGCTCATTCCTGTTTAGATGCTCACAGACTTGATTAGCAACAATTTTCTCAAGGATTTTGGATAAGAAAGGAAGGTTAGATATAGGTCTGTAATTCACTAAGTCATCTTGATCAAGGGAAGGTTTCTTGAGTAAAGGTTTAATTACAGCTATTTTAAATTCCTGTGGTACGTATCCATTTACTAAGGATAGATTCATCATATCCAAAATGGGGCCAGGAACCAAATTTAACACTTCTTTAAATAATTTGGTTGGAATTGGGTCCAACATACAAGTTGAAGGTTTAGATGAGGCTAATATTTTTGATAATTCCAAAAGCTTGACTGAATCAAAACAGCCTAAGCACAACTGAGGATCTACAGTTCTTTCCGATACTGCCTCATTTACTGAGGAAGAAGTAATCATGTTTAGGAGGATGCCAATGATTTTATGAAGAATCCCGTAAAATCATCACTGCTAAGAGCTGGGAGAATAGTTGGCTCAACAGAGCTATGACTGTGTAAGTTTGGCAACTGTACTAAAAAGAAACCTAGGATTGTTTTTATTTGTCTCTATTAATGATGAAAAATATTTAGGATTTAAGATGATCAGTTAAAGTAAATTCAAAAGTTATTAAGAAGTGGTCAGGCTGGACAGGGTTAAGTGGGTGGACTGTTATTTCCTCACACTCAATACCGTATGTCAGTACAAGGTCCAAAGTGTGTTTTCCCGAGTGGGTCGATCTCTGTACTTTTTGAGTAAAGCCAATTGAGTCTAAAATAGCACTAAAGGATGCATTTAGGCTATCACTTTTAGTATCCACATGAATATTGAAGTCCCCCACTATAATGACCCTATCAGTATTTAATACTAAATCAGATAAAAAATGTGAGATCTGATCCAAGAATTGAGAGTAAGGGCCTGGTGGACGATACAAAACCACAAACAAAAATGGTCTTAATGTTTTGCAACTTGGATGAGGAAAATTAAGGGTCAGATGTTCAAAAGAACTGTAGCTATCAATTGGTCTGGGACTAATTAGTAAATCAGAACGAACAATGGTTGGAATTCCTCCTCCTCGCCCAGTATTTCTAGGAATGTGAAAATTTTAATGACTGGAAGGAGTTGACTCATTTATACTGACATAATCCCCCTGCTGCAAGCAGGTTTCTGTGTGACAAAGCAAATCAATGTGATTATTACAAATCAAGTAATTTACTAACAAAGTCTTTGAGGAGAGAGATCTTATGTTTAATAAATCACATTTAATAGATTTATTTTTCTGTTCAGTCAAAGTCGTATTTATCTTAATGAGATTTCCATAATTTGCTTTTGTTGGTTTAACTTTTAATCCATTTAATTTTGGCCGTGTGCAAGACACTGTTTCTACAGGGCAATGGGTGGGTAACAGTACAGAAGCAGCAGAGAGGTGGGTTAAACTACGACTCTGCTTCCTGGTCTGGACCCTGGGTTATCAGTGTTTTGGAGGACTAATAAATTCGGCCATATTCCTAGAAAGAAGAGCTGCTCCATCCAAAGTGGAATGGATGCGGTCTCTCCGGATCAGACCAGGTTTTCCCCAAAATGTTCGCCAGTTATCAATGTAGCCCAGATCGTTTGCAGGACACCACTTAGACAACCATTGATGGAATGACAGCATGCGGCTAAACATGTCGTCACTGGTCCCATCAGGGAGGGGACCAGAAAAGATTACAGAGTCTGACATTGTTTTGGCAAACTTACACACTGAAGCAACACAAATTTTTGTGACCTCCAATTGGCGTAACCGGGTGTCATTACCGCCAGCATGAATAACAATCTTACTGTATTTACACTTATCTTTAGCCAGCAGTTTTAGGTAGGATTTGATGTCGCCCGTTCTGGCCCCTGGCAAGCTGACTATGGTCAATGGTGTCTCTAATGCCACGTTTCTGACTATGGAGCTGCCAATTACCAGGGTCGGCTTCTCAGCGGGTGTGTCGCTGAGCGGGGAAAATCTGTTAGAAACGTGGACGGGTTGGTGGTGGCCCGTGGGCCCGGTCCTAGAACTATGCTTCCTACGTACAGTCACCCAGCCGGCCTGAGGTCCCGGCTGCGCGGGCTCTACTGGAGGACAGCTAGGGGGTTCTATCCTTGTTGGCTCCGCGCTGGCTAATGGGCTTCGGCTAATGGGCTTCGGCTATCTGCTGGTTTTTCAACAGCGCGGAGCCGTGCTTATAATTCTGATACCCTCGCCTCCAAAGCTACAAAAATATTACATTTATTACAGTTACCATTATCACTAAAGGAGGCAGGGAAGTAACTAAACATCTGACAGAGAGAGCAAGAGAGAAGAGAAGGGTTAGAGACAGGAGAGAGAAGAGTAGCCATAGCCGCAATGAAGCTAAGCTAACTGAGCTAGCGAGACCTTACCACTCCAAGACAAACTGTGTGAAACACAAGGAGTTCCCAAAACGTAAAGTACACCACCACAAAACGTGTTTTTTAGTGTGCTTGTGTGTTAAAATAACTTAGAGAGGCCTCAGGACAGAGAAAACAAGATCAATTCAAGAGAGTCTGAACACCAAACAGCTCCACGGAGCACCACAGTGACAACAGGAAATGACGCAATACGACTTACCCCATCACAGAGTACCAACCAAATCATGTCCATAAATGTTATGAATAGAATCGGTGAAAAAGGGCAACCATGGCGGAGTCCAACTCTCACCGGGAACAAGCCGGACTTACTGCCAGTAATGCAAACCAAGCTCGGACAAGGTTCGTACAGGGACCTAACAGCCCATATCAAGTGGCCCGGTACCCCATACTCCTGGAGTACCTCCCACAAGACTCCCCAAGGGACTCAGTCGAATGCCTTCTCCAAGTCCACAAAACACATGTAGACCGTTTGGTCAAACTCCCATGCACCCTCCAGGACCCTGCTTATGGTGTAGAGCTGGTCTAGTGTTCCACGGCCAGGACAAATTGTTCCTCCTGAATCAAGGTTCAACTATCTGTCCGACCCTACTCTCCAGAAGCCCAGAAAAGAACCTTACCAGGGAGGCACAGAAATGTGATTCCCCCTATAGTTGGAACACACTCTGTCTACCCTGGTCTGCCAATCTAAGGGAACTGACCTTGATGTCCACGCAATATTGCAGAGCCGTGTTATCCAACACAGCCCCACAACATCCAGAGCCTTAAGGAACTCCTGGTGAAACCCATTTACCCCTGGGGGCCTTGCCATCAAGGAGTCATCCAGTCAGCTGCCTCGACAATAGAGACATGGAACATGGCCCACTCGGACTTAATGTCCCCCGCCTCCCCTGGGATGTGTTCAGAGGTCTGCCAGAGTCCAGAGTTGAAGCTCCTTATGACAGGAGACTCCATCAGATGTTTCCAGCAGACCCTCACAACACGTTTGGTCCTGCCAGGTCTGACTGGCATCCTCCCCCACCATCAGAGCCAACTCACCACCAGGTAGTGGTCAGTAGACAGCTCCGCTCCTCTCTTCACCCGAGTGCCTAAAACATTCGGCCGCAGAGCAGATGTAACGACAACAGAGTCGATCATCGAGGTAAGTGAACTATTTCAAAAAAACTTTCAAGATGGCGCCATCATGTGCGGGTTGCCGTCTGTCGGTCCAAACTCTTTTATTGTCTTTTGCTTGTCTATTGGGCTTTATTGGCTAGTTTGATGTTTCTGCCTCTCTGGTAAACGATCACCAATCCCTTCTGCATATTGGCCATATTTACAAATTTATGCGGAATGAGAGACTTGAAGAAAGTCCCTTCAACTCTCCACCACCCATTGTACCAACCCTTCTATACCACACTCATTCCAAATCGACTCAGACTAAACGCCCCAAGAGACAGGGTAAGAGAGGTGGAGTATTAGTGCAGGTTAAAGCCATAAAAACCTTTAGTTGTTCGTTGAGAATTTTCATGATGTGTTCAAAGGAATATTTCCGATTTTTATTTTATTTATTACACTATCAATCATCAATTTTGTTTGTTGTACTTGCATAGTTTTGTCCTCTACAATAGGACTGAAAAATGGTGTTTGGACCTTAAAGGTGGACAGTACTTCCTCACTATGACGTTGTGGTGATTTAAATTTAAAAAACCTGCAAGATTCTTAACTTGATCAGTGTATGGTTAGTGGTTAGTTAGGATTAAGTCCTGTAAAAATAAGCTTGGGGAGTGTTTCCCTGCATTTCCTAAGTCATGATAGTCATTTGTAAACCATGTGTCAACTGTCCATTTGTGTGGGTGAAAAAAGAGGCAGTGAGCATCAAATGTTTTTTGCAAACCCTATAATAAGATTTTTATTTATGGTTCTAACAGTTTTATAAATTCTTCTTTTAAGAGCTTTAGAGTATATGGAATCTTCACAAAAATCTTTGAAATCTCAAATACTGTGAATGCACCTATCAGAAGCTTACAAATCCATGACAACATCTGAGCTTTCCCAAATTTTTCAAAAGTCATATTAATATTATTGTTTGTAAACTTCTCTTTTATTATTCTGGCATTAAAAAAATAATATCAATAACTCTTACTGACCTAAAACACATGCACGCACGCACGCACGCACACACAACCACCCACCCACCTAATCACACACACACACGCAAACACACACACACACACAGGTGTGGGGATTCCGGTATTGTCGATACATTGTTGGGTTTCGGTTACCCTTACTAAATCTTACTAAATGGTACCGTAATAATCCGTTCCATGAGCTTTTCAGTGATGCTGTTATTGTATTTACATATGTATTTGTAGGTTGTGATTGTGTAGTTCTCAGTTTGCATTGTTAGATTTGTTTGGTTGTCATTTTTACCCCCTCTAATGTGTGAATTGATCAGTGCTATAAAAACAGCCTATGCTTTGTCATTATAGCTATTTAACCAATACACCTTAACTCTAACATTGTGACAACTTATGAATAAGATTCACACTTAGTCAATAGTGGTTTTGACGCTAGTTTTTTGGTTATTAATGCAGAGTTTAACAGCTTCAGATGTATGCCTTTTTTAACCGGCTCAGTTCTAATTCCTGCTCTTTGTATGCATGCATCAGAAGTATAATGTAGCAGGGCAGCTTTGTAATTTTTTTTTATTAACCTTTGACACTTGATCTTAAAGTGGAACTAAACCCCATGAAAAATCATGACCTCGCCCTCAAACAACCTTTGAAAAATTCTACAAAGTGGGCAGTGCCAGCATGCAGGGAGGGGCGTGGCCAAGTGTGGAGGATGAGTGGAGGAGGGAACGTGGGGGTGTTTTTTTTCCTTTTTTTTTTCGTGTCCTGTCTGGCAGTGTGGAGCTCAGAATTGGTGTCTGAGTACCAAGTAGAAGCCCAACAGATTTACTTTCACAAGCGGAGCAGTACAGCTTTTGCTATAGTCCTCCACTAGATATATGTGTGAAAAATCTTTATTATGAATTGTTGGGGTTTTTATTTCCTAATGTTATGGACACGGAGACGGAAAATTAAGGAGAAGAAAGAAGGAGGATGAAGAAGAGAGGTAGGAAACAAAAAGTCAAGAGAGAGGGTGAGTTAAAAATACAAGAGAGGAAGGGGAACAAAGAAAACACAGGAAGACATTGAAGTCTGCCTCCATACCCACAGGACGGCAGAGAGAGGGGGAAAAACAAAACAAAACACAAAAAAGGAACATCGACAAAACAAAACAAACATTGTGAACTAAGAATTACACAACCACATCACACAAAAATAGATGTAAAAATACAACAAAAATGTCACAGAAAAACTCATGGTACCGATTAATCAAGCTCTAGTAATGATAACCTCAGCCCAAGAATATATCCTTAAACACCAGAGACCCCACATCTATGTGTGTGTAATAGCATGCTGGTGCATATAAGGTTTCTCCATAAGAGTGTTCGATAGTTGGTGTGAGCAGGCATCAATCCGTCTCCCAGGAATCGATGCAGACATTAAGGAGATTGGAGCAAAGACGTCCAAAGGACCCCCAGAGCCCCAGGTGGACCCGGGCGGGGCACACCGCATCCCCCAAGAGTGGAGCAAAGGAGAACCCCAGGGGAACGTTCAGCGGCTACTATGCAGGGGCCCGGGGGGCAGCAGTGACGACGGCAACCGGCCGCGCCAGGGCGGGCCGCGCCATGGACCGGGAGAGCCGGGGCCCAGGGGCACCCCACCCCCCAGCAGGGACCCGACAAGGGACCGGCCAACGAGGGGTCCCCGGCAGCCAATCCCCACCGCCAACATCCCAGCGCCCCACCCCTGCACTACGTCGGGGCGCCCCACCGATAGCCGCAGGGGACGGACAGCATCCCCAGGCCGGGTTCAGCCAGCATCTGGACACCAAGTTGTACCAGCTCCCGGTTCCTGATCCCACGCAACGCAGAGCGCCGAGACCATGCATCCAACGAGGGCCAGGGCCGGTCCAACCCGCCAATGAACCGACCACGCACGGTGCGCACAGAACAGGTGATCGAACGAGCAGAGACGCCGGATCCGCATCCCGCCGAGCCACCGAGCAGGCACCACCCAACAATCCCAAACCTGGCACCCCTAAAAGAGGTGCCCCAACCAACCAAAGGAAGATATCGGCCCAGCGCATCGGCCGATCGACACACCGGCCCCCCCAGGCCCGGCCAGGCACGCACCAGGTCCGAACCGGATTGACCACCGATGCACCGGCAGGCAGGGGCTCCGTCACCAGCGGGGAGTGACTGAGGGGAAATAGGCCCCCCATTAAGTGTAAGGCCTGAGGTGCGCCAGGCGAGGGGGCAGACCAAGATCCAACCTGACAGGTAGACAAAGACATACAGACACAGTCATACGTTCCCTCCCTCTTAAACACATACAGTCTCACTGACTCACCAAGACACCCCAAACAATTACGCTGTACCGTCACTCACACACCCCATACACACTTTATGCTCCCAGGTCCAGGTACCGATGCCCCAGTAGAGCCACCAGCCCCCGGACCCGGGAGATGGACCCCCTACCTTCTAGGACGGAGACAAGCAGACCGCCAAGGGCCCCACAGTGGCAAAGCAGCCCGACAGCCCAGGACCCCGACCAGACCGCCTGTTCCTCCTCCGGACCCCAACCCCTGATGGCCCGTAGCGAACAGGGGTGTGAAAAGACCCCTAAACTCCATTCTCCCGCTCGAGTATGGTGTTGATGCGTGTTGTTATAATGTGCATTTAAAACAGAGGGGTGGGATGTGGGGAAGGCAGCCACACATCCCCAAACCCCCACCTCGAGCCCTCAGTGTCTATATGTGGTTTAACAGTGGGCACCGGCACCAGAGGTGAAGCTGATTGAACCGCTCCCCCTCTGGATGCCGAAAAGTGTGCCCACCCCAAAGTCCCTACATATGTGTCGCGTGAGAATGTTATAAGTGGGAGTGTCTAAGTTGTATATTAAAATTGGGACCCAGGACGCCATGGGATAGCGAGGAGGGAAGCCCCTCCTCGCACCCCAGTGATGTGCCCATGCCCCAAGACCCTATATGAGTGGTAAAGTGATGGAGCGGGTGGTCAGAGGTGTCCAGGGATGGGGAGGGAAGGACTGGGAGACAAAATCTCTTCCCAGGGAGCCAGCTCCCCCACTGACCCCAATAGGCACCGCTGTTCACCGGGATTCACCAGGGGAGGGAGGCCATGGCACGTTCGACCCGGGGGCCCACAGCCACGCACCACAAAGCCCCACGGACCCCAAGGCAGTCCCCCCAGCCCCATTCCAGAAGGGGAACTAAACCCACCCTGACTTTCGCTCTACTCTCAAAACACAAAAGACACTAGACACCCAGGTTGAGTTCGACCCCAGCGCCCGGCACAAAGACCAAGACCCAGGAGCCAAGTCCAGTGCGAAAAAGGACTGATCCGGCCCAGAAATGCCACCCAGCCGCTGCAACCAGCAGCCAGGCACCCCAACCAGCAAACAAGGCGAGACGCCATACAGGGACCGGTGATGACGTGGGGGTGTTTTCAGGAGAACAGTGACAGCTAGCTTAATCTGACACTGAAACATGGACAGTGACCAAAGCGACATTGGCGGTTTTGCCACTGATCCATCTGATCAGCGTTCATTTGTTTTGAAGGTTAGCCTATGTTAACATTACCACTCAGAGACTGGACCCCTCCTGTTTCCCTCTGCCTCAGAAGCACCGGCCTCGGGCAGTGCTGACTCAGCGCCCTGAGCCAGCGGATCTCCTCCGCCATCACCGGAGGTAGAGGGAGTTTATGGAGCCCAGCGGCCGCGAGCCGTATCAATTCGAGCCGCTGGCCGGGGGCGCTGAGTCAGCGCTGCCTGAGCCCGGTGCTGCTGAGGCAGAGGGAGACAGGATGGGTCCAGTCTTTGAGTGGTAATGCTAACGTAGGCTAACGTTCAAAACAGTATGTTTGATATGGTAACTAAGTGCTAATGTGATAATAATGGTAACCTGAAAAACTTAACTCAATCCAACTACAAACTCGCCACGGGGCTGGTATGTCTGATAGTCAGGCCGGATTATGTTAGCAGGGGCCCCTGGGCACAAAATGTTCAAAGGGCCCCCTCGCCGCCAAAAAATAACATAATTTAAATAGGATTTTCACCACAGTCTTGTAAAACTACATTGCTCAACTGAGGGCAACAAAATCAAAACACAACACAGTGGTGTAACTCCCTTGCCTATGTAAACACATCCTGCTTGATCTCACCTCCACCAGGCCTGGACGACAATTCAGATTGTTCCATAACTTAATCACAAAAACTCACTCATACTCGTTAATTTTTATTTCCTGTCTCTCCTCTCCTCTCTCAAAGCGCTCCTTCAGTTCTTTTGCTTCTCAACTCTCCAATGCTGCCCTTCTGTGTCTCTGTCTGTCTTCTCACTATTTTTCCTTTCTCTTTTATTGATAAAAAATAGTGGAATCAGTTTAAGTAAACTTGATTCATACTTTAAAGCATTTGATCATAAATGGAAAATGAATGCAAAGTAAAACAAATGATTTTTCTTTTATATAATATTGTGTTTAATAAACCTGTATCTGTATCTCTAAACTCCTGTTCCTCCATCCTCCTCTACTGTCTATTTCCTCCTCCTTTCCTGTTTTTCATAAGTAAAACCATGAGAACGTGGCTCTTGTCTGGGAATGACCTATGTATTGACACCAACATCGGTATCTGCCAATGTTTGTCATTTTTTAACATATTGTATTGGTCCGATAAGTAAAACTGAGCCAATATTAAAAATCACTATTTATTTCCATCTTTGTAAGAGATTAATGTAATATTTATAACATTGTAAATAATAGTTATTGGCCATAAGAGCAATAATATGAAATATCTGTATTGCTGCAAATGTTTTGATCGGTGCATCCCAACTTTTGACTCTGACCTCCATGATGTGCTGCCCCAGCCTTTCTGTCCACCTCTTTATGAGTTCAATAAGAAAATGACCAAACTGACAGATAAATGCCAACAAAGTTAACACTATGTGCTGATCCAAGTAATTCATCATCACCACAGAAATCTTTCACCTAAAAATTGACTGACAGCAACGACCCACCTGAGCAGAACCTCCCGCCAGTACAGTGTCTCTCCCTCCAGCTGGTCCATTTTAGCTTTCTGTCCTGCTACCAGAGGCTGATGCTAGCAGCACGTCACTGATGCAATGATTAGAGCTTTCCCCAGGGTCACACACGCATTCCGAGTGTTTCCAGTCAGAGAAACTGTGGTGGAAAATTGTTATGCAATTAGGAATTAAGTGTATATTCTCTGTTTAGGGAATGCATCTAGGGTAAAATTACAAGGTTATTGCTCCAACTTAATGTTTATGATATATATGTGTCAGGTCACCAGAGAGACAGACGCCGGGGCAGTAAGATAACAGTCTGGCCTTCAGATGAGCTGCTTTATGCGTTGCTATGACTCGCATGAAGCAGTTACTCTGGAGGCGGGGCGTGAACGTTGGAGAAGACATCTACAGAGATAAACAATGATTGCTGAATACTATTTAAGTGGTTAGTTAGAAAGGTTGGTTAGGGTGATGCACGAGTAACTCTGTCCCCTCCATGGTCTGGCCAGACATGTTTGAATTAAATACTTAAACGCCTTCTGGGACTCAAGTCTTCTTTATTATGGAAACCCTGAGATACTTTAATTTGCCATAACAAAACCACTAATGTTCTGGTTTTATTTGCTCCAAATAAGATGCAGGGGAAACAAAAGATATTATCCTACCTGTGGTCGGTGAATATGTGGTCCAGTCTGAAAAAACATTTTCTCCACTTGGGAAGTTACAGCAGATCATTAGGTTTGGGTCACTTTACCGCCCAAACCTCGATCACGGGATGAAGCTGGATATCTTTTCGCCCGATTATTAAAAGCAGCAGCTCCACCATCGATAACAACAGCGTAAGCATTTACGTTAACTGTCCCCCACAATGCTGCGTCCCACATCGGATAAACCCAGTCTGAGCTGCTGCTGCTACAGCTAGCCTCAGGTTGTGTAGCTAACGCAGTCCCCTCCGAACAGGTTCATTGGCTCACCATCATCCACGATGTCTTCTTTTTCCTGATTTACCTCCTTAGGTTTTACACAGAACGTGTCAGTAGATGAGAGACTTCCTAATTAACACGTCTTCTTCTCATCTTTCTCTCTTTCATTTATAGAAACCGCCTTTTTCGCTCATTTTAGATTCTCTTAGGACTACTCCTACTGTCGGGTGACGGTCAGCAGAGCGCTTCTTGCTGGGGCAGAGGCGTGGCATGTTATAATGGTTACCACAACTGCGCCTAGGGACTATGTAACTTTGTCAGGGTAAAAAAAATGGTGTGGATCTTATTGGTTATCTCCGCCAGCACTGATGTCTGGCATATTTGAAATATGAAGACTATATTTTTTTCTTCCTTAAACTGCTCATGTGGGTCCCCCAGTGGGCGTGGGCCCCTGGGCCTGTGCCCATAATGCCCATTGGATAATACGGCCTTGCTGATAGTTTTATACCCAAACCCACGGGGCGTGTCTGTGAGACCATGCCTGTGACAGTCAATGCCTGTGTCAAATGTATGTCAATGTACCACTCTCCACTGATCACAAAATTCAAATGCCGTAGCCACCATTCAACCCTAAGAGGGCAGCACTAAGACGTTTTTAGACCAAAAAGTGTAGAATTAAACAAGTTTACACGAAAATGTAAAAAAAGAAAATCCCAGAAACTGAAAGATTGTATTGGTAAATACTAGGGATGGGCATAATTAATCGACGATCGATTAATTGATCATTAAGAATTTCATCGATTACATTTTTTTTACCGATCAATTAACGCACGTGCTGTTGCGTAGTGTGAGTTTTGAAGGAATGCAACTAATTTTGCTATGTGGCAGTAATTAAACACTTTACCACACAAGGGCGATGACTGAAAATAAAACCCACAGGCCGACTCAGTTTCTTGCCAGTTTCTGTGTATTTCAAAAGTAGCATTGTCATGAAGAATTCGCAGCTAAGTGTGGCGTGGGACCACTTTGACAAAAAAAATAAACAAACAAAAAAGTCTCGGTTCACTCCCAACACCGCGAAGCTGTGTATAAGTACTTGAACGCACTTCTAACCCTGGTTAGAAAAGGAGAATCCTGCTCTCGGTCTCAACCTAGCATAAAGTCGGTGTTAGCATGGAGGAACCGAGATGCACAACGAGCAGAGAAATGTACTCACCGATTACTTTCTGAGGGAGGCTCCGCCATCCCTGGATTGCACCCCTACAGACTGGAGGAAAATGAATTAAACAAGATTCCAGAGGCTTGCCAGGTTAGCATGGAGGTATGTGTATCACAGCGACGTCTGTCCCCTCACAGCAGGTGATCTCGGCGCTGCAGGTCAGACGCGACAGCAGCCTGGTGATCGTCAGTTTGCTCACCAGGCTGCTTTCGCTTCTGACCCCAGCGCATGTTAACATGCTCATCTTTCTCAACAAAAATCAGTAGACTCATGCTAAAGCGGTATATAAGTTAAGGTTACTTTTTGTGTGTGTCTTTTTTACTTTGTTAATGAGCCTAATTCATTGTTAGGTACGCTGATCTCTCTCATCCTCTTTCTCGACTAATTTTGCCAAATGTAACACAAAACTATCAGACCTATAAGTATAATTTTTTTTTAAATTAAGTTATTGTTTAACATGACTTTCTTTTTACCGTCTTTTAGTTGTCGGCTCCGCTGTATATAGCGCATATTTTCTTTGTGCAACTACCGTGAATTAACTGCCACAAGAGGTGTCCCACTTGTAATGAAGATCTCAATGAGGAAACACGCGATTTTTCTACTCTCACTGCATTTTAATATAGCCTATGAACAATGAATTTTAATATATAAAATCTCAATCGAAAATCGATCGTTAACTCTCCCGATGATCGATGAAGACAGTTTAATCAATTCAATTCAATTCAGTTTATTTATATAGCGCCAATTCACAACAGATGTCATCTCAAGGCACTTAACAAGAAGTCATTTCAATACATTTATACAAACATTCCAATCAGTTAAAAAGTTTCCTATTTAAGGAATCCCAGCAGATTGCGTCAGTCATTGGCGTGAGGTTGGGCCCCGTTGATGCAGACTTTCCAACCACAGCAATCCTTCAGCAATCCCTCATACTGAGCAAGCATGTAGCGACAGTGGAGAGGAAAAACTCCCCTTTAACAGGAAGAAACCTCCAACAGAACCAGGCTCAGTAGGAGCGGCCATCTACCACGACCGTCTGGGGGTTTGAGAAGACAGAGCAGAAACACAGAAGGAACAGAAGATCTGATATAAGAGAACTTTCTATGTTACAGAAAGTAGAAAAGTTGATAACAGGACACAGTGGATGTTCAGTTACTGGGAGGATCATCCCAGTCGATGCCCCCTGTCCAACAGGGCATTGCAGCCAAGCAGGATACCAGACCAGGTATATCTTCTATGGAGAGAAAAACACTGAGGGAAAACAAAGTTAACAGTCGAAATAACAGAATGTACTTTAATACAACTGGAGAGTCGTAGGAGAAAAGGAAGTAGCAGAGTGAAGAAAATTGGTAAGTCTGTCCTCCAGCAGTCTAAGCCTATAGCAGCATAACTACAGAGATAGCTCAGGATGACTTAAGCCACTCTAACTATAAGCTTTATCAAAAAGGAAAGTTTTAAGCCTGGCCTTAAAAGTAAACAGAGTGTCTGCCTCACGGACTAAAGCTGGGAGCTGGTTCCACAGGAGAGGAGCCTGATAACTAAAAGATCTGCCTCCCATTCTACTTTTAGAAATCCTAGGAATTACAAGTAAACCTGCAGTCTGAGAGCGAAGGGCTCTGTTAGGAACATAAGGAACAATTAGATCTCTGATGTATGATGGAACTTGATTATTAAGGGCTTTGTATGTAAGAAGAAGGATCTTAAATTCTATTCTGGATTTAACAGGGAGCCAATGAAGGGAAGCTAAAACAGGAGAAATGTGATCTCTCTTTTTAATATTCATCAGAACTCTGGCTGCCGCATTTTGGATCAACTGAAGGCTTTTAATGGCATTTTGTGGACTACCTGTGTCAAGAAGTCATCAGACCCAACTCGAAGCAGCTGCTTCTGATGAGATTCTCCTCCTCCCAAACACTCAAAAGCTCCCGTCACTCACCTCTATGGCGCTCAGTCATCAACCTCGTTGTGACGCATAGCTCCTACGACTCCAACCTGAGTAGTATTCTAGACCCGACGATTCCCTACGGCTAATAGCCTTTCCAAGCTCCTCGCATCACGAGTTCCTGGTTCTTCCATCTCCTCCGGTCCAATAAGACCTTCGGCTGCATCCTCACTCTGCACTTGGAACATCCATCGTCCCAGCAGCGATCTTCCATTGATCGCTGCATTCGTGATTGTCAGGATGTGCCGCTTGTTAAAGTAAGGATCCAGGCGCAGACGTTGATGAAAGGTGAAAACCAAGATTTAATGGTGCGACAACACAGAGAAGGGTTTTGTCCAAAGACAATGATCCGGCCATGAGTGAAGGATCAGACGGAACTTAAATAGGGCAAACAGATGAGGAGAATCAGGTGAGGCATATCAGGAACAGGTGCAGTGAATAATCATAATCAGGGGCAGAGCTCTACAGGCTCTGACAGGACGCCCCCCTTTCCAGGTCGGATTCCAGACGACCTACAAAACGAAAAAAACAGTCTCCCATCGTGGGTGGGTGGAGGGGGCCCACGGGAGGTGGGCCCCGAGTCCCAGTATGAACGGCCCTGGAGGTCAGGCGGACGACCAGGTGGGCGTCCCCTGGCTGGACGGTGGTCGGGAGGACGGCCGGATGGGCGTCCCCTGGCTGGACGACGGTCGGGAGGACGGCCGGATGGGCGTCCCCTGGCTGGACGACGGTCGGGAGGACGGTCGGGAGGACGGCTGGATGGGCGTCCCCTGGCTGGACGACGGTCGGAAGGACGGCCGGATGGGCGTCCCCTGGCTGGACGTTCCAGCACGAGATGGTAGCCGGGCGGACGGCCCGGTGGTTCTCCCTTGGCTGGATTGGAGACAGGAGCTGGGTTGAGAGGCGGTGTGGGCACAGGAGCCCCGAGACGACACGGTGGCGTCGGAAACTGAAAACTCAGGCAGGAGACGACGCGGTGGCGTCGGGGCCTGAAGGCTCAGGCGCGGTGCAGGCTTCGGAACCTGACGGTTCAGCCGAGGTGCAGGCTTCGGAACCTGGCGGTTTAGCCGAGGAGCAGGCACAGGGGCCCGGAGACGACGAGGAGGCGTCGGGCCTGAAGGCTCAGGTGCGGTGCAGGCACAGGGGCCCGGAGACGAAGAGGAGGCATCGGGGCCTGAAGGCTCAGGCGCGGTGCAGCCTTCGGAACCTGGCGGTTTAGCCGAGGTGCAGGCTTCGGAATCTGGCGGTTCAGCCGAGGTGCAGGCTTTGGAACCTGGCGGTTCAGCCGAGGTGCAGGCTTCGGAACCTGGCGGTTCAGCCGAGGAGCAGGCTTCGGAACCTGGCGGTTTAGCCGAGGAGCAGGCACAGGGGCCCGGAGACGACGCGGTGGTGTCGGGGCCTGAAGGCTCAGGCGCGGTGCAGGCTTCGGAACCTGCCGGTTTAGCCGAGGTGCAGGCGCAGGGGCCCGGAGACGACGAGGAGGCGTCGGGGCCTGAAGACTCAGGCAGGACGCAGGCACAGGGGCCCGGAGACGACGAGGAGGCATCGGGGCCTGAAGGCTCAGGCGCGGTGCAGGCTTCGGAACCTGGCGGTTCAGCCGAGGTGCAGGCTTCGGAACCTGGCGGTTCAGCCGAGGTGCAGGCTTCGGAACCTGGCGGTTCAGACGAGGTGCAGGCGCAGGGGCCCGGAGACGACGAGGAGGCGTCGGGGCCTGAAGACTCAGGCAGGACGCAGGCACAGGGGCCCGGAGACGACGAGGAGGCATCGGGGCCTGAAGGCTCAGGCGCGGTGCAGGCTTCGGAACCTGGCGGTTCAGCCGAGGTGCAGGCTTCGGAACCTGGCGGTTCAGCCGAGGTGCAGGCTTCGGAACCTGGCGGTTCAGACGAGGTGCAGGCGCAGGGGCCCGGAGACGACGAGGAGGCGTCGGGGCCTGAAGACTCAGGCAGGACGCAGGCACAGGGGCCCGGAGACGACGCGGTGCAGGCTTCGGGGCCTGAAGGCTCAGGCGCGGTGCAGGCTTCGGAACCTGGCGGTTCAGCCGAGGTGCAGGCTTCGGAACCTGGCGGTTCAGCCGAGGTGCAGGCTTCGGAACCTGGCGGTTCAGACGAGGTGCAGGCGCAGGGGCCCGGAGACGACGAGGAGGCGTCGGGGCCTGAAGACTCAGGCAGGACGCAGGCACAGGGGCCCGGAGACGACGCGGTGCAGGCTTCGGGGCCTGAAGAGCCACACTCTGGAGCTCTGACTTGGAGCTGGCAGGACTGGGCTCAAACTCTGGCGGCAGAAGCTGAGCTGGAGCAAGAGGAACTGGAACAGAATTTTGTGGAACTGGACTGGCTGTAGATGGAGAGCAGAGTGGAACTGAGGCAACCGGAACTGGAGCTGAGCAAACTGAACCGGATGGAGCGGGAAGAGTCGGAGCGCAGGTCGAGGCTGGGAAAAGTGGTCGTGGGCCAGCAGGTCCGACCTCTCCCGCAGAAGTTGGTCTGTTCCCACGGCGCCGTCGTCTGCTGCGAGGTGGTGACGGGCGCTCATGCCTGCGGGGTCCGGTTCCGGGAGGACAGCACGCCAGCCTGGAACTGATGAGGGAAGACTGATGCTCCACGCACTGCTCCGGGCTGGACACGCCAGGCAAAACAGAAACGACGCCGATGGTGGAGTATGGAATGATGTAGGTAACTTGATCTGAATCCGTCTCATCCTCCTCATCTGTCTCCGACCAGTCCGAGAGGGGGGCAACCAGCGCAGCCAGAGGATGAAAGATGCCGCCTGACTTGACAGAAGTGGTTGCTGCGCTGGCTGCTGGAGGAGCAGATCGACCCTCAGTTCTGGTCATCAGCTCTCTGGCCGCCTGATGAGCCTTCTCTGCCTCCAGTGTCAGACCCGCCCGATCAAATGGGCTTAGAATCGGGCGCAGCAGAGGAAGAAGCTGTCGGAGCGTCTCGGTCTTCGCCAGGCGCATCCAGGGAGCCGTGATGGTGGGAATCGGGTGCAGCCGTGTCCAGACTAGCGCGGTGAGGAGATCCTCCGGGAGACATGCCGCTGGAAGAGTGGATCATCCTCCAGACCAGGTGGGCTGCTTCCGGGCTCCCTGGTCAGCAGACTCCACCTCCACCTGTAGATCTGCGTAGTCAAGAGGGTCCAGGATCGGGCGCAGCAGAGACAGAAGCTGGCGTAGCGCCTCGATCTCCTCCAGGCGGATCCAGGGTGACGGGAGGGTGGCAATCGTTTCGAGCTGATCCCACACATGCCAAGCCAGAAAATCTGCCGGTTTGTCTGCTGAATCCATTTCGGGGCCGGATCATTCTGTCAGGATGTGCCGCTTGTTAAAGTAAGGATCCAGGCGCAGACGTTGATGAAAGGTGAAAACCAAGATTTAATGGTGCGACAACACAGAGAAGGGTTTTGTCCATAGACAATGATCCGGCCATGAGTGAAGGATCAGACGGAACTTAAATAGGGCAAACAGATGAGGAGAATCAGGTGAGGCATATCAGGAACAGGTGCAGTGAATAATCATAATCAGGGGCAGAGCTCTACAGGCTCTGACAGTGACAGGATGACTGAGCCCGGAAATGTTCCAGCAGAAGTGGAGGCCCTTCGTGCAGAAGTGGTCCATCTCCGAGGCATGGTCGATCACCTCAACTCCAAGCTTCAGACCATCTCCGACGCCCACATTCGCCTGTCCGGAGTAGTCAACATGCTCCAACAGCGGTCGTCCCCCACGGTCGAACCGCGGATCTGTCTTCCAGACAAATGGAATTTGATAGCAACTCTGGACATGATTTTTGAATGTCAGCCAATAATGTTTAATGCCGCCCCAGCCTCCAGAGTGGCTCTGCTCACCTCACTGCTGACCGGGAGAGCGCAAGAGTGGGCTGCTGCGCTCTATAATCAGAAGTCTCCTCTGTGCAACGACTACACTCTGTTTGTGGGGGAACTCCGGAAGACCTTCACCCCGCCTTGCAGTGAAGTCGATACAGAGGGCCAGCTCCTTCACTTGCGTCAGCGCAACCAGCCGGTTCACCTCTTCGCCGCCGAGTTCCGCACACTGGCCGCCAAACTGTCCTGGAGCGACGGTGCGCTGAAATCCATCTTTCTGGAGGGATTGGCCGATTACATCAAGGATGAGATGGTCGGCCGGGAGGCGCCCAAGACTCTGGATGCCGCAGTGACCCTGGCTCTCGAGATCGACCGGCGCGTCATGTGCCGCCCAAAACCACCGGCGCGCTCTCCGACGCACCGATCCTTTCAGTTCCGCTCCATCGAAGCCAGCTCGGCTCCGCCACGCCCCCGCTCGGAAGATCAAGAGGAGCCGATGCATCTTGGCCATCTGCCCCCGGAGGAGAAAGAGAGACGGCGCCGAGAGAGACTCTGTGCCTATTGTGGATCGCCAGCACATCCCCTGTGGCAATGTTCACTCCGGCCGGGAAAAGACCAGGCCAGGTGAAGGTAGGAGGAATTTCACCTGGTATCACGTCTCCTAACCGCTTCCTCCTCTCTGTCCAGCTTCTCCACCCTGATCCGCACCACACATTCTCTGCTCTGCTGGATACTGGTGCAGCGGATAATTTCATCTCCACACAGTTAGCTGAGAGATTACAACTTTCCCTGCAGCTGCTGCCGCAACCTATACCCGTGATCTCCGTCGATGGACACCCGTTGCAACCTAACCCCATCCGACAACGTACCACAGAGGTTCGGATGTGGGTCGGCGACCACACGGAACTCATCAGCTTCCTGGTCATCGCTTCCAATACTACACCACTCATCTTAGGCTACCCCTGGTTCCGGACACACGACCCTCAGCTCTCCTGGTCCACGCAGCAGATTCTCAGCTGGGGTCCGTCCTGTTCACTCCGATGCCTCCGCCCACCCTCCGTCAGGATACCAGAGGTCATCCCGGTCCCGGCCATCGAGGAGATCCTTCCTCCCTACAGAGATCTGGTTCAAGTTTTTAGCAAGAGGAGGGCTTCCCAACTACCACCCCATCGTTCCTACGATATGGCCGTCAACCTCTTGCCAGGAGCAGCGCCCCCGCGTAGCCGCCAATTTCCCCTCTCCTTGGAGGAGACGGCACAAATGGAGACCTACATCTCAGAGGCTCTCGACCAGGGGTTCATCCGCCCTTCTACTTCTCCGGCGTCGGCAGGGTTCTTCTTTGTTAAAAAGAAGGAGGGGACCCTCCGTCCCTGTATTGACTACCGGGGTTTGAACAAAATAACCATTAAAGATCGTCATCCACTTCCTCTTGTGAGCACTGTGTTAGACTCTTTGTCCAAAGCCTCCATCTTTACTCGTCTCGACCTGCGGAACGCTTACAACCTGATCCGTATACGGGAAGGCGACGAGTGGAAGACGGCATTCAGTACTCCCACTGGCCACTGGGAGTACCAAGTCATGCCCTTTGGTCTATGCAACAGCCCAGCGGTCTTTCAACGCCTGTTAAACGACGTTCTCCGAGACATGCTGGGACGGTGGGTGTACGTCTACCTGGACGACATTCTGATTTACTCCACGTCGGAGGTAGACCACGTCCGGCATGTCCACGCTGTCCTTGAGCGACTTCTCCAGAACCACCTCTACTGCAAACTGGAGAAGTGTGCCTTCCACAAACGCTCCACCACCTTTCTGGGATACGTCATCTCGGCCGAGGGCATAGCCATGGATCCTCAGAAGGTGTCTGCGGTGATCGCCTGGCCACTTCCCACCACACTCAAACGGCTGCAGTCTTTCCTCGGCTTCGCTAACTTTTATCGGCGGTTCATCCGTAATTACAGCTCTGTAGTGGCTCCACTTACGGACCTCACCAGACCTACTGCACGGCCACACCCATTTCATCTAACCCCAGAGGCCAAATGGACGTGTCACCAATTACTCCGGCTCTTCACTACAGCGCCGATCCTGCTCCATCCTGACCCCACCAAATCATTTACCGTCGAGGTGGACGCCTCAGAGATCGGTGCTGGTGCCGTCCTGTCTCAGCAGGGTCCAGACCAGAGGCTCCATCCCTGCTGCTTCTTTTCTCGAAAGTTCACACCCGCACAACAGCGCTATGGGGTTGGTGATCGTGAACTTTTGGCCATCAAGTGGGCGCTGGAGGAGTGGCGTCACTGGCTCATGGGTACACCAGAACCGTTCCTGATCTGGACGGACCATCAAAACCTCATCCACATCCGGAACACTAAGCAACTGAACCCCCGCCAGGCTCGGTGGGCTCATCTTTTCGAGCACTACAACTTCCATATTTCCTATCGACCTGGTTCAAAGAACGGGAAGGCTGACGCTCTCTCTCGGTGCCTCTCTCAAGATCCTGCACTATCCCAACCCGCCCCCATAATTCCCCCGCATCAAGTCCTGGCCCCCCTCCCTTGGCCCTTGGAGGATTCCATTCAATCGGCCCTGGCCCTGGAGCCGGCACCACCTGAGACACCGCCCAACTGCCTCTACGTCCCGACCCGCTGTCGTCAGGAGGCTCTTTTGTGGGGCCACTCCTCACCGGTGGCTGGTCATGCGGGCATAACCCGAACTCTTCAGTTCATCCGCCGCTACCTGTGGTGGCCCACCATGGCGAGGGACGTCAGCAGTTTCGTCGGTGCTTGCTCAGTCTGCGCCAGAGCCAAGTCCTCCACTCAACCCGGGACTGGAGTACTTCGTCCTCTGCCGGTTCCAGCGAGACCCTGGTCACACATCGGGGTGGACTTCGTCACCGGCTTGCCCCCTGCTGACGGCATGACCACCATTGCCACCTTTGTCGATCGCTTCTCCAAGGCGGTCCATCTGGTCCCTCTGCCTGGCCTGCCCACAGCCAAGGAGACAGCGGAACTGGTCCTCAAACACGTGGTCCGCCTTCATGGGTTCCCCCAGGATATTGTCTCAGACAGAGGGTCCCAATTCACGGCACGGTTCTGGAAGGCCTTCTGTCGTCTCATCGGTGCCACCGCCAGTCTTTCTTCTGGCTACCATCCAGAAACCAATGGACAGACGGAGAGAGCCAATCAGATGGTGGGCAAGTACCTCCGTTGCTTTAACTCCTCGCAGCCTACCTCCTGGCCTCAGGCATTGACTTGGGCCGAGCTATCCCTAAACCTCCAGGTCTCCTCCGCCACAGGGTCATCCCCCTTCGAGGTCTGCAACGGCTACCAACCTCCTTTATTCTCCCAACAGGAACCTGAGGTAGAGGTCCCGGCGGCCCGATCGCTTATCCGCCGAGCCAAGGCCGCGTGGATCCGAGCTCGGGCATCCATCAAGCGTGCCAACGCTGGTTACATGGCTCAACACCACCGACGTCACCGACCCGGTCCCACGTTCCAGCCAGGGGATCTGGTCTGGCTCTCCACACGGCACCTCAGACTGCCTTTGGGGCCCCAGAAGCTAACTCCCCGCTTCGTGGGTCCTTACCCGGTCGTCTGCTGCATCAATCCAGTCACTTATCGCCTCCGACTCCCATCGTCTCTGAGGATTCACCCTGTCTTGCACTGCTCACTCCTCAAGCGTCACCTCACCTCGCCTCTCTCCCCCCCGGAGAATCGTCCCCCGCCTCCTCGCTTGATCGACGAGGGTCCGGTGTACACGGTTCGCCGTATCCTCAATTCCCGACCGCGGGGAAGGGGCTTCCAGTACCTGGTGGACTGGCAGGGATACGGTCCGGAGGAGCGCTCCTGGGTTCCATCCCGCCACATTCTGGACTCCACCCTCATCGCAGACTTCCACCGTCTTCACCCAGATCGTCTGGGCCCTTCAGGTGCCGGGCCTCGAGGGGGGGGGGGTCCTGTCAAGAAGTCATCAGACCCAACTCGAAGCAGCTGCTTCTGATGAGATTCTCCTCCTCCCAAACACTCAAAAGCTCCCGTCACTCACCTCTATGGCGCTCAGTCATCAACCTCGTTGTGACGCATAGCTCCTACGACTCCAACCTGAGTAGTATTCTAGACCCGATGATTCCCTACGGCTAATAGCCTTTCCAAGCTCCTCGCATCACGAGTTCCTGGTTCTTCCATCTCCTCCGCTCCAATAAGACCTTCGGCTGCATCTTCTCTCTGCACTTGGAACATCCATCTTCCCAGCAGCGATCTTCCATTGATCGCTGCATTCGTGACAACCTGATAGTAAAGAATTACAGTAGTCCAGCCTTGAGGTAACAAATGCATGGACTAGTTTCTCAGCATCACTCCTGGACAGGATGTTTCTAATTTTAGCAATATTCTGGAGGTGAAAGAAAGAAATCCTAGAAACCTGTTTAATATGGGATTTAAATGTCAAGTCTCGGTCAAAAATAACGCAGAGGTTCTTTACGTTATTACTGGGGGCCAATTTAATGCCATCCAGATGAAGTGATTGACTAATCAGTTTCTGTTTAAGAACTTCTGGTCCAAAGACAGCAACTTCTGTTTTGTCAGAATTTAAAAGCAAAAAGTTTAGGGTCATCCATGTTTTTATGTCTTCCAGACATGCCTGTAATCTACCTAACTGACTGGGTTCATCAGGATTTATGGATAAATATAGTTGTGTATCATCTGCATAGCTGTGGAAATTTATCCCATGCTGTCTAATGATTCTACCAATTGGGAGCATATATATGGTGAACAGAATTGGTCCAAGCACAGAACCCTGTGGAACTCCACAAGTAACCCTTGAGAGTGAAGAAGATTTATCATTTAGATGAACAAATTGGAATCTATCAGACAAATATGATTTAAACCAGCCTAGTGCTGTTCCTTTGATCCCTGCAACATGTTCAAGCCTTTCTAAGAGAATATTATGATCGACTGTGTCAAAAGCAGCACTGAGATCTAACAAAACCAGAACAGACACAAGTCCATTATCTGAGGCCATGAGAATATCATTAGTAACCTTCACCAGTGCTGTTTCAGTGCTATGATGAGCTCTAAAACCTGACTGAAACTCTTCAAACAGCTCGTTATTGTTTAAATGCTCATCGAATGCCCATCCCTAGTAAATACCCAATTATACAGTTTAGAAGAAAAGAAAAGTTGTTTTGGGGTTTAGTTACTCTTTAAGATGTTCACAGTGTTGTACAGAAAAAAAGTTGTTTAAGAGAAAAAAGAAAACAGAGGGAAAGATAAAATCATGTGAAATCAACAGGTTAATATGGCTTGCATCTTTATTTTCCTTCTGGTTGCTCAGTCTGAGGTGGAACATAGCATTTGTAAAGCGGCAGTGTTGCTTTTTGTCTCGTCAATGAAATGTGTCTCTGACAGAGAAGCTTAATTAATTTCTCTTAAACCCCCAAGCAAATGGTTCTCTTCCCAGTAGTGGTGTCGGTTTCCGTATTGGTCTGCACCGAATCCCAACACGCTGACCTCGTCGCATATGTGGAGAGCAAGCACCAAGTTGAGGAAGCCTGTGGAAGGATGTCGTCCATGACCTTCGAGCCAGGACTCGTGGACATATTGGAAAAAAGTTGGACTCTAAATCAACACCTTATCTTTGTTTGCCTTTATCCAGGCCATAACTGTGTGTTTGATAGTGCTGGTGGTCAGAGCACTGATGATCCATTGCAGGTCCAGAGTCTTGAAAGGGACTAGCCCCAGACTGGTGGTGTTGTTCAAGTCTATGGAACTCTCTAGGTACATGACATGTTGAGTTGTTCGTGTTCCAACATCCTCCTCAAATTCAATAGTAGGTGCCTGGTTCATCCTTATGATGAAATCGTTGGAGTCGATGAGGCCCCCGTAATGGGACCCCTACAGGTTCCCAGAGTTCCCCACCACTGCGCAGCTCCTGCAGCACTCAGGACCGGTGTCTATGTATAGGACCTCATCAGGGATGACTTGGAACAGCTCCTCCACCACCTCAATGAAGTTGGTCGGCTGCCTCTCTGACTGCAACCACTGCCCCCACTTAAAGGTCTCCTCAGAGAGGAAGCTGTTCTCCCTGGTCATCAGAGGGTAGATGGACAGGTTGAAGTGCTCGGCGAACCACGGGTTGCCTTCCAGTTCAGCGATGCACTGCCGACAGGAGTACGGCCCTTTCGAGAGAAGCTCTCCGAAAGCTGGAATGCGTACTTGAAGAAGTAGAGCGAGGGGTCCCGGAAAGTGTAGCTGAACAGGAGCGTCATGAAGGTAATGACATACAGCAGGAGAGCAAAAGTCCCGAAATTTCTCCTTTTGACTAAAGACATCTTGTCACAGTCCAGGAAAGTCCAGCAGAAAGAAAAAACATTACGGTGAGTTTTGAGCCCCAAATATTTAAATCGCATAGTGTAAGTGGGATACCCCGGCATCCATACTTTGCAGAGAGGTGAAGATTGAGTTCAAAAATGTCCTTAGTCAAAGCCATCCATGTTGTGATTTTGAAAAGCTATTTAAATCCACCAGAGGTACATTCTTTCCATGTGAACACCACTTTTACCAATCAGGTGTTGACTCTGCAGAGTCAGAGACAGCTGTGTTGCTCTGGAGTGGAGTGTCCCAGTGCGCGTCGGTGCGGTGTGGCCGCTAGCAGCTCTGTGGAGAGCAGACAGGAGGGTGAGTCAGCAAGCGATGCTAGAGCTTCAAGCGGGAAGAGGCACTCCTGACTGCCTATTTGAATGTAAGTTCACCCTCCGTGGAGCAGGCTGCACTTCCTTCTCTCCTGTTATCCGTGAAGGTGGAGGATGGCAGAGCACAAAATGATAACTAATTCTTAAACGGTGCAGTAATTTCCCGTTTTATCAAAGTCTATGCTTGTCCAGACCACCTGATCCCCCAATTTTAGAATCATCTTAATGTCCTTACTGTCTTTCCCTGTCTGTTTCTGTAAAATGAATTTGATTCTCACCCCCCATCATTCGCTGCACTCTATGATAATCGAATGGGACAGTGCGTGAGCTCATTGTCCAAGCGGTTGCCCCCTCTCATCATGGAGCACGGATTGAAGAGGAACAGTCTGGTTCTTCCCACCCCCTTTTTGGCCACTGGACACTGTCGGTTAAAGGTCAAGTTCAGTCTTTCGATCCTAACAGCAGCGTTTTCTTTTTCTCTGTCCAATCTTGCATGAAGGAGAGAGGTGCTTTCTCATTCTTGAACTTTCTGTGGGTAGACATGGAGAGCAAAAAAAAGCAACCAGGAAACAAAAGGAGAACTTGCATGTAGCCCACTGCAAGACCACTTTTCTATTCCAGGTTCAGTTTCATTCGGTCGGTAGCGAGTGCAGAATAAACCGTTCTGTCCGGCTGTTCGGTCTGTCTTCCTGTTTTCAAAGTCCACTATCAGCTACCGCTCTCTCCCACGGGCTCTGAGAGAGGGAAAATAATTCTCTCCCTCTCAACGTAGACCGACTCGGAAAGCGTAAAAAAACCAAAGAAATAAAGAAATTCATTCACTGAGAAGTCAGCACTCCTCCAGGGCTTTTCTCCAGGCGGCCGCTGACGCAAGGATTTTTTTGCCATTTTTAAGTGGTCTTAACCTTTTGATCGAGACTGTGTGTGTGTGTGTGTGTGTGTGTGTGTGTGTGTGTATATATACAAAGAGAGACAGATATGTTGTGCTGTATAAAAAAGGTTCACTTTACAAATTTCTTCTGTTTTTTTTTCCCCATACTTAAATATTTCAGATGATAAAACAAAATGTAATCTCAGACAAACATGGCCTGAATACAAACAACAATCAGTTTTTAAAATGAGGATTTATTTCAAAAACGGAAAAAAAAGATATCCAACCTCACCTGGCACTATGTTCAAAACTAATTGCCCCTTCTGTAAATTATGAATTAACTCTGAATAAACTACATTTCTTACTAAGCTGAACTCAATTTCCAAAGCCAACAGCAAGCATAATTATTGCCTTACCTGCAGATATGATAATGTCAACATAATCTCTCAGTTTAAAATATCTCAAATTGGAACATATCTAAAAACGTCAGTCTGGAAAGGTTTTCAAAGTAATTTCTAAAACTTTGGGACTTCGCGAACCACAGTAAGAACCATTATCCACAACTGGAGAAATAAAGGCAACAGTGGTGAACCTTCCCACTAGTTCACCACTGTTGCATTTCAAGAAATCCTCTCAAATGAGACAAATCTGTGTGTGTGTCTTTACCAAAGGAACCGTTGGACAACTTTATCCTTGTGGAAGCTGAGATTCTTGACAAAGTTTTCTCCTCAGTGAGGCCCACCACATGTCTTTTAGACCCAATTCCCACCTCTTTTTTAAAGCAGTTTTATGGATCTTTTAGAAATGAGATTTTAACCTTAATGAATTGCTCCCTTCAGATGGGGGTCTTTCCTGCCGCCTATAAACTGGAGGGGAACTGGTGAGGCCCCTGTTGAAGAAGGGCAATTTAGATTTTAATGATTTTGTAATGGTACCAAGAGGACCCGTAAAATCAGCCACAACACAGGAATGGGTGAATGAATACGTTTTATTTGTTGCTGATTTTTCCTGGAAGGAAGCTGGACATCTGCAGGCTCACTGCGGAGAAACGGTTGAGGCGAGTATAAATCCTCCACAGGGAAAAAACGGCAAGGTACTTCTGTGCCACCAACCTGCTGCTTGAGGGTCCTAGATGGGGCGATGTTGGAGCGCTGAGGCAGATCCTGACCAGTGGTCACGTGGAGGGATTGTGGGGTTTCCAAATGCTCCTCTTCAGACGGTGCCGTGAGCAGAAGAGCTTGCAGACTTGAGCAGCAGTGAATCGAATTTAGGATGGGGCAGGCTAGAAATCGAGGTCGAGGGGAACAAGCAAAGATCATAAACGGAGAGGCAGAAGGCGTTAAACTCATCCAAGGGCTAAGCTAGAATCAGAGTTGAAGAGCCGAGTGGAAGTCCGGTTTCCGGGAGTCAGAGAGGCAGGAAGGATCCGACTGGGGTAAGGCGAAAAACACTTGAATCCAGGAGGACTGGATTGATTCTAGACACATGAAAAGAAGGACAGACCCTGAGAGCCCTGGGAAGGTGAAGTCGAACTGCCACTGGGTTAATCTCCTTGGAAATGGCAAAAGGACCAACGAAACGAGGAGCCAACTTACGACTCTCCAACCGTAGTGGCAGGTCCTTGGTTGAGAGCCATACCCTCTGCCCCACTTGATAGGCAGGTGCGGGGATTCGACGTCGGTTAGCAGTCCTGCAGTAAATGGCATTGGTCTTGATAAGGGCGTTGCGGGCTTTCCTCCATACTCTGCGGCACCTCAGTGCTGCAGCATGGGCCGAAGGAACAGCTGCCAACGTCTCCTGAAGAGAGACCACTGGGGGCTGAAAACCAAAAATAGTAAAAAATGGAGAGAGACCAGTGGCACTGGAAGGGAGAGAGTTAAGGGCGTGTTCCACCCAGGGAAGGCTCTGGACCCACTTGGTGGGATCCTGTTCACATAACATGCGAAGCTTAGTTTCTATTTCCTGGTTTATTCGGTCTGTCTGCCCATCAGATTGGGGATGAAAACAAGAAAGACTCACATGAATCCCCAGCTGATGGCAGAACTCCTTCCAGAAACGTGAGGTGAACTGGGGACCACGGTCAGCGACAATGTCCACTGGGAGGCCATGTAATCTGAAAACCTCTCGAGCCAGTATTTCACCGAGGTCCTTGGAGGAAGGCAATTTGGAGAGGGGAACCAGGTAGTCATCTTGGAGAACCGGTCTACAATGATGACAAGCACGGAATGACCTCTGGAGAGAGGCAGACCAGTGATAAAATCCATGGATATATGTGACCACGGACGGTGTGGAATGGGCAGAGGCCTCAGGAAACTAGCTTGTGGATGACGAGAAGGCTTGGCCTGGGAACAAACCTGGCAGGCGGAGATGAATTCCCTAACATCCTTTGACATAGTCCTCCACCAAAACTGGTCTTTAACCACTGCTAGGGTCTTTGTGATTCCTGGATGACAGAAAAGGCGTGACGAATGGCAAAAAGATAATACCTCAGGTATCAGGTGTTCCGGAACAAACAGACGATTGGCAGGGCGATTGACTGGGGAAGGGAACTGCCTGTTAGCCTCCTGGACCCTCTTCTCTAGGTCAAGCCTAGTGATGGCCAATCGAGCTGTCTGGGGTAAGATAAATGTCTCGCTCCCCCTTGCCTGCTCCTCTTCTGCCTCTTCAAGGGACTCGTGAATTTGGGACAGCGCGTCTGGTTTTCCATTCTTGGTTCCAGTTCTGTAGGATAAAGCAAAGTTAAATCTTGAAAAGAAAAGTGCCCACCTGGCCTGTCTGGGGTTGAGCCTCTTGGCTGACTTGAGGTATTGCAGATTCTTGTGGTCAGTCCACACAATAAATGGTTCCTTAGAACCCTCCAGCCAATGCCTCCACTCTAGTGCCAGTTTAACTGCCAGCAACTCACGATCACCCACGTCATAGTTCCTCTCAGCAGAGGAAAGACTCCTGGAAAACAAAGGCACAGGGGTGAGTCCTACCACTCTGGTACCTCTGACTGAGTCCGCTCCAACTCCTGAGCTAGAGGCGTCAACCTCGACGATGAACTGTCGAGAGGGATCTGGTGAATGGAGCACCGGAGCAGAGGTGAAGAGCTGTTTAAGATGAACAAAGGCTAGTTCAGCTGGCTGTGTCCATGTGAAGAGTTGCTTGGAAGAGGGCAGTGCGTGTAAAGGGGAAGCAATAGAGCTGTAGTCTCTGATAAACCTGCGGTAAAAGTTAGCAAAACCTAGGAACCTTTGAAGTTGTTTCCGATTTTGGGGAATCGGCCAACCCTTGACGGCTGCCACTTTACAAGGGTCCATGGAGATCCTGTTGGGGGAGATGACAAAACCAAGGAAAGACGTGGTTGACTGGTGAAATTCACATTTAACAGCCTTGATAAACAGTTTGTTCTGGAGCAACCAGAGAATAACTGAGCGAACATGCTCCTGATGGGTTTTAAGATCCCTGGAAAAAATTTAAATGTCATTGAGGTAGACAAAAACATAATGTCCCTTAGCACGTCGTTGATTAGGGCCTGGAAAACAGCAGGAGCATTAGTCAGACCAAAAGGCATCACCAGGTACTCGTAATGCCCTGTGGGGGTGTTGAATGCGGTCTTCCATTCATCTCCATCCCTTATACGAACCAAGTGATAGGCGTTCCGGAGATCGAGCTTAGTAAATATGTTAGACCCTTGGATGAGATCGAAAGCAGTGTTCATGAGGGGAAGTGGATAACGGTTCTTGATGGTGATTTCATTAAGCCCCCTATAATCTATGCAGGGCCTGAGAGAACCGTCCTTCTCAACGAAGAAAACCCCCACCCCAGCAGGTGATGATGAAGGTCGGATGATCCCGGCCCTGAGGGCCTCATTAATGTATTTGGACATGGCCTGGTTTTCGGTTCCGTTGAGTAGAGGCGGCCCTTGGGGGGAAAGGTTCCAGGTAGAAGGTCAATTGCACAGTCATAGGGACGATGGGGAGGTAATGAAGAGGCATGGTGCTTGTTGAACACCTCCTTGAGGTCATGATACTTGGGGGGGGGGGGAACGTTGAGTAGGTCAAGACTAGCCTCCTGTTCTTCACCAGAGTCCAAATATGGGGGGTTAGCGGTAAGGAGACATGATGAATGGCATCCAGTAGCCCAACCCAGAATCTCTCCGCTGTTCCAGTCAATGTGGGGGGGTTGTGTCTGCGGAGCCAGGACGCCCCCTGAATAACAGGAGACTCAGAGCTGCGAATGATGAGAAAAGAGATTAGTTCCTGGTGGTTGCCTCCAACCACCAATCTAATGGGGGCAGTTTTCTGGGTTATCTGGTGTAGAACATGACCATCTATGGCAAGAACATTAAACTTAGCCGTGGTGGGTTGCAAGGTCAAATCTAATTCAAGAGCGAGGTTCAAATCCATAAACTCAGTGTCAGCTCCAGAATCAATGAACACACTGACCTGCTTCGTGACCCCATCAGCTGAGACTTGGGCAGAGAGAGAGCTGAGCGGAGAGGTCTTGCAGTCTAGCCTATGGCTCAGCAGGCTCCTCTCCTTCCTTACCGAGTCTGGCCTTTTAAAGGGGCACTGGCGTAGCTGGTGATTCTCTTTACCGCAGTAAAAACAAAACTGCAGGCGGAACCTCCTCTCCCTTTCCTCGGAGCTCAGGCGGGTGCGCCCAATCTGCATGGGCTCCACTGGGTCCGGAGCAGGAGTCAATGAAAAAGGGTTAGGACGTGGCCTGGTTCCGGGTTCTGGGCGAAAAGAACGGCCTCTCTCGAGTCTGCGCTCAAAGATTCTCTGATCAACCCGGGTTGCCAGTTCCTCAAGCTCAGCCAGGTTCCTGGGGGGGTCCCGAATGGCAAGCTCATCCTTGACCTCATCATTGAGTCCTTGGTAGAAAACGTCAGAGAGGGCTTCATCGTTCCAAAGACTGTCGCCTGAAATGGTATGAAAATCAATTATATAGTCGGTCACCCTCCTCCTGCCCTGTCTTAGCTTTAGGAAGCCCCTGAAGCCTCCTTGGCTGGGGAAGCTGGGTCAAAAACCCTAATTAGCTCCTTGGCAAAGTTATTAAAATTATAACAGAGGTAGGAGTCTCTCTGCCATTCAGCAGTTCCCCAAACCTTGGCCTTTCCGGACAGCAGCTAGCCACCTTCGCCCATGTTGTCGGGAAAGAGGAAGGTTGAAGTTCAAAATGTATCTCACACTGGGTGACAAAAGGCCGACATTGATCTTGTTCCCCTTTAAAAACCTCAGGTGGAGTCAGACGTGGTTCCCTGACTGGAGAAACCTGGACCTGGGGAGTCGCACCAGAGACTGTTGGGGAAGCAGCTGCCTGTGAAGCTGGGATGGAAGACATCTTAGTTAGTAAGCCCATCATTTCCTGCATATTGGCCTCTAACTTAGTAATGGCGGCTTCCACGCCTCTTCAGACGGTGCCGTGAGCAGAAGAGCTTGCAGACTTGAGCAGCAGTGAATCGAATTTAGGATGGGGCAGGCTAGAAATCGAGGTCGAGGGGAACAAGCAAAGATCATACACGGAGAGGCAGAAGGCGTTATACTCATTCAAGGGCTAAGCTAGAATCAGAGTTGAAGAGCCGAGTGGAAGTCCGGTTTCCGGGAGTCAGAAAGGCAGGAAGGAGCCGACTGGGGTAAGGCGAAAAACACTTGAATCCAGGAGGCAAAAACAAGGTCATACACATGGAGGGCAAAAACCATGGATCTTGGAGGACGCTGGATTTCTACTTGCCACAAAGGTTTTCGATAATCTGGCAGGGGAGTGGAGAGTGAGGAGAGCTTAAGTAGTGGTGAGTGCAGGTGAAGTCAACGAGCTAATCAGGCTGGTGCACAGGTGCACAGCATGAGGCATGATAGCAGGGAGACACAAGTGAGGAGGAAGTGCAAGTGAAACGTGGGCCATGACAGATTTGACCAATTTTAGACCGGTATCTAACTTACCGTTTTTAAGCAAAATCTTAGAAAAGCTTGTTTTAATTCAAATTATTTATGTTATTAATGCACACAATGTCCTTGAGAAATTTCAGTCTGGTTTTAGGGTGAACCACAGCCCCGAGACGGCCCTTTTGAAGATTTTAAATGATTTTAGATCAAACTATGATGCACAGAGGGTGACAGCGCTGGTTCTACTGGATCTAAGCGCTGACTTTGATACAGTAGACAACACTATTCTTTTTACCCGTCTAAAACATATTGGCCTCTCTGTTCTGTTCACAAATGGTTCACATCATATCTCACAGACAGGACTTTTATAGTAGGTTTAGATACCTGCTCCTCTAAGGTACACAAGATTACATGTGGTGTGCCCCAGGATTCAATTTTAGGCCCAGTGCTTTTTAACCTTTAGATGCTCCCTCTTGGCAGTGTCATCAGAAGACATGGAGTTAACTTTCACAGTTATGCCAATGATACACAGTTGTACGACACACGGCCAATGGATACACTTTTTAACTGCATTTTAGATACCAATTCTGGATGGCAAAAAACTTTCTCTTTCTCAACCAGGACAAAACTGAAGTTTTAGTCATCGGTCCTGAAGCTCAGAGAGAGAAACTTTTACCAAAATTACAATCACTGTCTTTTACAAGTGAAAAATCTGGGGGTGATTTACAAGTGAAAAATCTGGGGGTGATTTTTGATTCTGAGCTGACTTTTATCCCTCACATTGAAAATATTACTATAATAGGTTTTTATCATCTAAAAAACAGTCGGCCCCATTCTCTCTCGGGCCAACACATAGATGCTGATGCAAGCTTTGATCACCAGTAGAATTGACTACTGTAAGGCCCTGCTTTCTGGTCTTCCCAAAAGAGTATATCCGGTTTACAACTTCTACAAAATTCAGCAGCACATGTCCTGATGAAGACCAGGAGGTAGGAGCACATTACAACTGTCTTAATTTCATTGTATTGGCTCCCCGTATGTTTTAGGATTGCTTTTAAGGTTCTTTTAATGGTTTCTAAGTGTACTGTCTTGAGCCTTCTTATCTTTCAGAACTGCTTCGCAGTCTCTGTGCTCCTCCTTTTCATCCCTGAGGTCAGGACACAAACTCACGGCGAGGCGTCTTTCCAGTACTATGGTCCTCACCTCTGGAACAGACTGCCGGACGAACTCAGGGCCACAGAGAACTTTCATGTTTTTAAGAGCAGGCTCAAGACTCACCTTTTTAGTCTAGCTTTTAACTGAATATTATTTACTATAGTCTATTTAATTGGTCTGCATGTTTTACTACTTAGTCTTATATTTCTCCAGGTAACGCTTGGATGGAGGTGGGGGTCTCGACCTTGCCTTCTCTGGGCGCCCTGTGTCAATGCCTTGGCTGCTGCTGTTGTGATGGTCCAGGTTAACATGCAAGATATTCAGTAGAGTTAAAAAACAGTCAACACAGCATCAGTTCTGGAATAAAGCCTCTGCCGGTTTATTAGTTTACATACTTTCTCTGAGCAGGACAAAGCATTGATAACATAAAGTTCTGTAAGCTTTACTTACCCCAGTAAGACTCCCTCTCTATCATTATATATATAGCACACAGATTGTTATACCTAGTTTGTGCGTCATATTGATGCACGAACTGTCTGACAATATCTAGATGTTTCCTCTCTACAATAACTTATCAACTCAACATTCCTCCAAGGAACCAAATCCTCGTAGCCAAAGCTATAATTCAGCAGGACCACAACCCAGGTCAGGTTGACCCAGAGTCTTTCCTCTGGATAAACACACACATTCTAACTTGTAGCTTCTCGGATGGGACCACCTCGAACGTGCAGTATCTACTGCAACAGTTGATTTGCTGCTCGCGGTGAAGATGCTTACTTTGATGGTGTTTCCTTACCTTACCTGGCTCATCTGTACTCGGCCCAATGTCCTTTTCATTGTTGCCCTTGAGTGTGTGTGCGCATGGGGGTTGGGTTGGGGAGAGGCGGTATAGTTATGATCATGCTCTTAAATCTGTGGGGGATGGATGAGAATGTGGTTTATAAGAAGGCATTTTAATCTGTAAAGACCTTTGAGTTCCAATGTTGGTATGAAAAGTGCTTTATAAATAAAGTTTGATTGATTGATTGATTATTTTCCATCTTCAAGCACTTTTTTTAAAGCGGTGACTTCATTCCTTTATTTTGACAGATTAGTATTCCCAACCCTGACTACTTGGTTCAGAAGCGCATACATTTTTAACTTTACGCACAGAGTTAGGGGAACTAAATCAATCACAAAAAGATTATTACGAGAGTATCTGAGTAATATCTGAAACAATATTTATTGTTATGCAGCTTTGAGGGTGAACTGATCATAAAAATTGTCGCATGACTGGGAAATGGGCTAAAAATGGGCCAAACATTGCAGTGCATGCCCACCTTGCCCCCTGGGGGATACCCAGACAGCCCTGCGCCATCTGTGCATTCATGTATGGAACATGTGATGCTGCATAATTAGAACACATTAGAATCACTTTCGAATGCATATCTTTATTTATTTATCTATCAGCACCTGATCAGAAACTAACATACCTGTATAAGAAAGTGTGAATACCAGTGGGCTGGGAACATAAGTGGATGTTAGATCTGCGCTGGTAAGAATCCAATTCAGTTAAGAAATACTTTGATGACAGTGGGTTGGTTGAAGTAGGTGGATGATGGCATGTTCAACATCTACGTCCTGATATGTTCTTGTTTACTTATTCAGGTGGGCCTGCAGGAGTCTCTCCAGGACTTTCATGATGTGGGCAACAGGTCTATAGTCCTTGATGACTGATGGGTGAGTTCTCTTTGGTACTGGAACAAGGCAGGATGTCTTCCACATCACTGGGACCTTCTCCTGTGTCAGGCTAAGGGTTAAGAGGTGCTGCAGAATCCCACAGAGCTGCTCTGGACAGGCCTTCAGGACTCTGGGGCTGACACCATCTGGACCTGCAGCCTTACTCCGGTTCAGTTTCTCCAACTGCCTCTTCACCTGACTTTTAGAGACAGACAAGTGGGAGGGGAGGCAAAGGGGGTAGCAGCATCTCAAAATAATTTATGTCTTCTAGACATGCCTGTAATCTACCTAACTGACTGGGTTCATCAGGATTTATGGATAAATATAGTTGTGTATCATCTGCATAGCTGTGGAAATTTATCCCATGTTGTCTAATGATTCTACCAATTGGGAGCATATATATGGTGAACAGAATTGGTCCAAGCACAGAACCCTGTGGATTAGGTAGATTAGAGGTCTGGAAGACATAAAAACATGGATGACCCTAAACTTTTTGCTTTTAAATTCTGACAAAACAGAAGTTGCTGTCTTTGGACCAGAAGTTCTTAAACAGAAACTGATTAGTCAATCACTTCATCTGGATGGCATTAAATTGGCCCCCAGTAATAACGTAAAGAACCTCTGCGTTATTTTTGACTTGACATTTAAATCCCATATTAAATAGGTTTCTAGGATTTCTATCTTTCACCTCCGGAATATTGCTACAATTAGAAACATCCTGTCCAGGAGTGATGCTGAGAAACTAGTTCATGCATTTGTTACCTCAGGGCTGGACTACTGTAATTCTTTACTATCAGGTAGTCCACAAAATGCCATTAAAAGCCTTCAGTTGATCCAAAATGCGGCAGCAAGAGTTCTGATGAATATTAAAAAGAGAGATCACATTTCTCCTGTTTTAGCTTCCCTTCATTGGCTCCCCGTTAAATCCAGAATAGAATTTAAGATCCTTCTTCTTACATACAAAGCCCTTAATAATCAAGTTCCATCATACATCAGAGATCTAATTGTTCCTTATGTTCCTAACAGAGCCCTTCGCTCTAAGACTGCAGGTTTACTTGTAATTCCTAGGATTTCTAAAAGTAGAATGGGAGGCAGATCTTTTAGTTATCAGGCTCCTCTCCTGTGGAACCAGCTCCCAGCTTTAGTCAGTGAGGCAGACACTCTGTTTACTTTTAAGGCCAGGCTTAAAACTTTCCTTTTTGATAAAGCTTATAGTGAGTGTCGCATTGGTCATCCTGAGCTATCTCTGTAGTTATGCTGCTATAGGCTTAGACTGCTGGAGGACAGACTTACCAATTTTCTTCACTCTGCTACTTCCTTTTCTCCTACGACTCTCCAGTTGTATTACAGTACATTCTGTTATTTCGACTGTTAACTTTGTTTTCTCTCAGTGTTTTTCTCCCCATAGAAGATATACCTGGTCTGGTATCCTGCTTGGCTGCAATGCCCTGTTGGACGGGGGGCATCGACTGGGATGATCCTCCCAGTAACTGAACATCCACTGTGTCCTGTTATTAACTTTTTACTTTCTGTAACATAGAAAGTTCTCTTATATCAGATCTTCTGTTCCTTCTGTGTTTCTGCTCTGTCTTCTCAAACCCCCAGACGGTCGTGGCAGATGGCCGCTCCTACTGAGCCTGGTTCTGTTGGAGGTTTCTTCCTGTTAAAGGGGAGTTTTTCCTCTCCACCGTCGCTACATGCTTGCTCAGTATGAGGGATTGCTGAAGGATTGCTGTGGTTGGAAAGTCTGCATCAACGGGGCCCAACCTCACGCCAATGACTGACGCAATCTGCTGGGATTCCTTAAAAAGGAAACTTTTTAACTGATGGGAATGTTTGTATAAATGTATTGAAATGACTTCTTGTTAAGTGCCTTGAGATGACATCTGTTGTGAATTGGCGCTATATAAATAAACTAAATTGAATTGAATTGAACTCCACAAGTAACCCTTGAGAGTGAAGATTTATCATTTAGATAAACAAATTGGAATCTATCAGACAAATATGATTTAAACCAGCCTAGTGCTGTTCCTTTGATCCCTGCAACATGTTCAAGCCTTTCTAAGAGAATATTGTGATCGACTGTGTCAAAAGCAGCACTGAGATCTAACAAAACCAGAACAGACACAAGTCCATTATCTGAGGCCATGAGAATATCATTAGTAACCTTCACCAGTGCTGTTTCAGTGCTATGATGAGCTCTAAAACCTGACTGAAACTCTTCAAACAGCTCGTTACTGTTTAGATGCTCATAGACTTGATTAAAAACAATTTTCTCAAGGACTTTGGATAAGAAAGGAAGGTTAGATATAGGTCTGTAATTCACTAAGTCATTTTGATCAAGGGAAGGTTTCTTGAGTAAAGGTTTAATTACAGCTATTTTAAATTCCTGTGTTACGTATCCGTTTACTAAGGATAGATTCATCATATCCAAAATGGGGCCAGGAACCAAATGGAACACTTCTTTAAATAATTTGGTTGGAATTGGGTCCAACATACAAGTTGAAGGTTTAGATGAGGCTAATATTTTTGATAATTCCGAAAGCTCGACTGAATCAAAACAGCCTAAGCACAACTGAGGTTCTACAGTTCTTTCCGATACTGCCTCATTTACTGAGGAAGAAGTAATCATGTTTGGGAGGATGCCAATGATTTTATTTTTAATAGAATTAATTTTATTTATGAAGAATCCCATAAAATCATCACTGCTAAGAGCTGGTGGAATAGTTGGCTCAACAGGGCTATGACTCTGTTTAAGTTTGGCAACTGTACTAAAAAGAAACCTAGGATTGTTTTTATTTGCCTCTATTAATGATGAAAATTATGCTGTTCTAGCTTATCGAAGGTTCTTTTTATACAGCAGTAGACTGTTATTCCAGGTTAAATAGGAATCCTCTAGGTGTGTAGAGCGCCATTTTCTCTCCAACTTCCTAAGTACGCAACTCTGCGTTAAACCAAGGAGTCAGCCTCCTATGGCTAGCCACTTTCTTTTTTAAGGGGGCTACACTATCTAATGCCAAACGCAATAAGGACGTAACGCTGTGAACCAGACCCTCAATTTCTGAAGGGTTAGAGATAGAATTGCTGCCATCCACTGTGTTACCCTGAGACACTGAGGAAAGCAAGAATGGAACAGATTCTTTAAAAATTATTACAGCATTGTCTAATAAAGCTCTACTATAATGAAATTTTCTTTCAGATTTCAGATGGTCAGTTAAAGTAAATTCAAAAGTTATTAAGAAGTGGTCAGACAGGACCGGGTTATGTGGGTGGACTGTTATTTCCTCACACTCAATACCGTATGTCAGTACAAGGTCCAAAGTGTGTTTACCCGAGTGGCTTGATCCCTGTACTTTTTGAGTAAAGCCAATTGAGTCTAAAATAGCATTAAAGGCTGCATTTAGGCTATCACTTTCAGTATCCACATGTATATTGAATTCCCCCACTATAATAACCCTATCAGTATTTAATACTAAATCAGATAAAAAATGTGAGATCTGATCCAAGAATTGAGAGTAAGGGCCTGGTGGACGATACAAAACCACAAAGAAAAATGGTCTTAATGTTTTGCAACTTGGATGAGGAAAATTAAGGGTTAGATGTTCAAAAGAACTGTAGCTATCAATTGGTCTGGGACTAATTAGTAAATCAGAACGAAAAATGGTTGCAACTCCTCCCCCTCGCCCAGTATTTCTAGGAATGTGAAAATTTAAATGACTGGAAGGAGTTGACTCATTTATACTGACATAATCCTCCTGCTGCAACCAGGTTTCTGTGAGACAAAGGAAATCAATGTGATTATCAAAAAATCAAGTCATTTACTAACAAAGTCTTTGAAGAGAGAGATCTTATGTTTAATAAACCACATTTAATAGATTTATTTTTCTCTTCAGTCAAAGTTGTATTTATTTTTATGAGATTTCCATAATTTGCTTTTGTTGGCTTAACTTTTAATCCATTTAATTTTGGCCGTGGGCAAGACACTGTTTCTATAGGGTAATGGGTGGGTAACAGTACAGAAGCAGCAGAGAGGTGGGTTAAACTACGACTCTGCTTCCTGGTCTGGACCCTGGGTTGTCATTGTTTTGGAGGACTAATAAATTCGGCCATATTCCTAGAAAGAAAATAAATATTGAATATTTTATTATTGTGAACATGTGTAAATGTAGTCGAATGGTTAGCTGTTGGAAAGATACATTACATATCTGTAGAAAAATATTGTTAACTGGTAACGGTGTGTGTATTTTCGGACATGATATAGCAACAATTTATTCACTTTTTTTTCTCATTAAGTCATAAAAAGAAGCCGCCTTAAACAGTTTTCAATTTTAGTTAAGAGTGAAAAAGAACGCCCATTCTTCCACATTTAAAATCTAAAAATGGCGTTTGGGCTTGTTTGTTGCGCCCTGAAAAAGAGGATCTCCCAGCCTTCCTGTGTCTGCTCAGTTCACATAGCAGGTTTGACAAATGCAAATAATACCGTACAATAAACACATTCTTGTAAATAATACATCAAAACTCTTTCTTCTTTACATATTTTCTGTAAATAAAACAAAACAATGTCACAAAGTAATATACAGTTTACTATTATTAGTCTACTGATTAAAATATGTTCTATAACACTGGACTTTATGCTGTAGAATTTGCTGGGTACAATTTTATATTTATCTATCAAACTTAGATGATTTTGTTGCAGTTTTATAATTTCAAGCAGAAAAATAGCAGAAACAGCGACCGGTACCGCCAGTTTGGAAGTCATGGAGATTTGATGCAGTGGAACAGGTCGATGACGCAATCCACTGTCCCAATTCATTGTTTGCACACTGGTTTACTACACACTCAAAACCTTATGTGAACGTCTAACAAGTGCACTTCGTAGAGGGCTGTACACTGTGGTTATTAAGACAGGGCCTCTCTGGCCCCACCTTCCCATGGGCGGTTGCGAGCCAAGATGGGCGTGACCAGGATAAAACCTCTACGTAGATATCACGGCTTTCTCTGATTCACTCTTTTACTCCTCAGATTCCTTTTTGGGGCTGAAGCAGACAACAGGGTGGGACTACAGTATTGTGCAGCATATATGTCCTACTCAGGGTGAAGGATCGTATTTCGAAAAGAGCGAGTTGTAAACGGTTTCTCAGTGAATGAAACCAGTAAAGGGAAACTCAACCCCAAATCAACTTTTTTTGCTGATAAACTGTATAAATGGGTGTCTAATAGGGCTGTCTACATGTCTGGTCATTAGTGTTTGGTATTTTAGTAAATTTTAGCAAAAATATTAATTTTCTACAAAAAAACAAAACGTGTAGTGTCCTCTTCAGGTTTAACATCTACACTGCACTTGAATTTGAATCAGCCATCCCCATTGGCTCTGCGGTGAGCTTTGAATTATGATGTCAACTGCACTGCCCGCTGTGGGGCATAAAGGCAGCCAAGTGTCGGCCATGCCTCTGTAGTTCTCCGTAGTTGGAGTTGGAATAACAAGCAACTGTTGACACCGCCAATATCTCCCCCTGCCGTCCCTCAGTCCACCAGGCAACGCCTCCTTTTGTTGTATTTTTCAAACTGGAAGTGTGGGCGGATTTAGGCTCTGGTAGGGGGTTTAGTTGCACTTTAACCTCTGTTGTGCAACAGGAAGTGCAATAATATCTGGCTCACACAACCATTAATAATAAAAATTATTATTTTAATATTAATGTAATTATTAATGAAATTAGAGTTTATTTTGGTAACCAATTCGGGGCACCACCTTTGTCTCACACCAATCACTTTTATAGTCCCCTTATGAAGGAATGATTTCGATGTCATTGGACAACATAATTACTCACTTACGCCAGAATAAAAACAAACAACTTCTCTCTAAAGTTTGAGAATTCACTAATAAAACTAGGGATGCCTAGATCCGATCACATGATCAGAAATCAGGCCCAATCACGTGATTTTTAAATAATCGGAATCTGGTGAAAGTGATCGGATATAACCTTATAAAACAACAAGCATGATGTTTGGAATTCATCCTGAGATAGTGATTGAGAAACGGAATGACAATGGCTTTGTTTTAATTTCAAAAAGTTCCACTACATCATTATTTACTGTGTAACGGTTTGATTCATCTGAGGGTTTCAAAAGATTGTTGTCAAAGAGTAAGTTAATCAAACACTAAAAAGGTCTCATGCAAAAACAAAGTACAGCATGACCCAGGTGGGTTCTTTACCCATTGAAATCGTATATCCAAATAATCATGGAAGGAGCTAATGTCAATTTCAATGTTTTCAAAATCACTTTGTATTACCCTTTCAGTAAATTTTTAATTTGCAACATCATTTCTAATACATTTTCAAATAAAGAATGATGCCTCTGTCATTAAAAAGTAAAAAAAAAATCAGTCAAAAAGAAATGTCCTTGCAGCTTTTCAGTCCATGCATCAAACCGACAGAGAAGTTACCAGCTCTGTTTGCGATCACACCAACATCCGTGATTTCTCTTTCCGACAGAATAAATCCAAGGTTTGGGAGCAGGAAGCCGCTCCTCCCGCAGCCTACGTAGATTAACACACAGTCCCCAGTTTAACCTGCCCACTGACTTAAAAGAAATGCCAAAAAAAGGCCGCGTTACGGAGGTGAGTTAACACCTGTCCCCAGCTTCCGTTTTTTTCTGTCATTCCCTCTCCTCATCAACCTGTGCTTTGTCCTGAATCCTCTCTGTTGACTGCTAAGAGGCGTGTACAAGTGAATTTGAAACACCTGAGGAGCACACATAAACAACAGGTTTTTTTGGTTTTTTTAAACAATATTTGCAACAGCAAACCCAGCAACGTCACACAACTTATATCAGGCCGGGAAGTCAGACAACATAACAGTTAGCTGCTAGCTAGTAGGCTACTTAATTTGGACTGTGAAGGCAGAAGAGTAGCCAGTTGTAATGTGTGCAAACTGGGCATTTCACGTAGTGGAAAAGACAGAGCTACATTCAACCCCACCCCCCTTAAAAACACATGTACAGCTTCGCTCATGGCTAACCAACAGAGCATTAAGATCTGTGTCCAGGGGAGACTGCAATGTTCCTAAGAGAAAGTCTGCTTTCTCCCAATCAGCCTTTTCCTACAAAGCCATTAAAGAATGGAATGGGCTCCCAGACAATCTAAAGAACAATGCAGATTTCCACAGTTTTTCACGGGCAGTTAAAGACTGGCTTTTAGATCAACAGTACTGCTCGCACTATTAGTGTTAAAAACATTGTATCTATGTGTTAATTATGTTTAGCTACAAAATAATAATGAAAACTGTTGCACCTTGTTAATTTGCACTTTATGAATGCAACTGGCACTTTTTATTTGCACTTTTTTAACTGCACTTTGTACTGCATATTACACAAATGTATATTGTTTACGTCTTGTATTCTAATTAATTCTGTTATATATTTTAATTGTATTTTTGACTGTATAAGGACTACAGATGGAAATTAGCATTGTGCTAAATCTGGGGCAGCCATCTTTTTAATGTACCTGTCCGTTGTCCTTTTAAATAAATAAACAAACCAACAAACAAACACTAGGAATCTGATACACCACTGTGACAAAAACACTGATCCAGCCGACACCGAAAGACATGTTACAAAACAAGGGTAAATTGCCTAAGGACAGCGAAATTGTCGAAAAGATCATAGCCAAGACATCCAGACTGATCACACTGGATGAGGAGCCGCTGTTTGTGGTTGCAAATGTCGGATTTTGCAGTCTCCTGGAGCACCTGAAGCCACAGTATGAGTTACCTTCTCATTAACACTTTACAGACATAGCTCTGTCAGGCCTTCATAACAAGCTACATGACGACCAAGCCCAGAATTTAGCAGGGGCTTACCAGGGCTAAATTACCGAAGTTGCGTTTTTCATGCACTTTATATTTGTTTTTGTGGTAAATCTTATTTTTAAAGGCATGTTTAAATGTTACCATGGCGACCAGAGAGCCTCAAGGGACAGAGAGGATGTTACTCATGTTATGACGTTGACGCAAAGTAGGAAAGAAGCAAAGAAAGAAACGCAAATAAAGTTACGAACACACATTGGATTTACATTTATTATTATATTTCAAAATAAACCCGTTGTCCCAGTCGTATCTTTTTGTTTTGTTGCATTTATCTGCCGGTCCGTGTTAATATTTTCTACTATTAAAATGGTCCGTGGCGAAAAAAAAGGTTGGGGACCACTGTTTTAAATTACACTAATCAAAATGCAGCAACTAGAAATGAAGCAAGGTCACTTGACCAAAACAATAGATAAGCTATAAACAGCCTTTATGTGCACATTTTGGCATTGTATTCTCCAGTACTTTGAAAAAGCAAGCATTGCCTTGCAGGCTGAGGAACTGGACTTGTGTAAAGCTGTGGGTTTGGTGGGATCTTTGTGGGACCACACTGGAGGTCTGAGAGATCAGTTTGACAGGTTTGAGTCTCAGGATAAGTTTTCACAACGGTTTCTCTAACAGTTTCACAGGTTCACAGAGTTAGGATCATTGAACTATCAAAAAATCCAAAAGCATTTGGAGAAAGCACCGCCTCAGAAGTTGAGTTATTAGCTTGACAACATTTCTCCACTAGTGTTTTTTTGGTGGTTGTTAATAGACTAATTTCTAAAATGGATCGTAGATATGCTGGATATGATAACCTCAACAACACCTTTGGCTTTCTGAACAACTTTTCTGATGTTACAGTTCCAAAGGTAAGAAACAAAGCATCTAATCTCCAAATGAAATATTCAGTTGACCTAGAGATGGACTTTGTGGAAGAGACTGTCCAGTTCAAAGATTTTATTCGTGGTAAAGGCATCACATCTGCTCCACTGCTTTTACAGTTAATCAAAGAAAAGAACCTATAGGACATCTTCCCAAATGTAGACATTGCGCTCAGACTTTACCTGACATTTCCTGTCACAATTATCTGGTTAGCGATCCTTCTCTAAGCTTAAAATAAGAAAAAATAGACTCAGGTCCACAATGGGACAGGAAAGGCTGAATCATTTGATTCTCATGTCTCTTGAGAGTGATCTAGCCAGAAAGCTGGACATTAGTGAAGGACTTTGCTGCCATCTTTTTGAGGTCCCTTTCAAATGAATGCTTATAGGGCTTATCTATCTACATGACAACTATTTGACCCATCACTGAAATGGTTTAGTATCATTGGTTAGGGTATTTCTTGTAAACTGTCGTATTGCCTGATCTTACTTTATATTATATTTGTTTACATCCATGTTCTATCTGACTGGCAGATAAGTACTTTTTCAAATGTGTTTCCTTTTCATTTTACCAAGTAGTTTGAACCAAAGACTGAGCGTGGATACCAGTATTCCCTCTTGTGAAGGACTTATAAATGCTGGGAGCATGTACAGTGTATAGCTTGCTCAGAGGGCTATGTTAGGCATGTTTAGGCAAGTTTATTTGTATAGCACAATTCATGTTACAAGACAATTAAAAGTGCTTTACATAAAACATCATATATATATATATATATATATATATATATATATATATACTTACATACACACACACACACATATATATATATATATACTTACATACACACATATATATATATATACATATATACACATACATACACACATATATATATATACATATATACACATACATACATACATATATATACATATATACACATACATACATACATATACACACATAAATACATACATATATATATATATATATATATAAAATCAGTGGCTTGCAGAAGTATTCGGCCCCCTTGAACTTTTCCACATTTTGTCACATTACAGCCACAAACATGAATCAATTTTATTGGAATTCCACGTGAAAGACCAAAACAAAGTGGTGTACACGTGAGAAGTGGAACGAAAATCATACATGATTCCAAACATTTTTTACTAATAAATAACTGAAAAGTGGGGTGTGCATAATTATTCAGCCCCTTTGGTCTGAGTGCAGTTAGTTGCCCATAGACATTGCCTGATGAGTGCTAATGACTAAATAGAGTGCACCTGTGTGTAATCTAAAGTCAGTACAAATACAGCTGCCCTGTGACGGCCTCAGAGGTTGTCTAAGAGAATGTTGGGAGCAACAACACCATGAAGTCCAAAGAACACACCAGACAGGTCAGGGATAAAGTTATTGAGAAATTTAAAGCAGGCTTAGGCTACAAAAAGATTTCCCAAGCCTTGAACATCCCACGGAGCGCTGTTCAAGCGATCATTCAGAAATGGAAGGAGTATGGCACAACTGTAAACCTACCAAGACACCTAAACTCACAGGCCGAACAAGGAGAGCGCTGATCAGAAATGCAGCCAAGGGGCCCATGGTGACTCTGGACGAGCTGCAGAGATCTACAGCTCAGGTGGGGGAATCTGTCCATAGGACAACTATTAGTGGTGCACTGCACAAAGTTGGCCTTTATGGAAGAGTGGCAAGAAGAAAGCTATTGTTAAAAGAAAACCATAAGAAGTCCTGTTTGCAGTTTGCCACAAGCCATGTGGGGGACACAGCAAACATGTGGAAGAAGGTGCTCTGGTCAGATGAGACCAAAATCCAAAACGCTATGTGTGGCGGAAACTAACACTGCACATCACTCTGAACACACTATCCCCACTGTCAAATATGGTGGTGGCAGCATCATGCTCTGGGGGTGCTTCTCTTCAGCAGGGACAGGGAAGCTCGTCAGAGTTGATGGGAAGATGGATGGAGCCAAATACAGGGCAATCTTGGAAGAAAACCTCTTGGAGTCTGCAAAAGACTTGAGACTGGGGCGGAGGTTCACCTTCCAGCAGGACAACAACCCTAAACATAAAGCCAGGGCAACAATGGAATTGTTTAAAACAAAACATATCCATGTGTTAGAATGGCCCAGTCAAAGTCCAGATCTAAATCCAATCGAGAATATGTGGCAAATCTGAAAACTGCTGTTCACAAACGCTGTCCATCTAATCTGACTGGAGCTGTTTTGCAAAGAAGAATGGGCAAGAATTTCAGTGTCTAGATGTGCAAAGCTGGTAGAGACAGACTCTAAAAGACTAGCAGCTGTAATTGCAGTAAAAGGTGGTTCTACAAAGCTTTGATTTAGGGGGCTGAATAAATACGCACACCCCACTTTTCACTTATTTATTTGTAAAAAATGTTTGGAATCATGTATGATTTTCGTTCCACTTCTCACATGTACACCACTTTGTTTTGGTCTTTCACCTGGAATTCCAATAAAATTGATTCATGTTTGTGGCTGTAATGTAACAAAATGTGGAAAAGTTCAAGGGGGCCGAATACTTTTGCAAGCCACTGTATATATATAAATAAAAATCTATCTTAAAAGAAGCCGTGAAGATTTAAAACTTAGAATAAAAACCAAAGTAATAAATTAAAAATCAAAGGCAGATGTGAACAGGTGGGTCTTTAACCTGGATTTAAATAAACTGATTGTCAGGATATCACTGATGTATTTTGGTCCTAAACCATTCAGAGCTTAATAGATGTTAAAAAATCCGTTCACACACGTGCACGCACACTCATGTATGCACGCACGCGCGTGCGCACACACACAAACAGACACACATGTATACACATACATAGGCAAGGCAAGGCAATTTTATTTGTATAGCACACTTTCAACAACGGGGTAATTAAAGGTGCTTTACATGATTTGGTGACTTAAAAACAAAAACTAAACAAACAGACATGGAATATAACATTGGAAATTAAAAGTAAAAGTAGCAAATTAGCATGAAACACACATTACACATGATGCACAATAAAGCATGAGAAAGATCAATATAGCAAGAGAGCATGAACTCATTTCTTACATATGACATATATCATTTACTCGAAGGCAATTCTAAACAGATGGGTTTTTAGTCTCGATTTAAAGCAGTTCAGAGTTTCAGCAGCTCTACACTCGTCAGGAAGTCTGTTCCACATAAGGGGAGCATAGAAACTGAAAGCTGCTTCTCCATGTTTTGAGTCTAGGGATGTTTAGTAGGCTAGAGTTGGAGGACCTGAGTGGTCTTGGTGATTGGTATCGTGACAACAGGTCTGCAACATATTTTGGTGCTAAGCCATGTAATGATTTATAAACTAGAAGGAGTATTTTGAAGTCTATTCTCTGAGCTACAGGGAACCAGTGAGACTACCGGGAGACTTTAGAACTGGGGTGATGTGTTCTACTTTCCCGGTTCTAGTGAGGAACACGAGCAGCAGCGTTCTGGATCAGCTGCAGCTGTCTGATTGACTTTTTAGGCAGACCTGTGAAGACGCTGTTGCATTAATCAATCCGACTAAAGATAAACGCATGGATGAGTTTTTCCAGGTCCTGTTGCAACATTAGTCCTTTAATCCTAGAAATGTTCTTCAGGTGATAGAAGGGTGACCTTGTTATTGCCTTTATGTGACACTGGAGGTTCAGGTTTGTTTCTATTCAGCTGGAGAAAGTTATGGCACATCCATCGATTGATTTGGTCGATGCATTGATTTAGGGTTTGAACGGGTTTAGAGTCACCTGGTGACGTTGTGATGTAAAGCTGAAGCCGTTTTCAGACAGAAGTTCTGGAATATTTGTGGACAATTCCTGGTCTTTAACCGGAGTTGTGTTTTTCAAACACACCATTTTTTTCCGGAACATTGCCTTTCGGCTGCTTTCACACAGCAAGAAATGTACCGGAGGACCCTGATGAATGTCTGTGGGGTGAGGGGTGCGGGGGAGTGGGGGGTTCTATGTGGACATTACGTAAACTTAGTGCGGCGGGCGTACGTCATTTCCCCAAACAAATGTATTATTGCAAAGATGGTAGAAGAAACAGCAGATCTACTCGCAGGGCTCGTCTTTGTGATGTGTGCAATTTTGCGCACATGGAAACGCTTAAGAGACATCGATGAAAAAGCTGAACGGAAAATAGTGACATTTACGTCATCAACGTGTGCGCTCACAGCGTTCCCTGCCCCTCTCCCCTTTTCCCCACCGCCCCACACCCCTGCAGCTTTCGCGGAACATTACCTGACTGTCTGAATGCAAACACCATACCGGGAAAAGTCCGCTCCTGTTACTAGGTCTTCATCCGTAAAATTACCGGTAAAGGGTATCCGGACAAAGTCCGGAAGATTGCTTTCAGACACAAAACCAAAACAGACGAAGTCCGGAAAATTACCGTTTTTCATGGCCTGTTTGAAATGGGCTTGAGTGTCATCTGCGTAGTTATGTAAGCTAATCTTATTGGTTGCTATAATCTTGCCTAGTGGGAGCATGTAGATATTAAATAGGAGGAGCCCCAAGATGGAGCCCTGGGGCACCCCACATGTGATTTCAGTTTGTTATGATGAAAAGTGTATTATTGAAACAAAGAAGTCCCTATTCTTTAGGTAAGACTCAAACCAGCAAAGTACTGTACCAGAGAGTCCGACCCAGCTCTCCAGTCGTTCCAATAATATATCATGATCAAGAGTGTCAAATGCTGCACTAAGGTCCATCAGAACCAGCACAGTCTGATGTCATTGAAAACTTTGACGAGGGCAGTCTCAGTGCTGTGGTGAGCACGGAAACCAGACTGAAAAACATCAAAACGCTTTGTCATTGTTAGGAAGTTATTTAATTGGTGAAACACATTTTTCAATAGTCTTAATGATGAATGGAAGAATAGAGATTGGCCTGTAGTTCTGCATTAACGTGTTTTTCAGATTCTTCTTTAGTAGTGGTTTAATAACTGCTGTTTTTAAAGCCTGGGGGAAGACACCTGATAGCAGGGATGAGTTCACTATTTGAACAAAATCAGACCCAATGACAGGAAGAACTTTCTTTAGAAAAGCTATGGGTACGATATCAAGACAGCAGGAGAAGGAGCTTAATTGGATAATGATTTTTTTCAAGGTTTTTTTGGTTTGAGTCGTGGAGTTCAGACATTTTCTCCACATTGTTGTTAATGGGGATATATAATATGATTTTACATGCATGTTCATGGACAACTATGATTATGTAGGTCCCACACATTTCTTTAAGCCCAGGGACCCGCATCCTCCTAAATCTGGCTCTGGTGACGACCTGCTAGTTCTTTTATCAAAGGTGTATACTTTGGGGTTAACCACACAGACATATGAAGTTTGTCCATTTGTCCGATGTCTCTGCTAAACTTTACTGTGCAATAGGTTGACTCAAGTTCTAATTTACAATGTGTGACCTTGCATGCGTAACCCAGGTCAAATTTGGGTTTGTACTGTAGTTTCCCACAGCACTGGCGTCATTAAACACACCACTTTTCTCCACTACTTCCTGCAGCCAGTGATTGCTGATGCATAAAGGCTGTGCACCTCAGACATCATCTGAGTTTGTACAACCTGGTGTTTTAGAAAAGGCAGTGGTGCTTGAGTTCGGGGGGTGTCTTGAGCTGTAGTTTGACTCTAGAGGGGTGGAAGGAAAATATACCATTTTATACATTAGAATATTGTAGAACTAGCATAAGACTAATGTTTGTTTTATCATTTCAGTTGGCCTCCTGCTTTGTTTATGCTCTCAACTGTGTCCAGTTTGTGCTTTGGGTTGTCGGTTTTGTTTTGTTTTGCTTTAAATTCACAAGTTATGGCCGAAACCTTTTTTTGGCTTTGTGCTTTTCAGGAAGCTGATTATTTTTAACTAGAGTAACAAATTAAAGTCTGTTTTTATTTGTAAATGTTAAATAAAAGCTGTTATTAATCCTACCACAATTTCCTCTTTTGTTCCTTCAGTTGTCAAACTTACCTGTACACCTCCAGGACACTTGGGCGTGCAGGTCGGATCACAGCCGACCGTTCTCACCCTGGACACAGACTGTTTGACCTGCTCCCCTCAGGCAGGAGGCTCCAGTCCATTCGGACCACTTCCTGCACTAAGTACAGCCCTTTTATTTCCTGTCTGTATTGGACAAACTGATCAATCCAGACCTCAGTAGTCACAACAACAATGGTCAGACACACCTGGATTAATCAGTTTGTCCAATGATGTAAGGTACCCTACCCTCCATCACCGTGTGGTATGCTGGAGCTACCATCAGGGACAAACAGAGACTGCAGCGTGTTGTGCGCTCTGCTGAGAAGGTCATTGGCTGCAGACTCCCATCTCTGCAGGACCTGTACACCTCCAGGACACTTGGGCGTGCAGGTCGGATCACAGCCGACCCTTCTCTCCCTGGACACAGACTGTTTGACCTGCTCCCCTCAGGCAGGAGGCTCCGGTCCATTCGGACCAGAACGTCTCGCCATAAGAACAGTTTCTTCCCCTCTGCTATTGGACTCATGAACAATAACCCTAAGACTGTTCCCACCACCCGCTCACTTACATGACCCATATTGTGGTTTTTTGCACCTGTCTGATTTGCACCGATCGTTACCTGCACTCATGTATATATCAATCTGTTCAGCATATTATATTTTTATTTAAGTATTTGTCTGTTTGTTCTTGTATGTTTGCACAAAGTACCGCAGCAATTTCCTAATGTTGTAAACCTACCCAACATTTGGCAATAAAACCCTTTCTGTTTCTGATTCTGATTCTGATCACCCAAGCAGTGCAGCAGCCAGCCAATTACTGACAAGAAATTCGCACATAGCAACAGGAATTTATCCAATCAGCGTCGTTGATTCGGCCGCATGAAGTGAGATAGAGAAATCGCCCCAAGGCTGGTGTGAGGGCGGGCAAGATATCTGGTGGTGACATTGGCAGTGTGATTTCTCTGCCACAAGGGGGCGCTCTGTACGAGTTAACAGCTTTGTGTGTAAATTTGATGTGTAAACCTAATAAGTTATTTGTTTCCAGTTTGGTTCTAAACTTGTTTGTGCAATATTGTATTTATGTTTAGTATAAGAATGCCTCATGTTGTTAATATTGGCATTAGAATAATCAGTATTTCACATAGTACTGGTATCCAGCCGCTTATGTTAAATTGTTTTGGGATGATTATTGAAAATGACTTGATAACCTATATGCACAGCTCCACTACTTCCTGCACTAAGTACAGCTCTTTAATTTCCTGTCTGTATTGGATAAACTGATCAATCCAGGTGTGTCTGACCTCAGTAGTCACAACAACAATGGTCAGACACACCTGGATTAATCAGTTTGTCCAATGATGTAAGACAGGAAATAAAAGAGCTGTACTTAGTTCAGGAAATAGTGGAGTTGTGCACAAAGCTCAGAAAGCACAAGTTTGATAAAAAAAAAAGAAAAAAGCACAGCCCCACCAAGAATATTTTTCACCAGCCGCCACTGGTTGTCCTATTTTCTTGAATGCATTGCTGAAGTATCGGATCTGGAGACTGTTTCGGCAGATACTCAAAATGACTCTGACGAAGTCAAGGGCAAAAAAAAAAAAAAAGGGATCGGGACATCCCTAAATAAAACAGATCAACCTTACAGCCAAAGTATTCAGTCAATAAATTGAATACGTATTCAATTCATTTATTTTATTTTTATAGCTGCGATTCAACACAGATGTCATCTCAAGGCACTTTACAAGAAAAGTCATTTCAATTCAATCATACATACATTCTAATCCGCTAAAAAGTTTTTTATCTCCACCTGTCTTTTCACACATCAAGCAATTTCGAATAGTCATTGCTTTTTTACAAGTAACGCATATATTTTCATTCTACTTTCTAGGGGAAGGCCAGAGGGGTCTCAATTCTTTTTAACCATAATATTCCTTTTGAACATAAAGTAATATCAGATACAAACGGTCGTTATATTATTGTCTTCGGGAAATTGTACAATACCATGGTAGTGCTTGCCAATGTATATGCCCCAAATGTGGATGATGTGGGTTTTCTAAAAGGTTTCTTTTTTTTCTCTCCCTGATCTGAGGTCATACTCTCTCATAATGGGCGGGGATTGTTGATTGTTGGCTTGATCCTGTGCTCGACCGGTCTTCTTCTAACCTTGGTATAATGAGTAAATCTGCATCACTTATTCTGTCCTTTTTAGAAAACAATAGTGTTACAGAAATACGGGGATATCTTCATCCAAACAGGAGGGAGTACTCATTATTTTCTCATTCCCATTACACCTACTCTAGGATTGACTATTTTCTTATTGATGATCAGCTGATCCCATTTTCCCACTCCTGTGATATCTGGCCACGCCCCAGTGGTACTGTCTATGACCCTTCCTTACCTCCTTGCTGCAGAGAGACATTGGCATTTTAACTCAACTCTATTATCCAACAACAACTTTGTGAAATTCATGGAGGAGCAGATAACCTTTTTCTTTGATACAAATGCATCATCTGAAACCTCCAGCCTAATCATTTGGGACACCCTGAAGGCTTACCTAAGAGGTCAAATTATTTCTTTTATCACAAATATAAAAAAGAAAGCCCAGAAAGAACGGAATGACCTAGTCAAATTAAGTCGAATAAAGACTATATAAAAAACGTCTTGAACTCCAAACTAGATTCAATCTCCTTTCAACACATGCAATTGAACGTCAGATATTGCAGAGCAAAAGTCTGTTTTATGTTCATGGCAACAAATCTGGCATAATATTGGCCAATCAGCTGAAGGCGTTTAAAGCGAAACAACACATCATAAAAATTTGGTTAAACGATGTTAACATCATCTCAGACCCCTCCAAAATAAACGATACATTCAGGAATCTTTACTCCGGATTGTACACTTCTGATCTCCCAAATGACAGCTCGCTGTTGAAAAATCTTCTTGACCATTTGAACATCCCTATATGTACCCATGATAATAAAACTAAGTTAGACGAGCCTATTTCACGAGGGGAGATAGCAGCTGCTATCTCCTCATTGCAATCGGGGAAATCTCCTGGACCTGATAGGTTCCCAGTAGAGTTTTTCAAAACCTTTTCTTCATTACTTTCCCCCCCAACTATGTTTAGTATTATCAGACTGTTTCCAGCATGGTAAACTTCCAGCATCAATATATGAAGCATACATCAGTTTGATTGTAAAGAATGGTAAAGACCCAACATAGTGGGAAAAAAAAAGATGAGGAGGAGGAGTGAGCATGAGCTGCTGCTGAGATCTCGCGAGAGCTGTGCATAAGTAATATGGCGGTAAACTGGTAAAATAAACAAACTCAGGTAAAAACAAACCAATACATTCGAGCCAAATATAGCAAATGTTTAATAATAATAACCATTATTTTGTATTTCTCCATAAAACATAATGGACGAGGAAACCTTGCACAGCCTGGAAAGCTACTTGGACGAGTGCTTTGACAACATTGTTATGGGCAAGCCACAAAAATCCACCTCTGCTATGCCGACAAGCACACCATCACTGAAATGCACCCGTTCTGAGGCCAGCACCTCGCCAGAGAAAAGCTACAGCAATGTCCTGGACTCAATAGATAAGAAGCTAACCAGCTTACCTGACCCTGGTTAAGGTTCTCCACAAAGAATTTCAAGCTCTAAGGGAATCCCTGGAGTTCAGCCAACAACAGGTAGCATCGCTCGCTGCAGAAAACCAAACGCTGAGAGACGGTGTAAAGAAACTCACCGAGTGGATGACGCAGCTGTCCGGAGAAAGTAAGAGGATGAAAGAAACTATCTTGTATATACAGGCCAGGGGAATGCGGGACAATCTTGTTTTTTCTGGGATCCCAGAACAGGCTGAGGACGACGCTGAATCCACCGTCCGAGATTTTCTCCAACATCAGCTGAAACTCCCAAGCGACACGGTAAAGAACATCACTTTTCACCGCGTCCACCGGCTCGGAGGTTAGAAGCCCAACAACAGCTGACCAATTGTTGTCAAATTCGAGCATTACAAGCAAAAAGAGCAGGTCAGAGGTCGGGGCAGAGAGCTGCGTGGAACCAATTACAGCGTTAATTCAATTCAGTTTCAATTCAGTTTATTTATATAGCGCCAATTCACAACAGATGTCATCTCAAGGCACTTAACAAGAAGTCATTTCAATACATTTATACAAACATTCCAATCAGTTAAAAAGTTTCCTATTTAAGGAATCCCAGCAGATTGCGTCAGTCATTGGCATGAGGTTGGGCCCCGTTGATGCAGACTTTCCAACCACAGCAATCCTTCAGCAATCCCTCATACTGAGCAAGCATGTAGCGACGGTGGAGAGGAAAAACTCCCCTTTAACAGGAAGAAACCTCCAACAGAACCAGGCTCAGTAGGAGCGGCCATCTGCCACGACCGTCTAGGGGTTTGAGAAGACCGAGCAGAAACACAGAAGGAACAGAAGATCTGATATAAGAGAACTTTCTATGTTACAGAAAGTAAAAAGTTAATAACAGGACACAGTGGATGTTCAGTTACTGGGAGGATCATCCCAGTCGATGCCCCCCGTCCAACAGGGCATTGCACCCAAGCAGGATACCAGACCAGGTATATCTTCTATGGAGAGAAAAACACTGAGAGAAAACAAAGTTAACAGTCGAAATAACAGAATGTACTGTAATACAATGATCAATGATTAATGATCAATATCCGAAGGAAATCCTGGATAGAAGGCGCGTTTTGTTCCCAATCAGGAAGAAATATATCAGTGAAGGCACCAGAGCTACAGTAGCGGTAGGTAAACTGTTTGTTAATGGGCAGCTGTTTAGGGACCCCCAGCTTACGCCTTGGCTTTATTAGTCATGTAACACTGGTCAGATAAGAGTTGTTTTATCAGTCAACTATAATCTAATGTTAGCACAGCTCTGTAAAGTTGTTTACATTACTTGATCTGGGCGGGGCCAGGGCTAAGCACTGGGATACTGGCTCTTTTTTCTTTTCTCATCTTCACATGTCTATCACCAAATGTTTTTGTTTCAATTTTTTTCTTCTTTTATCACTCACACACACACAGAAATTTTTCATAATATAACTATTTATTTCTCTCTCACCATCACCCTTAACACCTTCGCAACTTTCTTCTATTTTTCTCTTTCTTATATCTCGGCTTTTGGATTTTCAATCAGCCAACCCCAAGCACAAACTAATAATGTACTTGTGTTTATCTGTTTCTATGGTGATATGGACTTTCCAACTTTAGTCTCAAAACTATTACTACTCTAAGGTATGTCACGTGGAATGTTCATGGAGCTGGCACCAGAGAGAAAAGAGTTAAGATTTTCAACCAGCTTAAAAGATTGAAGGCAGATGTCGTCTTATTACAAGAAACCCATAAATCTACCTCAGCTGCAGTTGATCTTAAATCACCTGAGTTTCCTAATGTGTTTTCTGCATGCTATAACTCGGGGGGGCGGGGGGCGCGGGGCGCGGACACGCTCCTAGGGGGGGCGCCAGTAGGCTACAGGATGGGAGGAAAAAAACTGAAAAAGAAAATTTGCAATTTTTTTATTATTATTAAACTACTGTCATAAAAGGTTCTAGTTTTTTATATAAATAACTCCTTAATAGAAATTAAAATGTGTTTGGACTGATTTAAAAAAAAGAAGTTTTGAACAAATTTGATTTGTTTGTCGATCGTGAGCGCAAATCCAGGTGATAAGCGGTTTCAGCGAGTCACACTAAAGTTCGCTGGCTCTCCAGGGGGGGCGGGTGTTACAGAGGTTGTATGAGCTGCGAGAGGAGGTGAAGTGGTTTTTGACATAAATCAAATCAGATCTGGTGAAGCATCTGGATGATACTATATGTGGCTTGCATTTCTGTCCTATTTTATCTATATTTGACCGCTTGAATGGCCTTAAACTGTCTTTGCAGACAAAGTGCACGCCTCCACACCAAAACTAGACCTCTATGGCCGCATAGATCTGTCTTGAGTTCCCTGAAAGATGACGCAGCCCCCGGGACCAGTCAACGCCACCAGGAGAAACCCAGCCGCATCAAACGGACACATAACAAAGTAAGAGCCCCCCCCAGCAAAGACTGTTATCATACAAGACGGATTAATTAATGGAATTGAGGCTTTTTGTAGCAAGAACACCAGAGTTTATAGCTGCTACAAAAATACAGTGAGAGAAATATCACAAAAAATCCCTAAAATCTTGGACCAACATCCTGCTTTGGAAAAGCTCCTCATTCACGCTGGATCAGCAGATATCGCGATGAGACAATCAGAGATTCTGAAGAGAGACTATTCTGATCTCCTACAGAGACTTGATGGACTTAACGTAAACATCCTCATCAGCGGACCATTCCCTGAAGGGAATGATGAAAGATTTAGCAGACTCCGCATGCTCCATAAATGGTTGGAGAAACAATCAGCTGAGAAGTCGTTCACATTTATTAATCATTTCAAAGTATTTGGAAGTGCTAATCATCTGTTCAAAGAAGGGATGCGTTATCTGAACAAGGCTGGAGTAAGGCTCTTAGCAGCAAACATTTTTTCTTATCAAAATCAGAAAGCAAAACACTTGCTCCCAAAAGCTGACCTTGAGGCGCCCATGGATATCAGAGAACAAAAACAGCAAGTCATGATGACACCACAGGACCGAACCGATAAACAACCATCAGAGATTAAGTCTTCATCTTCCTGTGACTCAGCCACATCAAATGAGTCTCCATTTAGAAACTTTAAAGACAGACTGAACGAGCAAATCAAATTTGGGACACAATTAACACCTAAACCTAGACTACACCAAACGCCTGGGACTAGTGTCAATAAGCCTGAGAGCTTCCCCCCACTGATTATTACAGATATTTGATATTTGAGGGAACCGGGCAATAAATCCACCCCTACCGTCTCCCAGAATTCGCCCGGCACCCCTGAGGCTATATCAGTAATTATCAGCACCAGGAAACATAAACCGTTAACCACACGCTCTCATATTAAACAAAATCTCAAATTGATAACCTGTCAGAAGGTTCAGCTGCCCATCATCACAATACTTAAGTTAGCTTTATTGAACATTAGATCTCTATCCGGGAAGTCTTTTCTTATCAATGACTTCATCACTGAGCATAATTTACATGCCCTTTTTTTATCAGAAACTTGGCTAGATGAAAATAACGAAACAACTTCATTGATAGAATCTAGTCCTCCAAATTACAATTTCTTAAGCGAGAACAGAAAACACAGACGAGAAGGAGGTGTAGCCACCAGCTTTCACAACTCAATGAACTTTAAAATGGTAACTTTGGGCACGTTTGATTCTTTTGAATACCTAGCCACCCAGACAAATGCGCCTAACAAAGCGTTATTTCTAAGTTTATAAAAACCACCAAAACTTAACTCTAACTTCTTTAATGATTTTAATGACCTTCTTTCTGTAATATGTATCGACTATGACCAACTAATCATTGTGGGGGACTTTAACATCCATACCGACAACCCCCAAGATAGACAAGCAAAAACATTAGATGATACTCTCCGCAACTTCGGCCTGATCCAGTATGTCAAACAACCAACACACAATAAAGGACACACTCTGGACTTAATTATCAGCAAAGGTTTAAATATTTCCGACATCTCTGTAATTAATATTGCATTATCTGACCATTTCTGTACTTTCTTTGAAAGTACCATCTCTGCTAAATTATCCAGCCACAGTAAGACCACTATAAAAAAGCGTTTTCTAGGGGACAGTTCAGTAGAAACCTTTAAACGTATTTATCCTTCCACCACATCCCCCTCATCTCCCAACTCAAATTCAGTAAATAAGTTGGTAGATAATTTCCTTGCGAAAATCTCAGACATCATGGATTCCATTGCTCCAACTAAAGTAAAAGTAGTCTCAGGTAGAAAGAAGTCTCCGTGGACAAGTAATCCACTGGTACGTAGTGAAAAAAGAGAGTGTCGACGAGCCGAGAGAAAATGGCGGAAAACTCGACTCCAGGTTCACTGTGAGATCTACAAAGAGAGACTGAATAGATATCAGCTAACTTTAAAAGATAATAGGGAATCGTTCTTTTCTGAAATCATCAACAGAAACATTAATAATGCATGGACTCTATTTGCAACACTGGGAAGACTAACTAATCCTTTAGTGACAGTAGCCCCTGAACTAAACTCTACCAGGGCCTGCAATGAATTTGCCAGCTTTTTCACTGAAAAGATTCTAACAATTAGACGGTCAATCTGTACCTCAATATCGAACCCACAACCAGTGCCATCCCCAATCAACAACAATGTAGAGAAAATGTCTGAATTCCACGAATTAAACCAGAACAGGCTTGAAAAAATCATTATCCAATTAAGCTCGTCCTCCTGCTGTCTTGATATCCTACCCACAGCTTTTCTAAAGAAAGTTCTTCCTGTTATTGGGTCTGATCTTGTTCAAATAGTGAAGGCTTTAAAAACAGCAGTTATTAAACCACTGCTAAAGAAGAAAAATCTGGACAACACGTTAATGCAGAGCTACAGGCCAATCTCTAATCTTCCTTTCATCAGTAAGATTATTGAAAAAGCTGTGTTTCAGCAGTTAAATGGCTTCATAACAATGACAAACCGTTTTGATGTTTTTCAGTCTGGTTTCCGCGCTCACCACAGCACCGAGACCGTCCTCGTCAAAGTATTCAGTGACATCCGCATAAATACAGACTGTGGAAGAACCACAGTGCTGGTTCTGTTGGACCTCAGTGCAGCATTTGACACTGTTGATCATGATATTTTATTGGAACGACTGGAGAGCTGGGTCGGACTCTCTGGTACAGTACTTGGCTGGTTCGAGTCTTACCTAAAGAACAGGGACTTCTATGTTTCAATAGGAAACTTTTCATCAGAACGAACAGAAATCACATGTGGGGTGCCCCAGGGCTCCATCCTGGGGCCCCTCTTATTTAATATCTACATGCTCCCACTAGGCAAGATTATAGCAACCAATAACATTAGCTACCATAACTATGCGGATGACACTCAGCTCTACATTAATTCGTGGAATTCAGACATTATCTCTACATTGTTGTTGATTGGGGATGGCACTGGTTGTGGGTTAGGATTAGGGTTAGGGTTCGATATTGAGGTACAGATTGACCATCTAATTGTTAGAATCTTTTCAGTGAAAAAGCTGGCAAATTCATTGCAGGCACTGGTAGAATTTAGTTCAGGGGCTACTGTCACTAAAGGATTAGTTAGTCTTTCCACTGTTGCAAATAGAGTCCGTGCATTATTAATGTTTCTGTTGATGATTTCAGAAAAGAACGATTCCCTAGCATCTTTTATAGTTAGCTGATATCTATTCAGTCTCTCTTTGTAGATCTCACAGTGAACCTGGAGTCGAGTTTTCCGCCATTTTCTCTCGGCTCTTCGACACTCTCTTTTTTCACTACGTACCAGTGGATTACTTGTCCACTGAGACTTTTTTCTACCTGAGACTATTTTCACTTTAGTTGGAGCAATGGAATCCATGATGTCTGAGATTTTCGCAAGGAAATTATCTACCAACTTATTTACTGAGTTTGATTTGGGAGATGAGGGGGATGTGGTGGAAGGATAAATACGTTTAAAGGTTTCTACTGAACTGTCCCCTAGAAAACGCTTTTTTATTGTGGTCTTACTGTGGCTGGATAATTTAGCAGAGATGGTACTTTCAAAGAAAATACAGAAATGGTCAGATAATGCAATATTAATTACAGAGATGTCAGAAATATTTAAACCTTTGCTGATAATTAAGTCCAGAGTGTGTCCTTTATTGTGTGTTGGTTGTTTGACATGCTGGATCAGTCCGAAGTTGTGCAGAGTATCATCTAATGTTTTTGCTTGTCTATCTTGGGGGTTGTCATTATGGATGTTAAAGTCCCCCACGATGATTAGTTGGTCATAGTCAATACATATTACAGAAAGAAGGTAATTGAAATCATTAAAGAAGTTAGAGTTAAGTTTTGGTGGTTTATATAAACTTAGAAATAACGCTTTGTTTGGCTCGTTTATCTGGGTGGCTAGGTATTCAAAAGAATCAAACGAGCCCAGGGTTACCTTTTTAAAGTTCATTGAGTTGTGAAAAATGGTGGCTACACCTCCACCTCGTCTGTGTTTTAGTCTTCAATCTTTAGTCGGATTGATTACTGCAACAGCATCTTCACAGGTCTGCCAAAAGAGTCAATCAGACAGCTGCAGCTGATCCAGAACGCTGCCGCTCGCGTCTTCACTAGAACCAGGAAAGTAGGGCACATCACCCCAGTTCTCAAGTCCTTACACTGGCTCCCTGTAGCTCAGAGAATAGACTTCAAAATACTTTTACTAGTTTATAAATCATTACATGGCTTAGCACCAAAATATGTTGAAGACCTGTTGTCACGGTACCAACCACCAAGTCCAGTCAGGTCCTCTAACTCTAGCCTACTAAACATCCCTAGACTCAGAACTAAAAATGGAGAAGCAGCTTTCAGTTTTTATGCTCCCCTTATCTGGAACAAACTTCCTGACCAGTGTAGAGCTGCTGAAACTCTGAACTGCTTTAAATCGAGACTAAAAACCCATCTGTTTAGAATTGCCTTCGAGTAAATGCTTGATGTCATATGTATGAAATGTGTTCATGCTGTCTTGCTTTTTTTGATCTTTCTCTTGCTTTATTGTGTATCATGTGTAATGTCTGTTTCTTTTATGTGTTTTTTTTAAATCACCAAATCATGTAAAGCACCTTGAATTACCCTGCTGTTGAAAGTGTGCTATACAAATAAAATTGCCTTGCCTTGCCTTGCATCAGTCAAGGGAACCCCAGCCTTGTAGACTATCACTGATACAGGCACGACAGACGATTTCTCCTCTCTATTTCAATCAGCATCTGAGCACCTGTCAGCAATGAGAAAACTATTTGCTACGTACTTTAAAGAGGATTATCTCTCTTTTGCGTGGGTTCGAGATCCGTTTGTGTGCACAGCAAACGAGCTGTCAATTTAGGGTAACCAACCGTCCTCTTTTCACCGGACATGTCCACTTTTCATGTGCTATCTGGGGCATCCGGGAGGATTTATAGACTGATGAAATTGTCCGGGTTTTAATTGTTTTCATAGGACCATACTTAAACTGACTGGTGTGATGCATGCATTATGACAGCCTTTCTCTTATGTAACGTCCTCCCGAGCTGGTTCTGATCCGTTTATTGACGCCACAGACAGCAGGCTGTGCACCGAGCTACGCCGCACCGCATGCATTGCGTAGCGCAGCTCTGCGCGAGTTGCACCGCACCGCACCACGTTATCCTGCATTGCGCAACACAATTGCGCAGCGCTGGGCCGCGCAGCGCCGAGTTACTGCTGTTTACAAGAAGTCAAAGCACAAGCTTCATGCACGAACCATAAAAGATATAGCCTACTGTCAAGTCGCAACAAATTGGTGGTGAAGTGCACCATTCACATATCTGGCATGTGTGTTTCTGTGTGACAAAAGTGGCAAATATCCCAAAGATCACATGGACACAAAAACTATTAAAAGCCTGAGCAAAGTGAGAGTTCATCTATAAACTGACTGTGGAGGATGAAGATGCAAACTAAACAGAGTAAGCACTTTTTTATTTTGTTTTTGAGTCTGCAGCTGTTTACTTTTATTACAGTGAAAAGAAAATAATACTTGTTTTCTCAGAAGATTTTTTCAGATTTTTCTTCAGTTTTTGTCCAGTGCAACTTAAAAAGTGAACTAATATTGTTGCTGGTAACTTTTTTTAATTCAGAAGAGTAACTATTTCTATTATAATTTATTTCCAGAGATTATAAAATTATTTTCTACTTGTGAAAGCCTTTTTCAAGTTTGTTATATAACTAAACTTTTCTAACCACATTGAGAATGTGCACTTTAAATATGTTAAAATCAAAAGTCTTGGCCAAATCCTGAAAGTGTTTCAGTATTGTGCCAGATGGCCTCTTTTTTGGAAATCAAAATATGGTCACTCTATTGATATCCAAGAGCAGCTTATTGAGCTGAAGAGTGACAGTAGACTGAAGGAACTCTTTGGCTCCTCCCCTCTTTCGTCATTCTGGGCGGCATTGATGAAGGAATATCCTCAACTCTGTGAAGTCGCCTTGAAGATTCTCCTTCCTTTCACGTCGACATATTTGTGTGAGGCAGGATTCTCATAAATGACTGCACTCAAAACAAAATACTGCAATCGTGCACAAATCGAGGATGATTTGAGGCTATTTTTATCAAACATTGAGCCAAGAATTGAGGATCTTTGCAAGGCAAAGCAGGCTCAGGTCTCACATTAACATCACCTACCTGCAAACTTCTGTAAAAAATGCAGATGATGCCTACTATTAGGCCTAGTAATAATAACAATAATAAAGGATAAATTAATAGCAGAGGTCTGGTGCCAATGAACTGCAATGAACCAGGTTTGGGGGGGCCCAGCTTGCAAAAGGTTGAGAACCCCTGCTCTAGAGAAAGGGGAGTAGCAATATTAATAAATAAAAATGTTAATTTTACAGTAATAATTTAGATACAAATACAGATCCAGAGGGTAGATTTATTATAGTAAAACTATCTATACATAACCAAAAGTTATGTATAGTCAGTATATATGGTCGAATTTTTGAATTGAATTTGAATGTTGATGACCCCTCATTCTTTCATTCCTTCTTCTCGGTGCTCCTTGAACACATGGATTGCTCACTTCTTCTTGGTGGCGACCTCAACTTTGGTTTAAATGAAGAAATAGACAGGCTCAGCACAGCAGGGACTCAGCGCAGCTGGAAATCTATAGATATAGTCAAACAGTACATGAGCGATTATGGACTTTGCGATGCATGGCGATCTCTTCACCCCAATGACAAAAAATATACTTTCTTCTCAAATGTCCACCATTCGTATTCTCAAATGGATATTTTGTTAGTCAGCAGCTCACTGTTGACTGACATTTCAGACACTGAGATACACTCTATAGGTGTTAGCGATCATGCTCCTGTTTCTCTAACTTTAGTAAATAAAACAGAAACGCCTCAAAGCAAAAATTGGAGATTTAATATATCATTACTTAAGGATAAAGATTTTATTAAATATTTAGAAAAAGAGTGGGCCTCATATTTGGAATATAATGACCTCCCTGGTACGTCGCCATCAATTCTTTGGGAGGCAGGGAAAGCTGTGATTAGAGGTAAAATAATCTCATTCTCATCAAATAAAAAGAAAATTGAAAAAAAACGTATTCAGAAATTAGAAGAAACTATTAGCTTCTCTAGATGAGGAGAGACTAGGCAAAATCTGTAAAGCAAAGCTAGAATTAAATGAAATCATTAATAAACCGACCCAGTTCTTAATTCAAAGACTTAGGATAGACAACACCTTTAAATAATTTTACAAGGCTTTATACTCACCAGAGATAAACCCATCAGATCGTGAAATTGAACAATTTTTGGATGAAATAATACTACCTAAATTATCTGAAAGTCAAGCGATGGCCCTGGATTCACCACTAACAGCGGCTGAACTCCAGGAGGCCCTCCAAAGCATGCCCAATAAAAAGGCTCCAGGCCCAGATGGATTTCCAGCAGAGTTCTATTAAGAATCCTGGAATATTCTGGCACCAACATTCCACAGAATGCTGCAGGAAACCAAGGAAAATGGCTGACTTCCACCAAATATGAATTCTGCCTACATTAGTCTTCTACTAAAATCAGGTAAAGACCCTGTGTTTCCTACCAGCTATCGCCCCATATCCCTCATTAATGTTGATCTTAAAATAATCTGCAAAGCCCTCGCAAAAAGGATAGAGAAAGTAACCCCTCTTATAATACATCCTGATTGAACTGGCTTTATAAAAGGGAGACATTCATCCACAAATTCACGTAGATTAATAGATTTAATAGATTTTTCTTACTGTAGAAACATTGAAACTAATATATTATCTCTAGATGCAGAAAAAGCATTCGATAGAGTTAACTGGAAATTCTTATTTGCAACCTTACATAAATTTGGCTTTAGAGATTATTTTATAAACTGGCTGAAAATATTATGCAGTTCACCAACAGCATGTATCAGGACTAATAACCAAACATCATCTAGGTTTTTTCTTCAGAGAGGTACCAGGCAGGGATGTCCTCTCTCTCCCTCCCTATTTGCTATTTTTATTGAACCACTAGCAGCAGCAATCAGGCAAACTCACAATATTAAATGCATAAAATGCAATAACATAGAATATAAAATCAGTCTATATGCAGATGATGTATTAATTTTTCTCCAGCATTCACAAACCTCTTTCTCTCAGGTAATCAGGTTAATTAACTCTTACTCAAAAGTTTCAGAGTATTCTATAAATTGGTTAAAATCTACAGTTCTTCCAATCAATTGTTCTGTCCAGAACCCAACTAATACACAACTGCAATCAAGGAATATTACTTATTTAGGTATCAATGTCTCACCAAGACTGGCAGATATAATAAAGCTAAACTACGTCCCACTTTAAAAAAAAGTGGAAGATGATCTTGCTAGATGGAAATCCCTACCCATATCACTTATGGGAAGGGTTGCTTCAATAAAAATGATGGTTTTGCCCAGAATCAACTACGTATTCTCAACTATCCCAAGTAAACCATCACTGGATTGGTTTAGATCTCTGGACTCCTCTGTCTCTAAATTTCTTTGGAAAGATAAACCCCCACGTATCAGCTTAAAAACACTGCAGAAGACCAAAGAAAAAGGAGGTCTAGATCTACCAAACTTCCATCATTATTTCTTAGCCAACAGGCTCCAATACATCTCAAGATGGTTAAAACATAGCTACCTAGATGAGTCCTGGATAGACATAGAACAGACATTATGCAATAAGATAAAACTTTCATACCTACCATTTATTAGCTCAAACCTAAAACAACATGAATGCTTTAAAAGCATAAATATCAGCTCCTCTCTGACAGCATGGTGGGAGTTTCTAAAAATGACAGAGTCCACAACAATCCCATGCAGACGTACACCCATCTGGAATAACCCCGACATCTTGCAAAAAAAATGTATGATAAGTTTTCCAGACTGGAGGTGTAATGGAATTAAATATTTGGAGCATATATTTGAAGGAACAGACTTCCCATTTTATACATTAATTACACAATATGGAATTGATAAAAACTAATTTTTAGAATATCAACAAATTAAATCTATTATTAAAAGGTACATTTAGGCTCAATACAGTTGAATTACAAATTCCAGCAACAATTTTAGATTTTCTTAATCCCAACCCCCCCAAATTGCTGTCTAAAATGTACAAAACCTTATCTACATTAGATGAATCAATAGCCATCCCTATTTAATAGAGGGAGGTGGATTTATCAGTCAGCTTTGACCAAAACCTGTGGTCTCAGACATGTGTAAGAACCTTTAAAATAACAAAAAATCATAATTTGCAATTAATACAATACTAAATCCTTCATAGAGTACACTATACAGGTCAACGGATGTTTAGGATGGGTTTTACGTCGTCTAATACCTGCTTACAATGCACAAGGAATATACCGGATACTTATATTCATGAGCTTTGGTTCTGTCCACCTGTTAAGAAATTTTGGTGCCAGATATGTGAGGACCTATCAAAGTGTCTGAAATGTAACATTCCACCATCTCCCTCAGTTTGCTTGCTAGGAAATTTAAATGATGTCACCATGTACACAAAGTCAGTTCTAATGGTTCAGATTGCCTCATGCATTGCAAAGAAAACTATCCTCCTGAACTGGAAAAAAAAGGCTCCTGATATTATTCAATATCGAAATCTCTTGTTGGACCACATTGGTCTTGAGACGCCCTCTGCCTCCATATCTGATCAATCTCTCTGGGCTCCTTTGATCGGCTCCATCACCTACTGTAGTAGTGATGGAGCCTACTGGGGGTTTGGGGTTTGGGGTTCGGGACTCTGGGGCGCCGCGCCCCCTAGCTGTGGTCCTGGCTCGGGGGTCGGCCGGCAGGGCGTCTCTGTTGCCTGTGCCGGCCTGTGGGGGTTGGGGCCGGCCGGCGGCGGGTATGGGCGGCCGCCTCTCTTTTTTTCTCTGGGCTGATTGTCACCTTTTCTGTGCACACTGTGTGTGGTCAGTTCATTGGCGGGTTGGACCGGCCTTGCCTTTATTGGATGCCCGGTCTCGGCGTTCTGCGTTGCGCGGGATCAGGACTCTGGAGCCGGTACAACTTGGTGTCCAGGTGCTGACTGAGCTTGGTCTGGGGATACCGTCCATCTGCTGCGGCTATCAGTGGGGTGCCCCGACGTGGGGCAGGGGTGGGGCGCTGGGATGCTGGCGGTGAGTAATTGGCCTAGGGTGGCGGTGGCGCATGGTGGACAGTGGCTGGCCGCGGCCCCTGCGGTGGCGAGGGCCCCTCGTCGGCCGGTCCCTTGTTGGGTCCCTGCTGGGGGTCGGGCACCCCTCCTCTCCCGGTCCATGGACCGGCCCGCCCCGGCGCAGCTGGTTGCCAGGGGGGCCCGTGGGCTCGTCACTGCAGCCCCCCAGGCCCCTGCATCGTAGCCGCTGGACATTCCCCTGGGGTTCTCCTCTGCTCCTCTCTTGGGGGATGCGGTCGGCCCTGCCCGGCTCCGCCTGGGGCTCTGGGGGTCCTTTGGACGTCTTGGCTCCGATCTCCTTCATGTCTGCATCAATTTCTGGGAGACTGATTGATGCCTGCTCACACCAGCTATCGAACACTCTTATGGAGAAACCTATGCACCAACACACACACATCGGTGTGGGGTCTCTGGTGTTTACAGATAAATTCATGGGCTGAGGTTATCATTACTAGATCTTGATTAATCGATACCATGAGTTTTTCTGTGATATTGTTGTTATATTTTTATATCTATTTTGTGTGATGTGGTTGAGTAGTTCTTAGTTCACAATGTTTGGTTTGTTTTGTTGATGTTCCTTTTTCGCTTTTTATTTTTATTTTTTTCCCCTCTCTCTGCCGTCCTGTGGGTATAGAGGCAGACTTCAATGTTTTCCTGTGTTTTCTTTGTTCCCTTTCCTCTCTTGTATTTTCAACTCACCCTCTCGCTTGACTTTTTGTTTCCTACCTCTCTTCAATTCAATTCAATTCAGTTTATTTATATAGCGCCAATTCACAACAGATGTCATCTCAAGGCACTTAACAAGAAGTTATTTCAATACATTTATACAAACATTCCAATCAGTTAAAAAGTTTCCTATTTAAGGAATCCCAGCAGATTGCGTCAGTCATTGGCGTGAGGTTGGGCAGATTTCCAACCACAGCAATCCTTCAGCAATCCCTCATACTGAGCAAGCATGTAGCGACAGTGGAGAGGAAAAACTCCCCTTTAACAGGAAGAAACCTCCAACAGAACCAGGCTCAGTAGGAGCGGCCATCTGCCACGACCGTCTGGGGGTTTGAGAAGACAGAGCAGAACACAGAAGGAACAGAAGATCTGGTATAAGAGTAATTTCTATGTTACAGAAAGTAAAAAGTTGATAACAGGACACAGCGGATGTTCAGTTACTGAGAGGATCATCCCAGTCGATGCCCCCCGTCCAACAGGGCATTGCAGCCAAGCAGGATACCAGACCAGGTATATCTTCTATGGGGAGAAAAACACTGAGAGAAAACAAAGTTAACAGTCGAAATAACAGAATGTACTGTAATACAACTGGAGAGTCGTAGGAGAAAAGGAAGTAGCAGAGTGAAGAAAATTGGTACACTACCGTTCAAAAGTTTGGGGTCACATTGAAATGTCCTTATTTTTGAAGGAAAAGCACTGTACTTTTCAATGAAGATAACTTTAAACTAGTCTTAACTTTAAAGAAATATACTCTATACATTGCTAATGTGGTAAATGACTATTCTAGCTGCAAATGTCTGGTTTTTGGTGCAATATCTACATAGGTGTATAGAGGCCCATTTCCAGCAACTATCACTCCAGTGTTCTAATGGTACAATGTGTTTGCTCATTGGCTCAGAAGGCTAATTGATGATTAGAAAACCCTTGTGCTATCATGTTCACACATCTGAAAACAGTTTAGCTCGGTACAGAAGCTACAAAACTGACCTTCCTTTGAGCAGATTGAGTTTCTGGAGCATCACATTTGTGGGGTCAATTAAACGCTCAAAATGGCCAGAAAAAGAGAACTTTCATCTGAAACTCGACAGTCTATTCTTGTTCTTAGAAATGAAGGCTATTCCATGCGAGAAATTGCTAAGAAATTGAAGATTTCCTACAACGGTGTGTACTACTCCCTTCAGAGGACAGCACAAACAGGCTCTAACCAGAGTAGAAAAAGAAGTGGGAGGCCGCGTTGCACAACTGAGCAAGAAGATAAGTACATTAGAGTCTCTAGTTTGAGAAACAGACGCCTCACAGGTCCCCAACTGGCATCTTCATTAAATAGTACCCGCAAAACACCAGTGTCAACATCTACAGTGAAGAGGCGGCTGCGGGATTCTGGGCTTCAGGGCAGAGTGGCAAAGAAAAAGCCATATCTGAGACTGGCCAATAAAAGAAAAAGATTAAGATGGGCAAAAGAACACAGACATTGGACAGAGGAAGACTGGAAAAAAGTGTTGTGGACGGATGAATCCAAGTTTGAGGTGTTTGGATCACAAAGAAGAACGTTTGTGAGACGCAGAACAACTGAAAAGATGCTGGAAGAATTCCTGACGCCATCTGTTAAGCATGGCTGAGGTAATGTGATGGTCTGGGGTTGCTTTGGTGCTGGTAAGGTGGGAGATTTGTACAGGGTAAAAGGGATTCTGAATAAGGAAGGCTATCGCTCCATTTTGCAACGCCATATCATACCCAGTGGACAGCGCTTGATTGGAGCCAATTTCATCCTACAACAGGACAATGACCCAAAACACACCTCCAAATTGTGCAAGAACTATTTAGAGAAGAAGCAGGCAGCTGGTATTCTATCGGTAATGGAGTGGCCAGCGCAGTCACCAGATTTGAACCCCATTGAGCTGTTGTGGGAGCAGCTTGACCGTATGGTACGCAAGAAGTGCCCATCCAACCAATCCAAATTGTGGGAGCTGCTTCTAGAAGCGTGGGGGGCAATTTCTCCAGATTACCTCAACAAATTAACAGCTAGAATGCCAAAGGTCTGCAATGCTGTAATTGCTGCAAATGGAGGATTCTTTGACGAAAGCAAAGTTTGATGTAAAAAAAATCTTATTTCAAATACAAATCATTATTTCTAACCTTGTCAATGTCTTGACTCTATTTTCTATTCATTTCACAACGTATGGTGGTGAATAAGTGTGACTTTTCATGGAAAACACAAAATTGTTTGGGTGACCCCAAACTTTTGAACGGTAGTGTAAGTCTGTCCTCCAGCAGTCTAAGCCTATAGCAGCATAACTACAGAGATAGCTCAGGATGACCTAAGCCACTCTAACTATAAGCTTTATCAAAAAGGAAAGTTTTAAGCCTGGCCTTAAAAGTAAACAGAGTGTCTGCCTCACGGACTAAAGCTGGGAGCTGGTTCCACAGGAGAGGAGCCTGATAACTAAAAGATCTGCCTCCCATTCTACTTTTAGAAATCCTAGGAACTACAAGTAAACCTGCAGTCTGAGAGCGAAGTGCTCTTTTAGGAACATATGGAACAATTAGATCTCTGATGTATGATGGAGCTTGATTATTAAGGGCTTTGTATGTAAGAAGAAGGATCTTAAATTCTCTTCATCTTCTTTCCCTTAATTTTCCCTCTCCGTGTCCATAACATCAGGAAATAAAAGTCCCAGCAATTCATAATAAATATTTTTCACACAAATATATCAAGTGGAGTACTATAGCAAAAGCTTTAGTGCTCTGCTTGTGAAAGTAAATCTGTTGAGCTTCTACTTGGTACTGATTAATCGGTACCAATTCTGAGCTCCACAATGCCAGACAGGACACGTAAAAAAAGAAAAAATAAAGAAAAAGAGTGCTCATCCTACAGGCCAATCTCCTTACTAAACGCTGATGCCAAAATTGTGGCAAAGGTCTTTGCCCGTAGATTAGAGGGTGTACTACCAGCAATAATATTAGAGGATCAGACTGGCTTTGTAAAGAAATCTTATTTTAATTCATGTCATTTTTTTTGACATTTCGTACTCTCCTTCAGAGGCAGTTCCAGAATGTGTCCTCTCCTTAGACGCAGGGAAAGCGTTTGTTCGAGTGGAGTGGAGATATTTATTTACAGTTTTGGAAAAAGTTTGTCTTGGCCCAAACTATATTAGGTGGGTTAAACTTTTATATACATGCCCAACTGCTTCTATCCTTACCAATTCTCAACGCTCTCATCCTTTCAATCTTCATGGGGGAACCCGTCAAGGATGCCCTTTAAACCCTTTACTTTTTGATTTGACAATAGAGACTCTAGCAGTTGCGTTGCATAGCTGTAAGGACATTTCAGGGATTTTGAGGAATTGAACATAAAGTGTCTTTATATGCTGACGATCTTTTACTTATTGTATCAGACCCAGATACCTCTATACCCGTAGCACTATCCCTATTCACTCAATTTGGCCAGGTGGGTGGATACAAACTAAACTTCAATAAGAGCAAACTTTTTCCGGTGAATACAGAAGCACTGGCTTTAAAATATACCAACCTCCCATTTAAAGTTGCAGAAGAAAAAAATGCCTACCTTGGTGTTACAGTCACAAGGAAACATAAGTGCCTCCTTAAAGAAAACTCTACTGAATCACGTGAAAGAGTGCTTGACACACTGGTCACCCCTATCTATTTCCCTGGTTGGCCGGATTAATTCTGTTAAAATGAACATCCTCTATTTTATTTTTGTATTGAACACCATAAAACATATAACAAAGTAGTGAATACCACCATCACATCTGCATAAACATCAAATAGTAATGACACAATGAAACAAAGAACAGCCGCTAACAAGTCAGTGCAAGGACCTTCTCTTTAAAGAAGGCAAGGCAAGTTTATTTGTATAGCACAATTCATGTTACAGGACAATTCAAAGCGCTTTACATAAAACATCAAAAGCATTACAGCAGGGTGCAGAAAAAGCAAAAGTACAGGAATAAAAAGCATGATTTAAAATGGAAAAAAAATCGATGTTAAAAGAAGCCGTGCAGATTTATAACTTAGAATAAACGCCTAAACAAAAGCAGCTGATAACAGGTTGTTGTGCATCATGCACACACACACACACACACACACACACACACACCCACACACACACACCCACACACACACACACACACACACACACACACACACACACACACACACACACACACACACACACACACACACACACACACTCCTTTCAGCACCATGGGCAGCAATATGGCCAATGTGTCATCAAGTGCTTATTGATTTACATTTAACCTGTTCCACCCCACAGCCCCGCCGCAGGGTCACTGTGGGGGAAGGGCGGAGAGAATGTCCGAATTTAGTTGACCTGTGGTCACTGATTGCTAAGCATGTCCTATCATTATAAACCTCAGAATCTCAGCTAAAGACTCATATAAATATTTTTTGTGACCTCCAAACCCAGAAAAAATAACAAGCAACTAAAAGAGCAGTTGTGCTATTTTGCAATTTTTACATGAACACATTCAACCGAATCTATCGGTCACCCTGCCGAACAGAACCGAGCAAACTTTGCCTTCCCTAAAAGCCAGCATCTCACAGATTCTGAAGCTGCAAGTTTCATCATGCTACGTGCACATTTCAGCAAACGAGCAGCAAAATAAGCCCAAGAATACGTACAGCATCTGAAAAACAAGAGCATACATTTTTCCTTACCTTTGTTTTTTCCATGATGAAAAGAATAATTCACCGTGATATGACTGTATTTCCAGAATAACTAAAATACCCAGTGTGTATTTAGAAAAGAAAAAGTGAAAAAAAACGAAAACCTGCTGTAGAATGTATCCAAAAATCTCCCATGTCTCGCTCCTATCGGCTGCTCCTCCTCACCTGCGGTAGGTTCCCTGCTGCGCGGGCTGCTCCATGCCTACAGGTGCTGCTGCTGCTGCATCCTCCTCTCTGCCTGGTGTGTCAGAGAGCGAGCTATGTCCAACTTCTTTAGCTGACTTAAAGAATTCTGTCAGCTTAGGCATTTTCTTTCTTATTTCTTTGTCTCAAAGCTCCTTCTCACGAATCGCTTTCCTTTTCTGAGCACTGCTCTCAAATTTCTTCCCCGACATTTTTCCACGTTTCTTTACATGTAGATGACCACGCCCTGAAATTGTCTAAATTGTTTGATTGGTGAGCTCATGGTGCAATGTGAACTTTAGAGGCCACGTGGGTGAAGTAGGTCACTTGTAATTTGGATCAATCAGCAGCATTAAATTAGCATATAAGATGAATGACAGAAAACCTGACAAGTAATAAAATGTTTCTTTTGGGGTTTTGTTTTAAGCGTCATAGGCCCCTGGCAACCGCCCCAGTTGGCCCGTGCATTAAGGCGGCTTTGATTAAGGTGGAGGGATGCTGCCCCGCCCACCCATGCTCAGTGGTTAAGGGACATCATGACATGTCTAGATCTCAAAAAGATCTGCTAATCAGTGTGCGACTTGAGCAAGAAGTTCGAGAAGGTGTGGGGAGCTTTCCTGAAATACTTTGAGAACCTTAAGTCAAATTGAAGTACCTGCACCTTTGTTTCGTTTTGATTCGCTGTCCATCTATGTCAGTTATGGATTCAGTATCAGCTGATGTCTTAACTTGTTTTCTTCCTTTCACTTTTTATCCGTCTATCTAGCCCAGTCTGCTTACCTGTTTACTTTTTTTCCCTTCTCTTTCAAGAATTTATGCTTGACTTCCAGCAGTTCCCTAGAATACTCCAGGGATAATACTCTTTAGGAACCATGGTTTGTACGTGTGGCTAGTGGGAATGGAGGGATGTATGTTTATGTTCTTATCTATGTTGGATTACTGTGCAAAATGTACAATGTTCGAACCTATCTGTATGTATGAGGGGATACAATTTTTAAATTTAATAAAAAATATCTGAGAGCAAATAGTTTTCTATTTAAGGAATTCCAGGAGATTGCATCGAGTCATTGATTTAAGGTTGTGCCCCTTTGATGCAGACTACAACCACACCAAATCCTCCGCAATCCCTCATACTGAGCAAGCATGTAGCGACAATGGAGAGGAAAAACTCCCCTTTGAGGAGAAGAAACCTCCAGCAGAATCAGAATCTGGCTCAGTACGAGCGGCTATCTGCCACGACCGGCTGGGTGTTTGAGAAAACAGAGTAGGGACCTAGATAGAACAGAAGAACTGATGTAAGAGTAGTTTCTATGTTAAAGAAAGTAAAAAGTTGATAAAAGGACACAGAGAAAGACCAGTTACTGGGAGCTTCATCCCAGTCGATGCCCCCCGTCCAGCAGGACATTGCAGCTAAGCAGGATACCAGACCAGGTATATCTTCTATGGAGAGAAAAACACTAGGAGAAAACAAAGTTAACAGTTGAAATAACAGCAAATAATGCAACTGGACAGTAGTAGAAGATAAAGTAGCAGAATGAAGAAAAGTGGTTAGTCTGTCCTCCAGCAGTCTAAGCCTATAGCAGCATAACTACAGAGCCAGCTCAGGATGACCTAAGCCACTCTAACTATAAGCTTTATAAAAAAAAGGAAAGTTTTAAGCCTGGCCTTAAAAGTAAACAGAGTGTCTGCCTCACGGACTAAAGCTGGGAGCTGGTTCCACAGGAGAGGAGCCTGATAACTAAAAGATCTGCCTCCCATTCTACTTTTAGAAATCCTAGGAACCACCAGTAAACCTGCAGTCTGAGAGCAAAGTGCTCTGTTAGGAACATTTGGAACAATCTGGTCTGTGATGTATGATGGAACTGATAATTAAGGGCTTTATATGTAAGAAGGAGGATTTTAAATTCTATTCTAGACTTAACAGGGAGCCAATGAATGGAAGCTAAAACAGGTGAAATGTGATCTCTCTACTTGATATTCATCAGAACCCTTGCTGCAGCATTTTGGATCAACTGAAGGTTTGTAATAACATTTTGTGGACTTCCTGATCGGAAAATCCTTGCTCGTAGATGTTTTCATCTTTTTGTTTGTGTCCTCCTTCTCATTTGTGTTTCCTTAGTTTATTTCTCTTTAGATAATTTCCTTATTTATTTCTTCCTTCTGTTTTCCAGTGTTTCCTTAAGTTTCCTTAGATTCCTCCTTAGATATATTATCTTTAGTTATTTTCCAGTTTAGGATTGTTTTCTTATGTGTATTTCCTTCCTGTTGTCTCCCTGGCACTCTCCTCCTGACCCAGTTTTCACTGATCACCATCACCTGCAAACCGTTTCTCTTAATTAGTCCTCAGCTGTTTCTCTGTTCACTTCCTCACTCTCTCCTCTGTATATATTCAGCTCGCACTCAGTCACAACTCGTCCTCAGTCTTCCCTCGTTGATCGTCCCTGTCTGTTTCCGGCGTTTCGCTGGTTCCCCTGAGGTTTTTGTAAGTGTATTGTTCCATTGTTTGATTAAATTCTTATTTCTTAATTTTTCTGCATTTGGGTCCTCTTCCACACCAAAACATGACACATCCAGGTTCTTATGTCTTTCAGACATGCCTGTAATCTACCTAACTGATTGGATTCATCTGGCTCTATGAATAAATATAGTTGTGCATCATCGGCATAGCTGTGGAAATTTATCCCATGCTGTTTGATGATTTTACTTATTTGAAGCATATAGTATGGTAAAAAAAATTGGTTCAAGCACATAACCATATGGTAGTCCACAACTAACCCTTGAGTGTGAAGAAGATTGATTATTTACATGAACAAACTGGAATCTGTCAGACAAATATGATTTAAACCAGCCTAGAGCTGTTCCTCTGATCCTCTTATATTTAAGCCTCTCTAAGAGGATATTGTGATCGACTGTGTCAAAAGCAGCACTGAGATCTAACAAGACCAGAACAGTCACAAGTCCATTATCTGAGGCCATGAGAATATCATTAGTAACCTTCACCAGTGCTGTTTCAGTGCTATGAGCTCTAAAACCTGACTGAAACTCCTCAAACAGGTCGTTACTGTTTAGATGCTGACACACTTAATTAGCGACTATTTGTTTAAACTATGATGCACAGAAGGTGACAGTGTTGGTTCTACTGGATCTAAGCGCTGCCTTTGATACAGTAGACCACACTATTCTTTTAACCCGTTTAAAACAGATTGGCCTCTGCTGTTCACAAATGGTTCACATCCTATCTCACAGACAGGACTTTTATGATAAGTTTAGATACCTGCTTCTCTAGGGTCCACAAGATTACATGTGGTGTCCCCCGGGGTTCAATTTAGACCCAGTGCTTTTTAACCTTTATATGCTATATCCCTCTTAGCTGGCTTTTATCCCTCACATTAAAAACATTAACAAAATAGGTTTTTATCATCTAAAGATCAGTCCGCCCTATTCTCTCTCGGGCCAACACAGAGACACTGATCCATGCTTTTATCGCCAGTAAAATTGATAACTGAAATGCCCTGCTATCTGGTTTTCCCAAAAAAGAATATCTAAAGTTTACAACTTCCACAAAATTCAGCAGCACGTGTCCTGACGAAGACCATGATGCGGGAGCACATTACGCCTGTCTTAAATTCCCTGCATTGGCTACCTGTATGTTTTAGGATCAATTTTAAGGTTCGTTTAATGGTTTTTAAGTGTCTTAATGGTGTTGGGCCTTATCTTTCAGAGCAGCTTTTAATTTCAATTCAATTCAGTTTATTTATATAGCGCCAATTCACAACAGATGTCATCTCAAGGCACTTAACAAGAAGACATTTCAATACATTTACACAAACATTCCAATCAGTTAAAAAGTTTCCTATTTAAGGAATCCCAGCAGATTGAGTCAGTCATTGGCGTGAGGTTGAGCCCCGTTGATGCAGACTTTCCAACCACAGCAATCCTTCAGCAATCCCTCATACTGAGCAAGCATGTAGCGACGGTGGAGAGGAAAAACTCCCCTTTAACAGGAAGAAACCTCCAACAGAACCAGGCTCAGTAGGAGCGGCCATCTGCCACGACCGTCTGGGGGTTTGAGAAGACAGAGCAGAGACACAGAAGGAACAGAAGATCTGATATAAGAGAACTTTCTATGTTACAGAAAGTAAAAAGTTGATAACAGGACACAGTGGATGTTCAGTTACTGGGAGGATCATCCCAGTCGATGCCCCCCGTCCAACAGGGCATTGCAGCCAAGCAGGATACTAGACCAGGTATATCTTCTATGGAGAGAAAAACACTGAGAGAAAACAAAGTTAACAGTTGGAATAACAGAATGTATTGTAATACAACTGGAGAGTCGTAAGAGAAAAGGAAGTAGCAGAGTGAAGAAAATTGGTAAGTCTGTCCTCCAGCAGTCTAAGCCTATAGCAGCATAACTACAGAGATAGCTCAGGATGACCTTAGCCACTCTAACTATAAGCTTTATCAAAAAGGGAAAGTTTTAAGCCTGGCCTTAAAAGTAAACAGAGTGTCTACCTCACGGACTAAAGCTGGGAGCTGGTTCCACAGGAGAGGAGCCTGATAACTAAAAGATCTGCCTCCCATTCTACTTTTAGAAATCCTAGGAACTACAAGTAAACCTGCAGTCTGAGAGCGAAGGGCTCTGTTAGGAACATAAGGAACAATTAGATCTCTGATGTATGATGGAGCTTGATTATTAAGGGCTTTGTATGTAAGAAGAAGGATCTTAAATTCTATTCTGGATTTAACAGGGAGCCAATGAAGGGAAGCTAAAACAGGAGAAATGTGATCTCTCTTTTTAATATTCATCAGAACTCTTGTTGCCGCATTTTGGATCAACTGAAGGCTTTTAATGGCATTTTGTGGACTACCTGATAGTAAAGAATTACAGTAGTCCAGCCTTGAGGTAACAAATGCATGGACTAGTTTCTCAGCATCACTCCTGGACAGGATGTTTCTAATTTTAGCAATATTCCGGAGGTGAAAGAAAGAAATCCTAGAAACATGTTTAATATGGTATTTAAATGTCAAGTTTCGGTCAAAAATAACGCCGAGGTTCTTTACGTTATTACTGGGGGCCAATTTAATGGCATCCAGATGAAGTGATTGACTAATCAGTTTCTGTTTAAGAACTTCTGGTCCAAAGACAGCAACTTCTGTTTTGTCAGAATTTAAAAGCAAAAAGTTTAGGGTCATCCATGTTTTTATGTCTTCCAGACATGCCTGTAATCTACCTAACTGACTGGATTCATCAGGATTTATGGATAAATATAGTTGTGTATCATCGGCATAGCTGTGGAAATTTATCCCATGCTGTCTAATGATTCTACCAATTGGGAGCATATATATGGTAAACAAAATTGGTCCAAGCACAGAACCCTGTGGAACTCCACAAGTAACCCTTGAGAGTGAAGAAGATTTATCATTTAGATGAACAAACTGGAATTTATCAGACAAATATGATTTAAACCAGCCTAGTGCTGTTCCTTTGATCCCTGCAACATGTTCAAGCCTTTCTAGGAGAATATTATGATCGACTGTGTCAAAAGCAGCACTGAGATCTAACATAACCAGAACAGACACAAGTCCATTATCTGAGGCCATGAGAATATCATTAGTAACCTTCACCAGTGCTGTTTCAGTGCTATGATGAGCTCTAAAACCTGACTGAAACTCTTCAAACTGCTCGTTACTGTTTAGATGCTCACAGACTTGATTAGCAACAATTTTCTCAAGGACTTTGGATAAGAAAGGAAGGTTAGATATAGGTCTGTAATTCACCAAGTCATCTTGATCAAGGGAAGGCTTCTTGAGTAAAGGTTTAATTACAGCTATTTTAAATTCCTGTGGTACCTATCCGTTTACTAAGGATGGATTCATCATATCCAAAAATGGGGCCAGGAACCAAATGGAACACTTCTTTAAATAATTTGGTTGGAATTGGGTCCAACATACAAGTTGAAGGTTTAGATGAGGCTAATATTTTTGATAATTCCGAAAGCTCGACTGAATCAAAACAGCCTAAGCACAATTGAGGTTCTACAGTTCTTTCCGATACTGCCTCATTTACTGAGGAAGAAGTAATCATGTTTGGGAGGATGCCAATGATTTGATTTTTAATAGAATTAATTTTATTTATGAAGAATCCCATAAAATCATCACTGCTAAGAGCTGGGGGAATAGTTGGCTCAACAGAGCTATGACTCTGTGTAAGTTTGGCAACTGTACTAAAAAGAAACCTAGGATTGTTTTTATTCGCCTCTATTAATGATGAAAAATATGCTGTTCTAGTTTGTCGAAGGGTCTTTTTATACAGCAATAGACTGTTATTCCAGGTTAAATAGGAATCCTCTAGGTGTGTAGAGCGCCATTTTCTTTCCAACTTCCTAGTATTCTGCTTTAAAGTACGCAACTCTGCGTTGAACCAAGGAGTCAGCCTCCTATGGCTAGTGTTGTATTCTACTTTTTTGGGGCTATTTTTTATTATGCAGTACATATGTTTTAAATATATCTTAGTAAGCGTTTAGAGGTAAACGGCCTGTTTATATTATTCAGGGTAGTTGTTAGTGGGGAACCTAATACTGTGTAGTGGAGAATCAAATGTGCTCTGCACAAAGGTGCTGGTTCGGGAGTATCACTCTGTTCACACTGACAGTGCTGGCCAGAGCACCACTTAAAGCCACTCAGAGCAGGAAGGATATGAGGAGAGAAATCTGGTGTTCTTTTCTTTCTTTATTATTTTCCACATCTGTTCACAGGTTGGATAGTGCAGCGGGACAGATACAGATGCATGTGGTTTCCTGAAAAATAATAAAGATAACTTAGGTAAACCAACCCAAAATACACAAATAAACCCAACATCTGTACATCGATTATCTGCAAAACTCCACACATTAAGTTAGAATGTAAACTTAATACTCAGAAATCACAATCCACCAACTTGCCATCAACACACATCTAACAGGCAAAATCTCCGGTTCGTCAAGCTACCGACAACATTATGAACTACTTCCGGTTTGGGATAAGCAAAGTAGCTTGACTATTAGCCGGTTACTTCCGCTAGCGGTTAGCCTCAGTTCAAATCCGAAATTCTCTAAACTATGTCGGATTTCTGTGCTGCAACAATACTCTATGGATTGCTTTCAACTTATACAACGAACAAACATTCATACATCACTTAAATGTGGCATATTTATTCACCCAGCGCTGCGGAGCAACCAGGAAACCTGATTCGACAGATAAAGTGAATGAACTCAAACACAGAGCATCCTCACAGATAAAAATAACTTAGACTCATATTAACATAATATGCAATATGCATATACAGTACTTACTCGTCATCTACGCACACACACCATTCATTAGCAGAGCTGCAAAACCATGCAGCGACATGCAGAGGATGAAGAAAGAAAAAAGAGTAACCCCGAAAACGAAACTTAACGATGACGTCACGCCCATAATAATTCCCTGAACAGCTCCTCCGGTGAAATAACTCCAGAGTAATGCAGAACAACAATATTAAAAGGAACTTAACAACAACAACAAAAAACCATAGACTCAAGATTTTGAGGGCTTTTCTACAGCCGCCCCCAAATGTATGGTATACATTTGTCCATCAATAAAGCCATCAAAGTCTATGGTCGTAAAGAAGTGCCAGGAGCGGAATCATCGTCTCCAGATGGCAGGACAGGAAGGACGATCAGCTTGGCAACTGGCCGGGTGTAAACTCTATTTCCCACCTTCACATCTGCCGATCTGATATGTCCGTCAGGGCTTGGATGAGTCTTGACAACCCTCCCGACGGGCCATGAGGCTCTAGGTAACTGCGAGTCAGCAATCATCACCACACAGTCTTGGCTGAGGTCAGCTGGTGAAGTCCACCACTTCTGGCGAGCTTGAAGACTTGGCAAGTAGAGTCGAATGAACCGGGTCCAAAAGTGGTCAGCCAGAACTTGTGAGTGTTTCCATCGACGACGGCTAATGAGCTCTGTCCCTGGATAGACAACTTGAGGTAGCGACCCATCCGGCCGCCCCATCAAGAGCACATTTGGTGTCACTGGGTCCGGGTCACTGGCATCGGCAGACACATAACCCAAAGGTTTGCTGTTTAAAATACCTTCCACTTCGATGAGGACGGTGAGTAACACTTCCTCTGGAACGGGCTGGGCTCCCACTGTGATATAAAGGGCACTCTTGACTGAGCGTATCTCCCTCTCCCACACTCCTCCGAAGTGTGGGGCTGCTGGAGGGTTAAAATGGAAGGCTATCCTTTGCGGAGCGAGGAGCTCTCGTAAGGCAGTATTGGTTTTAGCAAAGGCCTCCCGGAGTTCCCTTTCTCCTCCCCTAAAGTTGGTCCCCTGGTCGGAGAAAATCTCAGCCGGTGTCCCCCGGCGGGCGATGAACCGGCGGAGGGCCATCAGGAAGGCGTCGGTATCAATACTGGTCAGAAGGTCCAAATGTACCGCCCTCGTGGTGAGACATTTGAAGATGATTCCCCATCTCTTTTCTCGCCGTCGACCCACCTTGACCTCAAATGGACCGAAGCAGTCCACCCCTGTTGAGTGAAACGCAGGCTTGAATAGTCGTAAACGAGCCGCAGGGAGATCAGCCATCTTTGGTACTGCTGGTTTAGCTCTCCATCTTTGGCAGTCAACACAGCCGTGCTGGTGTCGCCTAACCGCCTCACGCCCTCGTAGGATCCAGAAGGAACGACGAAGTTCAGCAAACACCCGTTCTGGACCTGGGTGATGAAGACGGTGGTCGTATTCTTGGATGAGGAGCCTAGTTGCTGGATGGCATGGATCCAAAATAACTGGGTGACGAGCAGTCAACTCCATGTCCTCTGCTTGACGGAGACGTCCGCCAACCCGAATAAGGTCATCCCTCTCATCCCACTCAGGTGACAGAGTGAGAAGCCTGCTGCCTCTGGGGACTGGTTTCCCAGCTTTAAGCAACCTGAGCTCCAAGGGGAAGCTGTCCTTCTGAGCCCTCTGAAAGACTAGCTGCTCAGCTTGCCGATAATCTTCTGCAGATGGTTGACCATCGGAGTTGGCCGCCCCATGTAACTCCTGCATTTTTGCTTCCAACAGCTCTTTCCAAGAGTCGTATTTGGCCAGATCAGAGGTAGTAACTGCAGTGACTCCACAAAATGCAGATTTACGTAGTTCTGACTCATCTTGAGCTTGATTAGTTAAAGGTTCCCATGGCCAGTTATCAGGACTTTGCAGGAGAAAGGAGGGACCCTGACTCCAGCGATTTGGTTCCATCAGCTCTCTCAGCCTCTTCCCACGTGTCACGTCATCCGCTGGGTTGTTAGCTGAATCCACATATCTCCATATACAGCCGTCAGTTAGCTCCTGAATTTCTGCGACACGGGTTCCGACGAAGACTTTGAATCTGCAAGATTCAGACTTCAGCCACGTGAGCACTGTGGTTGAGTCGGACCACAAGACGACTTGGTTGATGCTGATCGTGAGCTCTCGTTTGAGGACCTGTGCTAGCTGTGCCCCGGTAACAGCAGCACAGAGTTCTAGTCTGGGCATCGAATGGAACCGTTTGGGAGCCACCCTGGAGCGGGCCATTAGAAATGAGAGATGAACCCCACCTTGTCCATCCGTGAACCGAAGGTACGCCACAGACCCGTAAGCTTCCTCAGAGGCGTCACAGAAAATATGCATCTCGGTTGTGAGAGCTCTGAAGTTCACTTTCTTAGGTAGGTAGGGCCGGGGAAAGGTGATTTCAGGTAGGGCATCCAGTTCACCCTCCCAGACCTTCCACTGCTGTAATAGTGTCTGCGGAAGAAGTGGGTCATCCCATCCATGGGGCTTATCCCAAAGGTGCCAGACCAATACCTTAGCCCGGGTGGTGTACGGTAAAATGAAACCCAGAGGGTCGTATTGGCTGGCCAGAACCTTATAGATGTTGCGCATTGTCGGAACCTCATACTTCACTGGGCGATACTTGTAGCAGAGGACATCGGTGTGGAATAGCCAGCTTAGCCCTAAAGTGGACTCTGGAGTATCTGTCTTGTGTTGCGCGAGCCACAGTTCCACACTAGCTGAGCAGCTCTCCTGCGGCAGGTGACTTATTACTTCCGGTTCGTTGCTGGCCCATTGCCGGAGCTGGAACCCAGCAGATGCTAACAGACTGCATAGTTTGTCCACCAGGTGTCTTGCCTCAGCGACGGTGGGGACACTCTGGAGACAATTGTCCACATAGAAACACCTCTCCACCGACTTCCTCACGTCCTCTTCTGGTTGACTGTTGTCATGAACATGCTGCTGTAGAACGAATGTGGCACAGCAGGGGCTGCAGGTGGTTCCAAACGGCAACACCTGCCACTCGTAGACTGTTGGAGCTCCACCTCCAGGTTCCTCCCGCCAAAGGAATCTGAGAAGGGCACGATCCTCGGGGAGCAGGCGGACTTGGTGGAACATACCCTTGATGTCCCCGCTGATGGCCACGGCATGTTCTCGGAAACGAAGTAGGACTCCTAGAAGTGATGCTCCTAATGTTGGACCAGGGAGCAGGTAGGTATTAAGACTTTGCCCTCTGTACACGTGTGAACAGTTGAAGACCAGTCGGTTTTTTCCATTATGGCTGACCAGGTGGTGTGGGATGTGCCACGCCTCACGATCTTGCTGGGTAAGTTCTTCTGGGCTGCATCTGATAACGGTGCCTGTCTTAATCAGTTTGTTCATTTCCTCTTTGTACACTGCAGCCCGTGCGGGGTCCCTGGCCAGTCGCCGCTCTACACTTCGCAGGTTGGGCATCACAGCTTCCTTGGGGCTCCATAGAAGCGGCATATCCTTCCTGCGGAGCAATGGGGTGGCATAACGGAGTATGCCATCAACCTCTACTCTGATGGTCTTGGTCTCAAGGAGGTGGATGGCCTCCTGATCTTGCTTTGATCGAGTGACTAACTTCTCACTCCTAAATGGGATGGTATCAACCTGCCACAGTCTTTCGACATTCCTCATCAGGTCCTGTACCTGAGGGTCTACCGCTGTCAATAAGCACTGCTGCGGGTAGACGAGGTGGCGCAGTACACGAGCTGGACCCTGTAACGTCCAGCCCAATTTAGTATGAATGGCAGCTGGCCCGCCTGCGGGTCCCAACCTGACAGGTTCCAGGGGAGTGAGAAGATGGGGATAGTCACTTCCGATGAGAAGTAAAGGCTTGATGTCTGTGAAGGGTTTGATTGGAATCCCGATGAGGTGATTGTAATTCCTCCTCAGCTGTTCCATGGGGTAAGTGTGGTTGGCGAGTCCGATGAGTGATGCGGTGAATGCGCCTGTGATCTTGAATCGGGTCCTCGGACTGGTAGGAGATGAAATGGAGAAAGTCACCGATGCCCCATGCACAGTTTGCACTTCCTGCCGAATTGTACGTAGAGAGAGTTCTTCGGGGGTTCCCTGCATCCCTAGCTTATCTACAGCCTCCGGGAGCAACATGGTTCTCTCAGAGCCGTCATCCAATATGGCGTAGGTGTTAAGACTTCGGTCACCATAGTGAACTCGGACCTTCACAACTTTCAGAAGGACCCGACTACTTTCGGCAGGTCGGTCTAGGTACAGCACCTCGGCTGCAGCTGTCGTCTCTGCGACTGTGGTCGCCGTGGGCTCTCTCTGTGTTCTATTGTTGACCTCATGCAACACCTGGAGATGTTTACCCCGACAAAGGTTACATGGCTTCTTTAAATTACACTGGGCCGCCTGGTGTGACCGAGCACAGCGCCAGCACCTTCTGTTGACCTTTATCCAGTCAGTTAGCTGATCCTTCGACAGTCTCAACACTGCTGCGCACTGGCTGAGATAATGGTCTTCATTATTGCAAAAGGCACAGTAAGGCTTACTCCTATTTCCCTTGTAGGAGCTGCTCGGGCCTTGGTCTCCTGACTTCTCAACAGCAGCCTTTCCTCCATGCAGGACTGTGGTAGCTCGATGGCTCTGCCGACCATCTAATCTTGGAACGGCTCTCTCCTGAGCCCCTCTGACTGCTAGTTGTCCTTCACTGTCCTGGCACCAGGATTCATATTTCAGCCATTCTGATAAGTCAGATAAGGTGTGGGTTCGTTTGCCTTGATGGTACATGCAACGGCGGAACTCCGTTCTTGATTCGGGTGGCAACTTATTCAGCAAACGAGCTACATGAGAGCCACACTGCAGCTCCACTTCTCCATCAGGACCCAAGGTCCGTAGCATTCCCACCAGGGACTGTACTTGAAGTGAAAACTTGTCAAATGCAGAAACATCTCCCCGTTTGATATCCTGGGAGCCCAACACAGCGGCGATACGTCTTAATGCAATCTGATGGGGTTGACCAAACTTATCATTAAGGACAGCCATGGTGTCGGAGAAGGGTGTCGGAGAGTTAAGATAAGCATCAGCAATTAGACGGGCCTCTTCTAATTGCAGATGATCCACCAACACCTGATACTTGAACTGTTCGGAGGCGTTAGGTGGCAGGATGTTCTCCAAAGAGAGCTTCAGGCGAGCAAAATCACTTGGGTCCCGTCTGGAGAAATTGCGGATTAGTGGGCGTGGCCCAAAGTAACTGGTGTCAGGAAGGTGGGGGATGCTGGGAGGAGGTACTGACTGTGGCTGCACCCCTAATCCACCTGAAAGTTGACTCCGCCTGTTCCAGGACTGAACAGCTGGTATAGGTGTGGTTGGTTGAGGCTGTTTAAGATCCACAAATGGCTGGGTTACTGGAGTTGGGACCACTCTTTCTTTAATATATGATCTATTTCTTGTTGCCTGCTGTAGACTTATTGGTGGTGATGGCAGCGGATCTCCAGGTACTGTGTCTTCCGTCCCAGGATCCAGCCATGGGGGTGGTGCTGGCCAGTCGTCTTCGTCTGCACCAGCAGGTGGCAACGGTGGAGGTGGCTGCACCCGATCCGACACACTCATAGCTGGAGGAGGTGGGAGTTGCAGGTTGTGAACAGCTTCCACTAGCTGTCTCATGTCTGCTCGTAGTGCCCTGAGTTCGACTAAATCTGAAGACACGTGTTGTTGGGTCTGCTGAAGAAGGTGTCTCTCCCGACGCATGTCTTCTAGTTCTATACTGAGATCTTGATAGGGATATCTGGGCTGCTGCACTGCATATCTGGGGATGGAATATCCCTGCGGCGGTTCTACTTGACTGTTTTCAGGTGAGAAGGCGGGAGCTAGCTGGTCCTCTTGGGGGTGCTGTAAGCTCTGGGCGCCACAACCCATGTCCTCTTCCAAAGAGGCAGCATCCCACCTCTTTATGCGGCTTGGTGGGGTAGAGTCCAAAGTAGAGAGGAGGGGGGTCATCCTGGCCCTACCCTCATGTTGGGGAGTCTCCATGTCTTCTCTCCACCTTTCCTGGATATGTCCCAGCTGACCCACATCGTAATCTGCAAAGCAGACAGGGGGGCGAATACGTCGTCTGGGGCGGGCACCAGAAGCTTCATACTCTGAGTCTCGATCCATCTTCAGTGCAAAGTGAGTGTATCCGGCTCGAAGGACCAACTGTTAGTGGGGAACCTAATACTGTGTAGTGGAGAATCAAATGTGCTCTGCACAAAGGTGCTGGTTCGGGAGTATCACTCTGTTCACACTGACAGTGCTGGCCAGAGCACCACTTAAAGCCACTCAGAGCAGGAAGGATATGAGGAGAGAAATCTGGTGTTCTTTTCTTTCTTTATTATTTTCCACATCTGTTCACAGGTTGGATAGTGCAGCGGGACAGATACAGATGCATGTGGTTTCCTGAAAAATAATAAAGATAACTTAGGTAAACCAACCCAAAATACACAAATAAACCCAACATCTGTACATCGATTATCTGCAAAACTCCACACATTAAGTTAGAATGTAAACTTAATACTCAGAAATCACAATCCACCAACTTGCCATCAACACACATCTAACAGGCAAAATCTCCGGTTCGTCAAGCTACCGACAACATTATGAACTACTTCCGGTTTGGGATAAGCAAAGTAGCTTGACTATTAGCCGGTTACTTCCGCTAGCGGTTAGCCTCAGTTCAAATCCGAAATTCTCTAAACTATGTCGGATTTCTGTGCTGCAACAATACTCTATGGATTGCTTTCAACTTATACAACGAACAAACATTCATACATCACTTAAATGTGGCATATTTATTCACCCAGCGCTGCGGAGCAACCAGGAAACCTGATTCGACAGATAAAGTGAATGAACTCAAACACAGAGCATCCTCACAGATAAAAATAACTTAGACTCATATTAACATAATATGCAATATGCATATACAGTACTTACTCGTCATCTACGCACACACACCATTCATTAGCAGAGCTGCAAAACCATGCAGCGACATGCAGAGGATGAAGAAAGAAAAAAGAGTAACCCCGAAAACGAAACTTAACGATGACGTCACGCCCATAATAATTCCCTGAACAGCTCCTCCGGTGAAATAACTCCAGAGTAATGCAGAACAACAATATTAAAAGGAACTTAACAACAACAACAAAAAACCATAGACTCAAGATTTTGAGGGCTTTTCTACAGTAGTAAAACATGACTGTTTACCAGTATTTTATGGGGGTAAGGTTTTAAGTAAATAAACTCTTGGGCAAAGATATGAACTAAAAGCAGGGAGGCTCGGTTATAACTCTAGTTCATGGTACGGCTATAAAACCAGGTCAGGAGACCTGGAGAAAATGTATGACTTGTTAAGATGTAGGAGGAGGAGAGAGGAGTCATGTGATATTTTCTTTGTTCTTCTTTAATAAAAATGGTACACCCTTGTAGAGAAGCGAGTCAGATCTTTTCTGGCTCCCATCTGCAGGTGCGTCCAGTGTGAAACAGATATCTGTGGTGTGTGTGTTATTTTACTCTCTGTCTCTCAGTTCTGGGTCTTATTTTGAAACAGTTCCCGCCGGGGTTTTGGAGTTCGGCGCCCCCACCTCTCTGAGTAAAAAGTGAGTTGCCGACAATATAGGTTACGAAGCCGACACTAGCCACTTTCTTTTTTAAGGGGGCTACACTATCTAATGCCAAACGCAATGAGGACGTAACGCTGTGAACCAGATCATCAATTTTACCATATGAACCCTTGCGATCTCTGCGCCCTTCTGGCAGCCATCTCCTTGTCATCCCTAAAGTTAAGACACACACTCATGGCGAGGCTCTCACCTCTGGAACAGGCTGCCAGAGGACCCCAGGACCGCAGAGAATGTTCATGCTGAGTTGAGTTGCAACTTTTGTATGAAAAGCGCTTTATATAGTTTGATTGATTAATCTTCCTTTCTTATCTAAAATCCTTAATATAAAATCATTTAAAATCTTCAAAAGGGCCATCTCTGTGCTGAGGTTCACCCTAAAACCAGACTGAAGTTTCTCCAGGACATTGTGTACATTAATACCATTTTAATTTGAATTAAAACAAGCTTTTCGAAGATTTTGCTTAAAAAAACAGTAAATTAGATACCGGTCTAAAATTGTTCAAATCATTAAAATCTAAATTGCTCTTCTTCATATTTATACAGTTATTATACAGTCTATGAGTAGAACCAACACTGTCACATTCTGAGCATCATGGTTTAATCTAAAATAATTTAAAATCTTCAAAAGGGCCGTCTCTGTGCTGTGGTTCACCCTAAAACCAGACTGATATTTCTCCAGGAAATTGTGTTCATTAATAAAATCATTAAGTTGACTTAAAACAAGCTTTTCTAAAATTTTGCTTAAACAGTAAGTTAAATATAGGTCTAAAATTCTTAAAATCTAAATTGCTCTTCTTCAACACGGGCCTCACCACCGCCCCTTTAAAGGCGGCAGGAAAAAACCCCATCTGAAGGAAGCAATTCATCAAGGTTAAAATCTCATCTCTAAAAGATCCATAAAACGGCTTAAAATGAAGTGGGAATTCGCCCCAATAGACATGTGGTGGGCCTCACTGACGAGAAAACTTTATCAAGAATCTCAGCTTCTACCAGGACAAAACTGTCCAGCATTTCCTCTCGTAAAGAGAAGCGCTCAGATTAGTGTAAAACCATGTTGCTTTGAGAAGATAAAATATTAGCTCTGATGGTGTCTACCTTCCCTCTGAAGGGGTCTGCAAACTCCTCACAAAGAGTGTTTGAGGGTTTTTTATAAAATGCATTAGTAGCACGATTAAAAATTTTGTCAATTGTGGAAAATAGAATTTTGGGATTATTTTTATGATCTGAGATGATTTTGGAAAGGTATGCATTTCTTGAATTTTTTGCTACATCATTGTATGATTTGAGAAGTTCCTTGTATATTTGATGGTTAATTGTGGTTTTATTTTTTTCTCTATTTTCCCTCTGCCACCCTGCAAATCCTTTTTGGTTTTTGAGGCTTTCATTTCTCCACGGCGAAGTTTTGAGTGTAAACTTTTAACTTTCAGTAAACACACAGTAATGGTCAGAGACAGCCAAGTCAACAACAGAGGACGCACTGGTAGACAAGGCCTTACGTGATGACCAAGTCCAGGGTGTGTCCCCTGTTGTGAGTCAGCTGTGCGACATTCTGGGTAAAACCCATGAAACTCAGAATATTTAAAATATCTGTTAATAAAGGATCTAAGAGGTTATTCACATGTAGATTAAAATGACCAAAATTATCCTTTCATAAGAGTTGTGCAGAATTGATAAAAAGTCTGAGAATTCTTGAATAAAAAGTTTGCTATTTTCAGGAGGTCTATAAACTGTGACATAAAATCTGAGGAGTACTAAAAACAGTTGCATTATAGTCAAATGTGCTAAAATGATCAAATAAAACAGGCTTGGCAGAAGCATTGACAAAATTTTTAAAGCAGTATTACCAAGGCCGCCTTAATGCACGGGCCAACCGGGGAGGTTGCCAGGGGCCTATGACGCTCAGGGGCCCTATCATTTCAGGTAAAAAAAAAAACCCCAAAAGAAACGTTTTATTACTTATCAGGTTTTCTGTCAATCATCTTATATGCTAATTTAATGCTGCTGATTGATCCAAATTACAAGTGACCTACTTCACCCACGTGGCCTCTAAAGTTCACATTGCACCATGAGCTCACCAATCAAACAATTTAGACAATTTCAGGGCGTGGTCATCTACATGTAAAGAAACGTGGAAAAATGTCAGGGAAGAAATTTGAGAGCAGTGCTCAGAAAAGGAAAGCGATTCGTGAGAAGGAGCTTTGAGACAAAGAAATAAGAAAGAAAATGCCTAAGCTGACAGAATTCTTTAAGTCAGCTAAAGAAGTTGGACATAGCTCGCTCTCTGACACACAGAGGGCAGAGAGGAGGATGCAGCAGCAGCAGCACCTGTAGGCATGGAGCAGCCCGCGCAGCAGGGAACCTACCGCAGGTGAGGAGGAGCAGCCGATAGGAGCGAGACATGGGAGATTTTTGGATACATTCTACAGCAGGTTTTTGTTTTTTTTCACTTTTCTTTTCTAAATACACACTGGGTATTTTAGTTATTCTGGAAATACAGTCATATCACGGTGAATTATTCTTTTCATGATGGAAAAAACAAAGGTAAGGAAAAATGTATGCTCTTGTTTTTCAGAAGCTGTATGTTTTCTTGGGCTTATTTTGCTGCTCGTTTGCTGAAATTTGCACGTAGCATGATGAAACTTGCAGCTTCAGAATCTGTGAGATGCTGGCTTTTAGGGAAGGCAAAGTTTGCTCGGTTCTGTTCGGCAGGGTGACCAATAGATTCGGTTGAATGTGTTCATGTAAAAATTGCAAAATAGCACAACTGCTCTTTTAGTTGCTTGTTATTTTTTCTGGGTTTGGAGGTCACAAAAATATTTATATGAGTCTTTAGCTGAGATTCTGAGGTTTATAATGATAGGACATGCTTAGCAATCAGTGACCACAGGTCAACTAAATTCGGACATTCTCTCCGCCCTTCCCCCACAGTGACCCTGCGGCGGGGCTGTGGGGTGGAACAGGTTAAATGTAAATCAATAAGCACTTGATGACACATTGGCCATATTGCTGCCCATGGTGCTGAAAGGAGTGTGTGTGTGTGTGTGTGTGTGTGTGTGTGTGTGTGTGTGTGTGTGTGTGTGTGTGCATGATGCACAACAACCTGTTATCAGCTGCTTTTGTTTAGGTGTTGTCGGCTTTTCCTCACAATGTGCTCTGCAACTCACTTCCTGCTCAGAGAGGCGGGGGCGCCGAACTCCAAAACCCCAGCGGAATCTGTTTCAAAATAAGACCCAGGACTGAGAGACAAAGAGTAACAAAAAAACACACACAATCTGATTTTAAGACACATCTGCAGATGGGAGCCAGACAAGATCTGACTGACTCGTTCTCTTACAAGGCTGTATCATATTTATTTCAAGAAGAACAAAGAACATATCACGTGACTCCTCTCTCCTCCTTCTACATCTTGACAGGCCATTTATTTTCTCCAGGTCTCTTGACCTTACTATGAACTGGGTTATAACATGACTTAGAGTTATAGCTGATCCTCCCTGCTTTCAGTTCATATCTTTACTCAAGAGTTTGTTTACTTAAAACCTTCAACCCTATAAAATACTGGTAACAGAGTCATGTTTTACTACCCTGAATAATATAAACAGGCCTATTACTTCTAAAGCTTAAAAAAGATATAATTAAAACATATGTACTGCATAATAAAAATAGCCCCAAAAAAGTAGAATACAACACTAGCCATAGGAGGCTGACTCCTTGGTTCAACGCAGAGTTGCGTACTTTAAAGCAGAATACAACAAATCCCTCTTTCAATCTATTTTTCAAATAGATTGATCACTCCTCTGTACTTCCCCTTCAGGCTCCATGTGAGGAAGCAACAGATATTGACCTTGCACATTTATCACCAACAGCTTTTTCAATACACTTTGTGAGCAAAGAACGTATACAAGGAATACAACAACATCCACATAACACCATAGTTGACACAAATACTGCTAAAGAAACCATTATAGACATTGCCAGAGTCTTCCCTTTACCAAACATATCATTTAACAAATTGTCCCTCTTTCTAACCTGATCATTCAAAATGAGAAGAGTGTCTGTTTTTTTTTCATCCTTACCTTTAAGCAATATTTTTTTTTTATTTATTATTATTGTTTTTTATGTTTTAACCTAATTCTCAATATTCTTTTAGTAAAAGCAAACTCTAGCAATTGTCACCAACCCCAAAAACATCCTACAAAAACCACATCATAATGAAAAAAGAATAAGTAAAACAAAAATTAGTAGTCAGTCAACCTGATTATACTTTAAACACTCCTTAAAATGTTTTATCTTATTACTAAAAAAGTTTTATAAAACCGTAAATACTGAATATAAAGAAGAAAATCTTACAAATAGACTACTTAAAAATTATTTGACACCCTCTTAGGCAGTGTCTAGCCATCTGCACCTGTAAATAAAAATTGGTTAGACAACCTGTAAAATACAAGAAAAATGATTAGTAAGTGTTCAGTCTTTATTATTTTGTTCTCTAGTCTTTGCTCTTGTTTATTTCTCTGGCAGCAGGCGGCTACCAGAGTGATGAAATGATTCAGTACAGTGGACTCTTTATTTTCCCAAAGTTACTGTCTTTTCTGCAGATCGCCCTCACTGAAATGACAGTTACTTCATTAACTGAACATTTCCCCCAATAAACACAAATGCACAGACAGGCCCCGCCTCCAATAGCTTCCCCCACCGATTGTGAGGTGGTCAAAACCTGCTGTGAAATGTGTTTGATTTCTTGCGATCTTTTCTCTTCAGTACAATCCCTCTTCGAGAAAAGCAAGTCCAAATTGCTTATCTCGCCCAATTTTGTTGCACATATAGATTACACTGGATGATTACAGCAACTTCAACCAATCTTCTGGGTGGGTCAGGCCCCGCCTCCTGGCTTCGGCAGTCGACACCGCCTAGTCAGAACCGACACCACCCGCTGCAAAGAGATTCTCCCAGGTCAGCAGAGAGCTGCTGCAGCGTGAGGGACAGGAGAGGGGTCGGAAGGAAAAAGGAGACCAGGCCCTTCAGATGCTGATGATCACTGCGAGGGTCCGGGTCAGGGTGCGATGACACCTGTGGTTCTCTGCCAGCTGTAAATTTAAAGTTGAATTAGACCGCTCGATGACGCCCTATTTCCCCACGCGTCAACAGTGTCAGCCTTGCTGTGACCCCAGTAGCAGTAACAAAACTGCTCTCCTCCACTGTGGTAATTCATAATGTATAACAGAAAACCCGTAGTTCGAATCAGTGTAAATCGTAACGTCTTTATCTCTTCCTCATTTGCATGCTTCAATAAGAGCCCTTATCTCAGCACGCTGTGCGCTCTGCTTGCCGTCCAGCTTCCCTGACACGACAGTATGTAGTGAATCTCCATTCTGCTCAACAACTGCAAAACCTGATTTTAACTGGCCCTGTCCATCTCTAAAACAACACCCATCTGTATAGAGCACAAAACCTGTAGGTAAAGGATCAGACCGTAAGTCAGGACGTATTTTTTGAGCAACAGAATTCAGCCTGACACAGTCATGCTGCTCCCCAGAGGCGGTGATTTGGTCAGCCATGTTTATTCCTTCATGCGTAAAAATAATGTTTGGTGCCTCCAAAACTCTGCTAATCCGCTGCTGACGCAAAGTAGACAGAGTAAACGTCTCAGAATTAACCAATGCCATAACTCCATGAAATGTCAAAATATTAAGTGGATAACCCCTAACAATGTGTGAAGTTTTCTCCACTAGGTGTGCAATTCCTGCTGCATGTCTCGTGCAAGGTGGCTGTCTCATTTCAATAGCTTGCAGCTTTATGCTAAGATACATAAGAATGTATCTCTGACCACCTTTTTTCTGAAACAAAATCCCATTAACCACCCCATCTGTTTCTAATGTGTTAAGAAAAAATGGACATGTATAGTCAGGAGTGGCTAAATCAGCTGCTTGTGCTAGAGCCTGTTTCAACTTGATAAATGCCTCCTCAGCTGGTATGTCCCATTCTAATTTAGCATGCAGATTTTTCATACCATGAGCATTTACAAGAGCCCTGAGTGGTGTGTTAAGGTTTGTGTAATTAGGCACATAATGTCTGGAAAAATTTGTCAGTCCCAGAAATGACAGCATTGAGGATAGCAAAGAGTCAGGCACGACCTTTAAGGCCTCCACTGCATCAGGATGATCTGTTTTTTCTCTGCCATGATTTCTAGAAAGCTGCAAATGTTCCAGAATGGTAGTATCAGAGAGCTGCGTGTCTATTTTGTACATCTGAGTAGAAGGAGAAAAAGAGACTGAAGATATCTGGGTGGGAACCCAATCCTTTAATTCAACTCCCCTTTTAACCATTCCCCCCAAATCTTTAGCTTGATGTTTCGGATGCAACAAAAGCGATATGTGTGGAAGCGCTTCAGCTTCCATCATATACCATTTATGCTGTTTTGAAGTGAGATGAGCAAACAGTGCAATACCCTTCCTCCCCACAAAGCATGGACCCGAAGCCACAGACCAACTTTGGCCTTCAAGTTCTGTTTCAAATTGTTCCTGATATAAAGTAGGATCGCCCCTCTCATAAAGGAAGGTCACATGGAAAGGATCAGGCGGTAGAACAAAAGGCTGGAGTTCAAGCAGCCAAGGCTTCCAGCATCTCAGAAAGTCAGCCGCAGAAGATTCACGTGCAGACATCGTAGTCAATCTGGCCCAGAAAATATCAGCCACTTGTGAAGTGTCATCCTTCAGCAAAAATTGACCACTCATGGTGTCACAGCAATGCGTACGTCCATTCGGAAAAGTCACCATAAGTCCATCAGGGGTACATAGAATAGTAGCACCAAGTTTGATAAGCAGATCTCTGCCTAACAAATTGACAGGCGTGGTTTGAGCAATGACAAAAGGATGTGATAGTCTTTGATCACCCACTGAAACAGGCAATGGTTGAGTTATAGGGAGAGTCATTGGAGCCATATGTAGAGGTGGCTGACCGGGAGGTATAGCGCCCCCTTGTGGGTGTGGGCACTCCCTCACCCAGTGTTCATTGGAGCCACACCTGTGACAACCGTTAGCACCCGGCTGCCCTCTCCCCATGCCTCTAAAATCCCCAAACCTGGCCCTGCCACGTGACCTGCCACGAGGCTGCCATGTCCTATAAGGAGCAGTAAATGGCAGATTCGGCGCAGCTCCAGCATACATCACAGGAAAAGAAGGCAGCACTGTCGCTGATCCAACAGTAGGTGCTGCTTCAGCCACCATCTGTATCACTTTTTTAGACTGATACAAGTCAGTCAATTTATTCTGAGCCTCTTTTAACTGTAGTTTTAACAAAGGAGTCTCCATTTTCTTATTCTCCTCAGCGTCCTTTAACGCAGAATCTTGCACATCTTGTAAATAATATGTTACGTGTCTTTCCCATGTAGGCTGATCATAAATGTGTGAATGGGGCTTCATCAATTACACCTGCTAGCTGACACTGGAGCATCATCTCATTATAATCTGTCAATGTCAACATTCTACCCATAATAGCTTTCCAATCCCCCACCGCTAGGGTTTGCCCTGAAGTCAACTGATTTAATTTATTTATCCAACAGTTTCCTCCACCAGTCAAAGCAGGGAGTTGCAGAATGATGGCAGATATGTCAGCCATCTTCCATGGTTTGTAAATCACCGAACCATCTGAAGCTCTCACTAAAGGAAGCATTAAATCAGGGCCTCCACTTGCCCCCAGTGACACCTGAGATCTGGTATTCTTAAATGGTCCTTCACTCCCCTTGTCTCCCAACGTCTGCATATTTTTTACCTGTAAAACGCTAACATTCATCACGTTGACTGGGGCTGGAACCTCTTGAAAGGTTTGCAGCTTGACCCCTTACCACAGATGCTAATCTTTCCTGATTCTGCAGCATTCCCTCCATCTGTAGCTGAACCCCAGTTAACCTGTGTTCGTGCTGCTCCATCTCATCCATCAATTTAGCATTATACGCCAAAAACAATTTATCGGTGTCTTCTAATTTGTTGCTAACTAAATTTAGTAGATGTCACTTTTCCTCCCCAGAACACATTCTGTGAGAGACTTCTCTTATACTCCCCTCGGGCACCATGACGAGCCCACCTGGCCGTCATAAGGCCCTGGAACTGGTTTTTATTTATTTATTTTTTTACCGGGCTTATCAACTAAAACAGAATATAATTTAGAAATGTATATTAACAATTGGGCATCTAAAGTACGTCAGTTTCGTCCCTGTGGAGCAGGAAGTAATTTATATTCGGCTGCCATTGAATATTCGTAACAAAAATCCAAAATGGATTAAAATAAAAAAAAAAAAAAAAAAAAGGTTATTTGTATTAACTCTATAAATTATTTATTTTAATTGATAAACTATCAATTCGTAGGCCCAAATTTATCCCAATATTAATGCAGTTAACAGTAAAGGCAGGCACCGTTTTTATTTATTTAATTTATTTCTTTTTATAGTGAAGGAGTTTATATATTATTTATTCATGCAACATTAACCTTAATAATGTTTTAGGCAAAGCCGAAATGAAGGAAAGCTAAAAAGGTTTATAACGCACTGTTTATCTTATCATTAATTTATTTATATACGGAGATTATTGCCGTTTCATCTAAAAATCAAAGAATTCCTAATAGAGTCCGGCCTGCGCCAAAACTCGGGATGCACACTTTGGTGAAACACACGAAAAAATAGAATTCTCCCAATATAAGGCAATTTTTATTTATCATTAAAACATATACCGAAAGAAATACGTTTAAAACTCGCTTTGCAACACAAAATCGTCAACAATTTGCTCCAAAAAAAAACTCCGCCGGACTGACAGATCAAAGTCCGGCCCAATAAAACTTCCGTGTCACACCGCGGAATGAATACGCCGGTGCACAGATGGCTAATTCTGCACTACGATGCTAAACCTAACAAACCGTACTCATAAGTAAACCAACCAAGAACAAAATGCCTCCAACAAAACCACACTTCGCCATCAATACTCGAATGACTGTTTAACCGAGCCAAATAAATACGGTTCGGAAGCTAAGCTACCAAAGATTAGCTGTCATCATGAGCAACCTAGCTCAACCGGAAGCCAAACGTGACCGCTCCGTTATCATAAAAAGTTATTTTATATATATTCTATAGAGTTTACTACCAGTTATTCATAATAACAGTCCTATATATATGTGTTAGACAATGCTTTAGACGTGTTTACGTAGTTGCACAAGGTTGAACGCCTTTATTTCCAGGCGAAACTCATCCAAACTGTGCGTTAGCCGTAAGCTAACTTATGGTGGTACTTTAGCTGACTGAAAATGATATTCCCTTATTCCTCTACAATGTCAAGCTTCTACGCTTATTGTCTGTACAAGAAGCGCGGGCATTGTCTAGGCGTTTAAGATTCGCAGAGGAATTATGGTTTTAGATTCAGTCGGTTAGTTCCCCTAAATGAGAAGTTTATATGCGGCCGGAGTGCACGAAGCTACCTGGTAGCTACTTTTCCGTCACCGCGACTTCTCCAATCACACACACATTCATCCGAGAGAAAGAAAGAACAACAATTTTCACAGTCTCATCAAACACTAACCTCTACCGGAGCCACCTAAAGCCGGACCTTTAAACACAATCCAATTCACGTGGCTCAATCGTGCGTTTGGAAGATACGCCAGCCTCTCCAAGGTAATCCGTCTCGACACAGAGAGCGCCCAGGCTCTAACTGGTGTCTACCTGTCCGTTTGTCAGCCCGGGAGATTCCGATAGCGTCCCATCGGAAGTGAGCGGCCAACTCTCAAGCCCCCTGGTCCGTACTTTGGTCGACCCTCAACCGAAAAAACAACACGTCAACATTAAATGGAGAACGTTTAAATCGATCAATACCTATTAATTTGGTGTTAGCGCTTTTTCAGATTGATATAAAACCACCCGGGTGTTGATTAGCAAGGATCAATCCAGTCGCTCTCCGATTCTCTGTTGAACTCAAAGAAAAAACACAAAATCACTACAATTGCCACAAAACATGTATCAATCAGTTATGCCACACTCATTACTCACACTCAATCTCTCCCAGCCCTGAGAAAACTCAAAACCAAATCAAATGCCCGCATCCTCCACCATATTGTCGGCTTTTCCTCACAATGTGCTCTGCAACTCACTTCCTGCTCAGAGAGGCGGGGGCACCGAACTCCAAAACCCCAGCGGAATCTGTTTCAAAATAAGACCCAGGACTGAGAGACAAAGAGTAACAAAAAAACACACACAATCTGATTTTAAGACACATCTGCAGATGGGAGCCAGACAAGATCTGACTGACTCGTTCTCTTACAAGGCTGTATCATATTTATTTCAAGAAGAACAAAGAACATATCACGTGACTCCTCTCTCCTCCTTCTACATCTTGACAGGCCATTTATTTTCTCCAGGTCTCTTGACCTTACTATGAACTGGGTTATAACATGACTTAGAGTTATAGCTGATCCTCCCTGCTTTCAGTTCATATCTTTACTCAAGAGTTTGTTTACTTAAAACCTTCAACCCTATAAAATACTGGTAACAGAGTCATGTTTTACTACCCTGAATAATATAAACAGGCCTATTACTTCTAAAGCTTAAAAAAGATATAATTAAAACATATGTACTGCATAATAAAAATAGCCTCAAAAAAAGTAGAATACAACAGTGTTTATTCTAAGTTATAAATCTGCCCGGCTTCTTTTAACATCGATTTTTTTTCCATTTTAAATCATGCTTTTTATTCCTGTACTTTTGCTTTTTCTGCACCCTGCTGTAATGCTTTTGATGTTTTATGTAAAGCACTTTGAATTGTCCTGTAACATGAATTGTGCTATACAAATAAACTTGCCTTGCCTTCTTTAAAGAGAAGGTCCTTGCACTGACTTGTTAGCTGCTGTTCTTTGTTTCTGCTGTCATTACTATTTGATGTTTATGCAGAGGTGATGGTGGTATTTTCTACTTTGTTATATATTTTATGGTGTTCAATACAAAAATAAAATAGATATGTTGGATTTGATAATATATTTTCAATTTTCAGCATATCTTTGTATCTATGATAGATAGATAGTGTTTCTATCTACACACACATATAGGAGCCGTATATAACACACACATATAGGAGCCGTATATAACACACACATATATAAGGGCCGTGGGTGGGGGGGGGGGGCTACTGAGCCTCTCTGCCCCGGGGTCTATCAGCTGGTTAAGGTGGCCCTGAGTATCGCCTCCCATGTTGCTACTCCTTGTGGAATAAGTGAAGTTAAAATTTGGTGGGGAGGCCTCTGTAAGAACAACAGAGGCATCTGCACTCAGTCACGTTTCTGTTATAAACAAACGCTGAAAATTATGTTCTAAACTCAGATCGTTGATAATAAAAGTTTTGTTCAGCAGAGAGCGAACATTTAAAAGTTGCATATTAATAGTGATTGGAGATGGAGTGACTGTTTGATTTACTGAAAGTTGGGCTTTTGGTAACTGTTTGATTTTAACAGGGTTGTATTTGTTGGGTTTATGATTTTTAGTCCGCTCTCTGCTAATAACATATATGAATGAGGTAGGGCAAGGTCCAAGTCCAATATGTGAGATACTGTTAAAGGGGGGGTGGCACGTTTTTCTCAGGCACACAGAACAATTCTATGGTACAGTACAGCCAGTATATTACCGTAAATTGATCCGTAAGTTTAGTAAATAATATAAACTACCTTTTTGAAATTTGCACTCACATGTCCGAACCCCTGTACGTTGGGGTTTACCCCGGTGAACGAGAGGGTAGCCTCCCTTCGCCTACAGGTGGGGGGACGGGTCCTCACTGTTGTTTGCGCTTACGCACCAAACGGCAGATCAGATTACCCACCCTTTTTGGAGTCTTTGGAGGGGGTGCTGGAGAGTGATCCTCCCGGAGACTCCCTTATTCTGCTGGGGGACTTCAACGATCACGTGGGCAATGACAGTGAGACCTGGAGGGGTGTGGTTGGCCGGGATGGCTCCCCCGATCTGAACCCGAGTGTTGTCTTGTTATTGGACTTCTGTGCTCGTCATGGATTGTCCATAACAAACACCATGTTCAGGCATAAGGGTGTCCATATGTGCACTTGGCACCAGGACACCCTAGGCCGCAGCTTGATGATCGACTTGGTTGTCGTCTCATCTGATCTGCGGCCGCATCTTCTGGACACTCGGGTGAAGAGAGGGGCTGCTCTGTCCAATGACCACTACCTGGTGATGAGTTGGCTCCGATGGTGGGGGAGGACGCCGGACAGACCTGGAAGGCCCAAACGTGTTGTGAGGGTCTGCTGGGAACGTCTGGCAGAGTCTCCTGTCAGAAGGAGCTTCAACTCACACCTCCGGCAGAACTTCCAACACGTCCCGGGGGAGGCGGGGGACATCGAGTTCGAGTGAACCATGTTCCGCGCCTCCATTGTCGAGGCGGCTGACCAGAGCTGTGGCCGCAAGGTGGTCGGTGCCTGTCTCGGCGGCAACCCCCAAACCCACTGGTGGACACCAGCGGTAAGGGATGCTGTCAGGCTGAAGAAGGAGTCCTATCTGGCCCTTTTGACTTGTGGTACCCCTGAAGCAGCTGATAGGTACCAGGTAGTGGTCAGTGGACAGCTCACCCCCTCTCTTCACCTGAGTGTCCAGAACATGCGGCCGCAGATCAGATGAGACGACAACAGAGTCGATCATCGAGCTGCGGCCTAGGGTGTCCTGGTGCCAAGTGCACATATGGACACCTTTATGCCTGAACAAGGTGTTTGTTATGGACAATCCATGACGAGCACAGAAGTCCAATAACAAGACACCACTCGGGTTCAGATCGGGGGGAACCATTCCGCCCAACCACACCCCTCCAGGTCTCACTGTCATTGCTCACGTGAGTGTTGAAGTCCCCCAGCAGAACAAGGGAGTCCCAGGGAGGAGCACTCTCCAGCACCCCCTCCAAAGACTCCAAAAAGGGTGGGTAATCTGATCTGCCGTTTGGTGCGTAAGCGCAAACAACAGTCAGGACCCGTCGAGATGGGGGCAACAAGTATGCCCACCCCAGCTCGGCGCCTCTCAGCAGGGGCAACTCCAGAGTGGAAGAGAGTCCAACCCCTCTCGAGGAGACGGGTTCCAGAGCCATGCTTCGAGGTGAATACGACGACGTCCAGTCGAAACCTCTCAACCTCGCACACCAGCTCCGGCTCCTTCCAGAGAGGTGACATTCCACGTCCCGAGAGCATCGGACCGCCAAGGTCCCTGCCTTCGGCCGCCGCCCATCCTACACAGCACCCGACCCCTATGGCCCCTCCTCCCATAGGTGGTAAGCTCATAGGAATGGGGACCCATGTAACCTCTTCGGGCTAAGCCCGACCGGGCCCCATGGGTAGAGGCCCGGCCACCAGGCGCTCACCAACGTGCCCCGCCTCCAGGCCTGGCTCCAGAGGGGGGCCCCAGTGACCCACGCCCGGGCGAGGGAACACTGAATCCAATTGACTTTTCCATCATAGGGGTCTTTTGGGCTGCACTTTGTCTGATCCCTCACCTAGAACCAAATTGCCATGGGTGACCCTACCAGGAGCAAAAGCCCCCGACAACATAGCTCCTAGGATCATTGGGACACTCAATGTATAAATGTATTGAAATGACTTCTTGTTAAGTGCCTTGAGATGACATCTGTTGTGAATTGGCGCTATATAAATAAACTGAATTGAAACTGAATTGAATTGAAACCCCTCCACAACGATAAGGTGGCAGCCCAGGGAGAGTTTTAATAACTGCTGTTTTTAAAGCCTGGGGGAAGACACCTGACAGGAGGGATGAGTTAACTATTTGAATTAGATCAGACACTATGACAGGGGAAACTTTCTTAAGGAAAGCTGTGGGTAGGATTTTCTACATTGGTGTTATTTGGGTATAACATTGGTAGTGGGTTTGGTGCTGTGTTACAGACCGATCGTCTAATTGTTAGAATCTTTTCAGTGAAAAAGTTGGCAAATTAATTCCATGCCCTGGTAGAATTTAGTTCAGGGGCTATTGTCACTGGAGGATTAGTTAGTCTTTCCACTGTTGCAAACAGAGTCTGTGCATTATTAATGTTTCTGTTAGTTATTTTAGAAAAGAACAATTCCCTTGCTTCTTTTAAAGATTGCTGATATCTGTTCAGTCTGTCTTTGTAGATCTCACAGTGAACCTGGAGTCGAGTTTTCCACCATTTTCTTTCGACTCGACTTTTTTTACTATGCACCAGTGGATCACTTGTCCACGGAGACTTCTTGATGTCTGAGATTTTCACGAGGAAATTATCTACCAGCTTGTTTACTGAGTTGGAGTTGGGAGATGAGGGGGATGTGGTGGAGGGGTAAATACTTTTAAAGGTTTCAACAGAACTGTCCCTGAGAAAACGCTATTTTACAGTTATCTCACTGTTGCTAAATATTTTAGCAGAGATGGTACTTTCAAAGAAAATACTGAAATGTTCAGATAATGAAATATCAATTACCGAGATGAAAGAAACTTCTATACAGATATAAACAGATATAGTTAAACCTTTGCTGATGATTAAGTCCAGAGTGTGTCCTTTATTGTGTTTTGGTTTTTCGACATGCTGGGTCAGGCCAAAGTTGTGAAGTATGTCACTTAATGTTTTAGCTAGTCTATCCTGGGGGTTGTCAGTATGGATGTTGAAGTCCCCCACAATGATTAATTGGTTGGGGTGCTATGTTGTCTAATGCCAGAAGCAATGAGGAAGTAACGCTATGAAGTAACGCTATGAACTAACCCAGTAACGCTATGAACTAGACCATCGATTTCTGAAGGGTTAGAGATTCAATTGCTGGCCTCCACTGTGTTCCTCCCTGAAGAAAAATAAGAATGGAACAAGATTCTTTAAAACTTGTTACACCATTGTCTAATGAAGCTCTACTATAATGAATTTTTCTTTCAGATTTTGGGTGCTCAGTTAAAATAAATTCAAAAGTTATCAAAAAATGGTCAGAGAGGAAAGGGTTATGTGGAAGCACTTATTTCTTCACATTCAATGCCATATGTCCGTGTATGTCAGTCCAAGTTCAGGCAGACACCCTGTCTACTTCAAAGACCAGGCCTAAAACTATCGTTTTTCGCTGAAAGCTAAAATTAGAGTGGCCTAGGTTATCCTGAGTTATTTCTGTCATGCTGCTGTATGCCTCTGGAGACCCTACTCTTCCCCACTGCTTTCCCCCACTACTCTCCATATAGGCTATGCATCATCCGACATTATTTCTACAATTAACTTTGTGTTCTCTGTTATTTCTCTCCACAGAAGTTGCATCTGACAATGTTTTTGCTGCAACTTTTTTCTGAAGGGGCCAGAAAAGAAGAAAAGAAACATTTGTCTGGATTTATATGTAATGTAAAGTCTCAAACTGGGTTCAGAACAAATATTTGTTTTCACTTCGTGGATATCGCCGGCTTTGGCAAACCCCTGTGCTATATGGACTTGGAGAAGACGTTTGCCCGTGTCCCTAGGGGAGTCCTGTGAGGGATACTCTGGGGTACTAGGCCCCTTGATACTGGCTGTTAGGTCCCTGTACGATCTGTGTCAGAGCTCAGATTGCATTTCCAAATCCAAAACCATGGTCTTTAGCCAGAAAAGGGTAGAGAGCCTTCTCTGGGTTGGGGACGAGCTTCGCCCCAAGTAGAGAAGGTTAAGCATCTTGGGATCTTGTTCACGAATGAGGGTAAAAATAGAGCAGGAGATTGATAGGCATAATTGGTGCGGGTGAGAAGTTCAGTCATTCAGGAGGGGCTGAGAGTAGAGCCGCTGCTCCTCCACATTAAGAGGAGTCAGTTGAGGTAGTTCACGGATCTAGCTAGGATGCCTCTTTAACGCCCCCCCCCCCCCCCCGGTGAGGTGTTCCGGGCATGTCCCACCAGGAGGAGGCCCAGAGGAAGTCCCAGGACACACTGGAGGGACTATGTTTCACGACTGGCCTTGGAACACCTTTGGGTTCCCCTGGAGGACCTGGCCCAAGTGGCTGGGGAGAGGGAAGTCTGGGTCTCTGCTTCAGCTGCTGCCCCTCGGACCCAATCTCAGATACTTGAAGACAATGAATGAATGATTTCATACAGATATTTTTTCCAGGCTGAATGTGGTTTTATTTATATTGCCCATTATTGTTTAAACAAGGCTCTTTTTGCATATTTTTCTTTGCTACATTGGTTGTAAACCTACTTGCTCACATATGACTGTTAAAGGTTGATGCAGCTCTGAGGACAGTCCAATGGAGAAGGTATGCAAGTGGAATAAGAGGCATAAGTGGAAAAAGCCCTCGTCCCTCTCTTCCTTAGATAAAGTTGAAAGACAACAATCGACTACCAATGGCCATCCGCTGGAGAACAGTTTTATAAACTGAGTATTTGCTTCTACTTTTGTCTAATCAGCAATGATGAAGTGTTTGAACATGGCTCTGCACAGCAGGACAAGTTCCCATCAGTCCACAACAGACATTGCTGAAGGCCAATTAAACAGATTCCCAAAGTATTATGGTTCTTTTGAAATGAAGGACTGTACTACTAAATTTAGTGTGGCAAAGCTTCAGTCAGCTACAATTGTTTGGACAGACCTCAAATAGCATTCAACACTTGTCAAGCTGTTTTATTAAATAAAAAAATCCTATGCAGAACAAGACAAATTACATAAAAGCCTTGGGCCAAGATACAAAACTTATATGGACATACTACAATGCATAAATACAAAATGCCTATAAACCACTGAGATGATTAAAGTGTTCATGTAATCCTTTTTGTTTAGTTCTCTTTAGTGCTTTTTGTTTAGTATATATATATATATATATATATATATATATATATATATATATATATATATATATATATATATATATATATATATATATATATATATATATATATATATATATATATATATATATATCAAATGAAACTTAATTTTTCATGTAGCTGGTGAATTTGGTCGGCAAGTTGTCCACAGGATACACAGTGGGTCCCGTTTTCATGGTTGGTGGTCCATTTAAGAGAGTCCAGTGACACTTTGTTACCACTTCTACCAAGAATATCTTCAGTAGAACCTTAGCGAATTCCTTTCCCACACACATCCGAGAACCAGCACCAAAAGGGATGTACTGAAACCTGGAGGAGTCCGCTGAGGATTTTGTCATGAAGCGCTCTGGCTGAAAGTCTTCTTTGTTTGGGAAAATCTCAGCAACATCATGGGTGTCACAGATGCTGTAGATAACGTTCCAGCCTTTAGGAATCTGATAACCCTAAAGTAGTAAGGGGATATTATCAAAGTTAAGTTTTTATATAAATCCATAAAGTCTAGCACTTTCTGGTCATACACAAGAGAAATAATTAGATTGCTTACATTCAGTTCAAATGTTTTGAGAGCCACTCTGAAGCCTCCGGGGACAGGGGGGTTGATCCTTAGTGTTTCTTTGAGGACACAACCTGTGTATTTGAGCTGTTCCAATGACTCAATGTTCAGATTCTGGAGGTCCATCCCATTTTCTCCCTAAACACAGAGACATAGCCATGAGAAGAACCAGGCACTGGGAGCTGGAATGACTTGACAGAATCAGAATTCTGTGATCAGAACTATACTTTTAGTATAACAAACATCTTAATTGGTTCAGTGGAAAAAAGACAGAAACATTCAAAAAGTGCTCAGCAACTCACAAAAAAGAAGGGTTACAACAGTTTATAAAACCTTTCTTGCTGCTGTCTTGGAATAATGAACTGAAGGATTAATTGGAATGTATATATGATTGATTTGAAATGACCTTTCTAGTAAAGTGCCTTAAGATGACATGTGTTGTGAATTGGTGCTAAATAAAGAAACTGAATTAAATGGAAAAGCCGGTATATTACACTATATAACCGCACAGCGCTTCTGTTAAGATTTAGTCACATGCTAGATTTACCTTTGGATATTTAGTTTCCCTTGAAGGGGACATATGCTTTTAAATTCTTCCTTTTTACATCTAAATCATTTAGTTGTGGTCTATATATAGTGGAACTGCAGTTATGCAGGTCGGAATTTTTTATTATAGCAGTTCTATAGGCTCCTCTTCTTGCAGAATGACTCGTTTTGGTGCGGTCCCTTTAAATGTGTAGGACGTGCTGCATGCCACGCCCCCCTCCAGGTCGCTGAACTTTCCACTCCACCCCATTCAGCCATTTTTGTAGTTTGATAGAGAACCGGCAACCTAGCACTGCAGAAACGTTTTATTAACACAGCTAAAACAATACGAACTTCAAAGCTGTATAAAGTGGGCTTTCTTATGATATAAAGAGACAAGATAATACTAATTCATGACAACTTTGTTTTCTAAGCAGGTATACTGCATGAAGAAAGGGAAAAACATTAGCAATTTCAAAGTAGCATATTAACCTGTCCACTTTAACACTCAACAAACTCTTTCAAAACACAGACACGGGTACATAACCAGATAGGCATACGTAATAAATTAGATTTTGCCTTTACCTGTGATGGTAGTATTAAAAAGACATATGTAATCGGGGAGCTAAAACATCTAGCACATAGCACTAACATAAGCAGAAAGTCAGATGCCAATGCTATCAAAACATTGTCCAAGAGGCATTAAATGAATGTCCAAAAATACAGTTTGCTGTCATTTTAGCTTTAATTGGAGCTTACCACTGTGCTGTGTCAACCATTTTCATATTCAGAAGGGATTGAGACCTCGATAAGACAAAGTCTTTCAGAAAACCCTTGTTGATACTGGTGGAGGTTACTGAAGCACTCGTCTTTGAAGTGTTTGGCGCAAACAAAAACCACTTTAGCCACAGATTCAGGCACATTACCATTAAAAATAAAACTTAACCACGCACTTCGAAGCGGTTCTGATGCTGGGAGACAGTGTAAAAAGTTGTGCGGGTAAAAACACCCAACAGCGGAACATTTTGACACTTGTACTTTCAGCATACCTAAACTTGGACTACAAACTCACAGTGAGAAATAAAGATGGCGGATTCACTCAGTGTTTAGGTGGAAATCCATGACCAAGTTTGGCATTTCCACTGCAAGTACTGTGACGTAATAGTTCAAAAAACGTAATAGATAGAGAAAACTGAACGGCTTAAAAAATATGACTCAAAATATTTTACAAAAATATCTCCACAACACATAGTGACAAATGTATGCTTTTTGCACTCCTAGACACTCTAAATTCACTACGCAATGCATTTAAGGGCTAAAAAAGTGGAATTTTCATGATATGTCCCCCTTAAGCGAAATCCACTTGGTCTGTTAAAAATACCTTAGTATGTACCTTAATGTGCATGGCAACAATCAATTCCAGTTTTAGAGCTGAGCTTGAGAAGTAAATAACTTTAGTGACATGTAGACTTTCCAAAGGCTATGTGCAAAAAGTTACTTTCACCATCGATGTATTGTTACTCATTTTATTTTTTAGATAATCTGAATCACTTTAAGGCAGGATGGAAACCAAAGTGCTAAGCATAGCTCAACAGATCAACGTCGCTCCCCTTCTGGTCAGGTAGGCAGTTCGTTGCATTTGTGAATCACCTTAGTGTTGTTGCTAAAGTTTCAGCTGTGTTCCATCTTTGCATGTTGTAATTGTTCTATAGATTGATTTTAGCATGTGCAAACAATTAGGATGTACACTGTTCAAATTCACCCAAAAAGCTGGCTTGAGGACTGTCATAAAGTGGGGAAAACGTATTTGAAAGCTATAATATGAAAAAGTGGGAGGACAGATGTTTTGAGTTATTTTGCAAAGAAAGAAGAGTTCTTTAAGAGACGTATTCTTCAAAAGAAGGCCGAGGCTGGCATGTCAAATGATCTTTCATGCTGATGGTGATGCTGTGGTGAAATGTTGTCTGGGTGGCCACAGGTTGCTTTGTCTACTAGTTTGAATTATCTCTTCCTCTGTGAGGAGAAAGAATAGCTTTTTATGCCCCTTTTCCACAAGGGTCAGCTCGGCCCAGAACGGCCTGGTTGTGTTTCCATTGTCATCTCAGGTACGCAGCAGTGGGTGAGGACATGGTAGTAGAAAAACGCTAAATAGGGGCAGAACCCATCCGCTCCGGACCAAGCCGACCCTAGTGGAAAGGGGGCATTTTTTGATGTAAATAGAGCACTGCAGACTACAACTGTTGGCTACACATCTCTCTGCACTTTTTCCCCCCTAAAGCAGTACTCTAAGATGTATCGCTGGTTTTTCAGTCATGCTAAGAAACTTTTATTTTGATACACTGTTTGATACTTTTAATTTAAAAGTAAAAGTGGTCTGTGAATCCAGTCTTTCCGTTCCTGTATAAATCCTCAGCCCGCTTCATCTGAAAATCAGGTTAAAAGAAAAGTAGAAGTACAGGACATTTACCTTGTCCCACAATTCCTGCCTCACTTTCTTTACAATTTCTGGGTTTAGGCCTAGAAACATGATTAGGGATGTGGCTGTGCTGGCTGTGGTTTCATGGCCTCCAAACAAAAGCTCCGTAGCAGATTCCTTAATGGCCTAGACACAGAATGTAGACATGTAGAATTATAGAGATTTAAGGGGCAAACAAACTTTTCATGAGAACATCTTATCTGAGGTTTGTCTTTTCAGATCAATAATTAGAATAATCAGCTGTGGCATTTTCATTACCTGCATACTGAAGGGCTCGCCATTATTCTTGCTGCTGTCTATGAGCTGCTGCAGGGCATCTCTGTTTTTTGACCCTTTGTCGGACTCCTCCACCTTCTTTTTAATGTTCTCTTCAATCTTTGAGTGGATAAAGTTTCTGGCCCTTAGACCCTACAGGACAAGAGAGGATGGGTTGAGGAGACAAAGTTAGAAATGTGGACTGACTCCTGCAACAAACTGATTAAATGCTCTTTTTAATTAGCTCGCTTTACATGGCATGCTTTATCTGATGCAAACTATTCTGAAGCTTCCATTTACAATAATTCATTGACAAAGTGTTTGACAGTAAGTCGATCCACATCTTCACACTTGATGTGTTGATGGAATGCTCTTACCCGGTACAACCCGCTGAATGGAACGTCGATGGGAAGGGAGAAAAGATTTTTGATCATTTCCTCAAATGCTTCCACCAGCTGCTGCTCATCAGTCCTGATGCGCTCCAACTCAAAACCCAACAGAATCCTCATGGCTATGCGGAACATCAGCCGCTTCATTTCAGGGTACACCAGCACACAGGGATCTTGAACCAACCACCTTTTGACTGCAGACTGCACCTCCTCTTGGATCACAGGGATGTAGAGCTCCAGCGCCTCCCTGGAGAAGGCTCTCATGATGGCCTAAGGCAAGAATGAAGTGGTGGATTAAACTCAAGTTCAATGTAGCACACAGTCTAAACATGCCAAAATGAATAGCTGTGTTTACATGGACACAAATAATTGAATTAAAAGCTTGATTGGAGAAAAATGCTTCATGTAAACACGCCACTCGCAATACTCTGATCCGATCACACTCATTCGGATCAAGATTTCATTCCGATTGAGACGGCGGGGTTATGCCGATTGTTGATGTCGGTCATTACTGTGCATGTCTGTTATGACATGCGTAGACGTACATTACCTCGGCGTAAAACAATAAAGAGATTCGGATTAGAATTTGACTGTGTACACAACAATAAAGGCTTGTAGATGTAAAACCATGACCAGAAAAGAATAAAAGCACGCTCTTAAGAACATCGTACCGCTCCATTTTAAACACTCGCAGCAATGTTTGTTTACAACAGAAGTCTGCTACTACTTCTTCTAGGGCCGTTTACGATATTTTAGATAGTTCTGAGCATGTCAAAATGATGTATTCCGATCGAACGTGTGGCGGATGTACACACTTGTTATAATCGGATTCATTTTTTTCAGGACCCATGTACACAGTCAAATTCTAATCCGAACTATGATCCGATTAAAGACATTTTCCACATGTAAACGCAGCCAATGTAAAGATTCCCTTATTTATTTTAGCAGGAATATCAGATTTTTCTTCATTAGTTTATGGGACACAGATTTCAAAGATTATTATTCTTTGGCAATAATAAACTTATTTTAAAATCTGACGTCAAGATGAAACCAGATGAGTTTTGAAAATGTTCATACTTCTATAGAAATGTAAGATGTTTATGTTTAAATAAATAAAGTTAGACTCATTCAAAGATGGCTGATGTTATAAAATAGCTATAGAACTTTGTATGAACTTTTTTTTAGCAGTCTGGAGTGAATGCGTGTTGTTTCAAATAACAGAAAGAAGAAGGGCTTAAAGGGTGTTGCCTTTGGGTACTTTTCTTAGAAAGTTTTAAACTCACTTTTTTCTTGGTCTTGTGCTGGGAGCCGTGCATGTTAGAAAGTGTGTCAGATCCGAGGATGGTGCGCACGGAGGAGGGCCACTGCGCAGACACAAGCTTGTGCTCCCCCAGTAGGATGTGCCTGATGTTCTCCGCGCCAGTCACACGCACGGTGGGGTTCCCGAAGAGGTGTGTGCGATAGATGTACCCGTACTTTTCCCGTTTCATCCTCAAAAACTTTCTCCTCTACAATCAATGGAACACAGACAAGTTCATACATTAAAAACTTATAAAGTGTAAAAGAAAAATCATGAGAAAGCCACAATCACAAAAAAAATAATATTAAAACTTTTCCAGTTTTTGATAATGAAACAAGCACCAAGTACTGCGTCAATTATGTACTGTAGCTGTAGGAGGGGCTGTTTTTCCCCTCATCACCACTAAAGATTGTTTCTCACTATAACAAATATACATGAGCACTATAACACACATCCAAAATGTAAATGTTTTATTGCACATACTTCATCATGTTTAAAGCCAAATTAAAAAATAAAATAAAATCATGCTGACATCAGAGGTGAAGCATAAACTTTGCTAGTGAAATCAGAGGGTTATGCGTTTTAATCTACATACAGCAGCTTGAAGTGATGTTCATCATGCCTTGTATTTTATGCCCTATTTATTTTACATACATTTTTTAGTTTTTTTATGTTTGACTTTTAGGTTTTCACACTGGTGTAAGACTGATGTAATTGTACAATACCGCACTCTCCCGTTTGGTTTAGGCTTTGTAAGTGAACATTGAGAATGATTCTTAATACATACAACTATTAAAAACAGCAATGCTGAGTGTGTCAGAATATGAGGTAATTTGTCTTTTTTAAACTTATTTTATTTTAAACGTGAAAACAATCTATTGTCAATATCTGCTGTTCTGATTTTGCAGCCAAAAACAGAAAAAAAACAACCACTTGTCTTTAATAATTTATATTAAAACGAATGTTACTTCTCCTTTATTTATATTTGTTTCCTTTTGGATTAAAAAACCCCAACAACATCGAGTTCATTGGGATGCTCGACTGTCATGATGTGAATTGCAGAACATCAACTCATTAGTTAGCTAGTTGAACCTATAACAACGTCTTTTGATGCACTCGGAAGCTACTCAAAGAAGCATTTTTATTCACCCTACACCTGTAACTGCATTTAACTTCACACAGGTAGCGTAGAGAAGATGCTCTTCCAGATCCTCATACACGCATCCTGCTGAAAGCTGCAATCAGCAGATCTTACCTGCAGGATGAGCTGCAGCGTCTCTCCGATGAAAGGTAAGCCCATGGATCCGGGTGGCAGCGGGCTCGGGCAGCTCGGGTCTCCGCCGCGGATCATGTAAACCTCCCACAATTTGACGGCCACCAGGAAGAGCAGGATGGGCAGCACGATGGTGCACAGGACAGAAGCCAGTAGCGTGCTTAAAGCCATGTCGGTTCGGGGTTAGTTTCCAGTCTCTCCCCTCAGGTGAAGCTGCATAAACAAGTGAAGCTGGGCGCACCTCCTGGAGCTCTTTTATAGGCTGCGCCTGCCTCACCTTCTGCTCTCTCAGATGAATTAGTTCACTCAAAGTTCATCTTTAATTGTGGCTGTCGCTCGGCCCCGCCTACACGTCTGTATTGGCTGAAATCATTGTTTTATGAGTCACATCTTTAATCCTGATGCACGCAGGACATTCCGCGGTGGATTTTACTGAGAAATATTCCCTGTGACAATAGAAGCGCGTCCCTTTTGTTGGCCCTGAAAGCAGCTAGTTTACAAACTCATTATCTTAGCTTAAGAGTCACTTGTAGAATCAGCAGTCATGCCTGCAGGCTGAGCTGCATTCAGGAGCAAAAAGGTGCTAAGAAGCACATTCACAAGCTTTTTACAAAATGAAAATGAGGCTATAATCCCTCTCAACAGGGCCTCTCTGACTTCTACTACGTTTGTAAATAATTAGTCTTTGTGTTTTTCTTTGGAAGCTTATTTCAGAGAGTAGGCCAAGCTACCTTTGTATCTCACTGAGACATTGGCACACTGATTAGCAGGCAAGTGCTCATGAATGGGGAAATGATAGTGGGTCACTGGAAAGCACCACTGTCCTCTACTTGCCTCTGTATTTCTATCAATCTAAACCTCCTTGAAATGTGGAGTGAGACTTTAAACTTCTCTCTCTCTCTCTCTCTCTCTCTCTCTCTCTCTCTCTCTCTCTCTCTCTCTCTCTCTCTCTCTCTCTCTCTCTCTCTCTCTCTCTCTCTCTCTCTCTCTCTCTCTCTCTCTCTCTCTCTCTCTCTCTCTGTGTGTGTTATAAAAATGGTATCTCCGTCAGTGAGTTCAAACTTGGGTCAACACAGACCCACATGCAAAGTTGTACTTAGACTCCTGGAGCCTACAAAAAACCCATGGCACTAAAAAAGTTTTTTCTGTTTTTGCTTTTTTTAGTCCAAACTTACGTTTCAGATCATTACACAATTTTTGTTATATTGCAAGGATAACTTGAGTAAATGAAAAAGTACTTTTCAGGTGTTGATTTTACCTATTAGAGTTTCCCCTAAAAAGTAATCACACATATTGTCAGTCATTAATAAACCGTGATTAACCATATTTTTTTGGTTTCACTAGCCATGGCCAGATCTCTTTATCGCCATGCCTGTAGAATCAAAATTTCCCCCAATAAAACCTGCCGGCACAAGGTAGGGTAAAAGCTCACAAAAAGCATTCCATTATGACTCATTCTCAAGAAATTTAAGAACAGATGTGAAACAGTCGCTGACATCTATCAGTCTGAAAAGGGTTACAAAGTCATTTCTAAGGCTTTGAGACTCCAGAGAACCATAGTGAGAATTACCCACAAATGAAGAAAACATGGAACATTGGAGAACCTTCCCAGGAGTGGCTACCCTGCCAAAATTACCCCAAGAGCTCATTGAAGACTCATCTAGGAGGTCACAAGGCAAAGCAAGGCAATTTTATTTGTATAGTCACTTTCAGCAACAGGGTAATTCAAGGTGCTTTACATGATTTGGTGATTTAAAAACAAAACAAACAAACATGGAATATAACATTGGAAATTAAAAGTAAAAGTAGCAAATTAGCATGAAACACATATTACACATGATACACAATAAAGCAAGAGAAAGATCAATAAAGCAAGAGAGCATGAACACATTGCATACATATGACATCAATCATTTACTCGAAGGTAATTCTAAACAGGTGGGTTTTTAGTCTCGATTTAAAGCAGTTCAGAAAGCACCTACAACAACATCTAAAGCGCTGCAGCTTCACCTGCATAAGCTAAGGTCACTGTTCATAAATCAACAATCAGAAAAAGAGATTGGAAAAAAATGCCCTCCATGGGGGAGTTCCAAGGCCAGAACTTTAGATGTTGTGGCATGACCTTAGACAGGGTGCTCTTGCTGGAAAACCTTCCAATGTGACTGAAATAAAACAATTATGAAAATAAGGGTGGATCAAAAGTCTTCCACAGTGATGTAAAAGACTTATTCCCAGTTATCTCTGTTGTCTTGGGTCACAAAATCAGTTAAAAGGTTTAGAAAGTAATCACTTTTTACATCGAGACATGGAGGTTTACATGGCTTTTAACATTTAATAAAGGAAATGATCATATAAAAATTTAGATTTCCATCTACTCAGGTTATCTTTGTCTGGTATTAAATTTTGTTTGATGATCGGAAACATTTAAGTAGAACAAAGCAGAAGGAACCTGTAAAAGAGGCAAAACGCTTGTTTTTTTTACAGCACCACACTTGCATCAGTCAAGTCCTCACACCACCCTCACTGTGCAGTTTTTAACTACTTATCAAAACGGGAAAAGGTGTGTGTGTGTGTGTGTGTGTGTGTGTGTTCTTGTATAGCTACCCTATTTAGGACCTTCTCTGGCATATTCGCTAACCTTCGGAAGACCGATGGACCTTATAGGGACCAAAGCCTGGTCCTAATATGGTGGACCCCCTTTTTTAGGGTTAGGGGTTAGGTTTAGAGGTATGGTGTGAATTATGTTTTGGTTAAGGTTAGGAATAAACCGGTAATTGTTAGGGTTAGGGTTTGGGTTAGGCATAAATGCATTTATTAAAATGAATGGAAGTCAATATAAAGTCCTAATATGGGTAGAAATACAGACTTGTGTGTGTGTGAGTGTGAGTGTGTTTGTGAGCAGGGCAGAGTTAGGCCTTGCTCTTATAGCAACACTTTAAAAAAATTAAGATTACATGTAATCATTTTATCTGCTGAATGTCAGAATAATGAGTTATTTTTATTTTTTACTTTGTTCAAATTCAGGGCTGTATTACTTGGCTTACTATAAGCTTCTCACAATACTTTCCCGGGTGGTTAGTCCATTCCTCCTGACAGAACCTGAGTCAGGTTTGTAGGCCGCCTTGTTGTCACACACCTTTTCAGCTCATCTAAGTTGTTGGCATCCTGAGGGTCATTAATTGTTCATTTGGAAGACCTATTTCCCCCCAAGCTATAACTTTCTGGCTGATGTCTTAAGATGTTGAGTTAGTATTTCCGTCTATTTTGTGAAGTGCACAAATCCCTCCTGTTGCAAAGCCCCCAACAACATAATGCTGCCACTCCTGTAATTCATAGTTGGGATGGTGTTCTCCTTGTTTTTTACTTCAAATGTGATTATGATCAATATGGTTAAAGACTCCTATAATATTTCAATTGATGGTTTAGTTGGGTTTAATATTAGATAGAGACTGAAACATTGGGGGCTTAGGCCATGCCCAAAATAGTGTCAATTTGTAACCCTAGTTTATAAGAAATTTATTATTTTAAATAATGTAGGACATCCTCTACCAGTTCTCTAGATAGGCTGGGTTTTAAACTTTTCAAGGTGCTTTACATGATTAGGGGATAACATAAAAACAGACAGACAAAGCATATAAAGCAAAAACAGCAATAAAGCATAAAGCACACACAAACATATGATACATGAAAACATTACTCAAAGGCAGCTCTAAACAAATGGGTTTTTAGCCTTGATTTAAAAGAACTGTTTTAGCAGCCTTGCAGTTGTCTGGAAGTTTGTTCCAGATTAGAAGAGCATAGAAACTGAAAGCTGCTTCTCCATGTTTGGTTCTGATTCTAGGGATGATGAGTAGACTAGAATTAGAGGACCTGAGTGGTCTAGGGGGGGGTAAAGTATTTTGAAGTCGGGCTGTCATGTAGCGGGCTGTTAGGTCCCTGTACGACCGGTGCCAGAGTTTGGTTCGCATTGCCGGCAGTAAGTCGGGCTTGTTTCCAGTGAGAGTTGGACTCCGCCAAGGTTGCCCTTTGTCACCGATCCTGTTCCTGACTTTTATTGACAGGACCTCTAGGCGCAGCCAAGGCGTTGAGGGGATCCGTTTTGGTGGCCTCAGGATCGGGTCTCTGCTTTTTGCAGATGACGTGGTCCTGTTGGCTTCATCGGAACGTGATCTACAGCTTTCGCTGGAGCGGTTCGCACCTGAGTGTGAAGCGGCTGGGATGGGAATCAGCACCTCCAAATCCGAGGCCATGGTCTTGAGCAGGAAAAGGGTGGGGTGCCTTCTCTGGGTCGGGGATGGGGTCCTTCCCCAAGTGGAGGAGTTTAAGTATCTGGGGGTCTTGTTCACGAATGAGGGAAAAATAGAGCTGGAGATCGATAGACGGATTGGTGGGGTATCTGCAGTTATGCGGGCGCTTTATCGGTCTATCGTGGTGAAGAGAGAGCTGAGCCGAAAGGCGAAGCTCTCGATTTACCGGTCGATCTACGTTCCTACCCTCATCTATGGTCACGAACTCTGGGTGGTGACCGAAAGAACAAGATCACGGATACAAGCGGCTGAAATTAGTTTCCTCCGCAGAGTGTCTGGGCTCTCCCTTAGAGATAGGGTGAGAAGCTCAGTCATCCGGAGGGGGCTCAGAGTAGAGCCGCTGCTTCTCCACATCGAGAGGAGTCAGTTGAGGTGGCTCGGGCATCTGGTCAGGATGCCTCCTGGACGCCTCCCTGGTGAGGTGTTTCAGGCACGTCTCACCGGGAGGAGGCCCAGGGGAAGGCCCAGGACACGCTGGAGGGACTATGTTGCTCGGCTGGCCTGGGAGCGCCTTGGGGTTCCTCCCGAGGAGCTGGAACAAGTGGCTGGGGAGAGGGAAGTCTGCGTCTCTTTGCTTAGGCTGCTGCCCCCGCGACCCGACCCCGGATAAGCGGAAGAAAATGGATGGATGGATGGATGGGTGTCATGTAGCAGAGTGGTTAAGACGGACACCCTATGTTCAGAGGCCTCAGTCCTCAACTTTGTTGTCCGGGGGTTCGATTCCACCCTGCGGACATCTTCCCCCACCTCTCTCCCATTTCTACACACTATCCACTGTCAATAAAAGCAACTGTGGCCACAAAAACTAAAAAAAGTATTTTGAAGCCTATTTTCTAAGCTACAGGGAGCCAGTGTAAGGACTTTAGAACTGGGGTGATGTGCTCTACTTTCCTGGTTTTAATGACACAAGCAGCAGCGTTCTGGACCAGCTGAAGCTGTCTAATTGACTAAACTCAGCCTTCATCTTCCTGATTTCTTAAATGTTTTTAAAAGTATACAGGACAGTCATAAAGTACATATACTATTTTCCTAAACTTGTTTAAAGCATTTGATCCTAACAATGCATTGTTGTTTTATTTGAATAGGCTGAGAGCTCACCAAAAATTTGAACACAACTGATCCCCAATTTTTTTTTATCTCTGATTGCTGCCGTATCAGCTCATCTTCTGCTCCTGCAACTGGTCTTGTTTAGATTCTACACTTATGTGCAAAAATTTTAAGCCACCCTATTGTTAGACCTGATTTTGTCAGGCAGTCAGACTTTATTGTAATCTTTTAAATTACAAGTCTCCAAGGTTTTTGTTGTTATTATTGGTATTTTATTTATACGTTTCCCTATCCTATTTGCTTGCTTAACCACCTTGTTTAAAGCTATTTCAAAATTAGCTTTATCCTGAGACAAAACGTTGCTTATTCACTTAAAACATTGCAAGTGAGTCTGACACCTCAGAAGAAGAGGAAAAACATGTCTTCAAATTACACATTTCTTCTTCTTTAATTTTATTATGCCATGTTTTCATTTATCGTTTTTTTACTCATGTTCTCCTCCACAAAAGGCATTTTCACTGTTTCAAATTCAAATTCAAATTCAAAAATACTTTATTGTTCCCAGAGGGAAATTAAGTGTTGGTATAGCTCATATAATCAATTCTTTAAGGAGTTGTTGTAGATAATGATGGCTGTGGGCAGGAAGGATTTCCTGTAGCGGTCTGTATTGCAGCGAAACTGAAGAAGCCTCCGACTGAAGACGCTCTGTTGTTGTGTGACTGTCTCATGAAGAGGATGCTTAGGGTTGTCCATAATTTTTTTGATTTTATGAAGAATCCTTCTTTGCATTATCATCTCCAGATTTTCCACAGTTGTCCCAAGAACAGAACCAGCCTTCTTTATCAGGTTGTTTAGCCTTTTTAAATCCCTGGCTCTGATGCTGCTACCCCAACAGATGACGGCTGAAGAGATTACACTCTCCACAACAGACTTGTAGAAGATCTGCAGCATCTTGCTGCAAACCTTGAAGGACCTAAGCTTCCTCAAGAAGTACAGTCTGCTCTGTCCCTTCTTGTAGACGGCTTCACTGTTGCGCTTCCAGTCCAGTCTGTTGTCAAGGTGAACTCCGAGGTATTTATACTCCTCAACCACCTCCACTTCTTCTCCCATGATGGAAACAGTGTTTGACTTATCCCTGTTTCTTCTGAAATCTACAATCATCTCCTTTGTTTTGTTCACATTCAAGGTGAGACGATTGTTTCCACACCATGTCACAAAGCGTTCCACCAACTCTCTGTATTCAGCTTCTTGTCCATCTCTGATACACCCGACAATTGCAGAGTCATCTGAGTATTTCTGCAAATGACAGGTCTCTGATTTGTACTGGAAGTCTGAGGTGTACAGAGTGAAAAGGAATGGTGAGAGTACGGTCCCCTGTGGTGCTCCTGTGCTGCTGACCACCTGGTTTGACACACAATTCTTCAGTCTCACAAATTGTGGTCTGTTGGTCAGGTAGTCATTGATCCAGGCGATTGTTGAGGGCTCCACCTGTGTCTTCAGGAGTTTCTGACAAAGCAAATCAGGCTGAATTGTGTTAAATGCACTAGAGAAATCAAAGAACATGATCCTCACAGTGCTGCCTTCTTTGTCCAGATGACAGTGGGTTGGTTGAAGTAGGTGGATGATGGCATCTTCAACTCCAACTCCACAGCGATAAGCAAACTGCAGTGGGTCCTGATACGTTCTTGTTTGCTTACTCAGGGGTGCCAACAGGAGTCTCTCCAGGACCTTCATGATGTGGGATGTCAGGGCAACGGGTCTATAGTCATTGATGACTGATGGGTGAGTTCTTTTGGGTACTGGAACAAGGCAGGATGTCAGGAGAAGGTCCCACAACACTGGGACCTTCTCCTGAGTTAAGCTAAGGTTGAAGAGGTGCTGCAGAATCCCACAGAGCTGCTCTGCACAGGCCTTCAGGACTCTGGGGCTGACACCATCTGGACCTGCAGCCTTGTTCCGGTTCAGTTTCTCCAGCTGCCTCTTCACCTGACTTTTGGAGACAGACAAGTGGGAGGGGGAGGCAAAGGGGGTAGCAGCATTTCCTGACTTGGTTGAAGTCAAACTTGTGGAATTAGAAGAGTCCATGGCTGAGGTGAAGGATAAAACATCCGAGGTGTAACAGGAAAGCTGTTGATCAGAGGATAGTGGGCTGTCTGTTTGGCTGGGAACAGGAGAGGGGGATGCTGAGCTAGTTCCTGAACTGAACCTGTTGAAGAATATGTTCAGTTCATTGGCTCTGTCCAGACTTCCATCTATCCAATCCTTCCTGTCCTTAAAGCCTGTGATCTTTCTCATTCCTGACCAGACATCTCGGATATTGTTCCTCTGTAGTTTGTTCTCCAGCTTCTTCCTGTATGCCTCCTTGCTGTCTCTGATCTTGACCTTAAGTTGCTTCTGTATACTCCTCAGTAATTCCCTGTCTCCCTCCCTGAAGGCTCTTTTTTTCTTGTTTAGCAGTTCCTTCAGGTCACTGGTGATCCAGGGTTTGTTATTAGGGAAGCATCTCACTGTTCTGGTGGGGATGATGTTGTCCACACAGAAGTTTATATAGTCAGTCACACACTCAGTCATGTCATTGATGTCCTCTCCATGTGCTTGGCAAAGAGTCATCCAGTCTGTGGTTGCAAAACAATCCTGCAGGGCTTCTTCAGCTTCCTGTGACCATTTTCTCACAGTTCGTTTTGTCACAGGTTGCCTCTGAACAAGTGGTTTATATTCTGAACAGAGAAAAACAAGATTGTGATCTGATTGTCCCAGAGGAGGTCTTGGTTTGGACATGTATGAATCCTTTACATTTGCATAAAACAAATCCAAGGTCCTGTTTTCTCTTGTAGAGCAGCTGACAAATTGTTGAAATGTTGGAAGTGTAGTAGAGAGCGAGGCATGATTAAAATCACCAGATATTGCCACAAATGCATTGGGGTGCTGTGTCTGTAGCTTAGCAACAATGGAACTGATGACATCACATGCATTGTCGGCAACGGCTGAAGGTGGAATGTAAACAACTGCCAAAATTACACTGGTGAACTCTCTTGGCAAATAATATGGACGAAAACCTACTGCCAAGAGTTCGAGATCTGGGCTGCAGAGACGACACTTCACAGTAACATGTCCTGGATGATACCATCTGTTGTTGACAAGCACTGCTACTCCACCACCTTTCCTTTTTCTGCTCGTCTTCAGATCTCTGTCTGCTCGTACAGTCAGGAAGCCTGGCAGACAGACGTTGGAGTCGGGGATATGATCCAGCAGCCACGTCTCCGTAAAACACATAACACTGCATTCACGGTACTCTGGCTGAGTCCTTGTAAGGGCTTGGAGTTCATCCATCTTGTTAGCCAGTGATCTTACGTTGCCCATCATGATCGATGGAAGAGATGGTTTGAACTTCCTCTTTCTCTGTCTCCTTTTCGCTCCTGCTCTGCATCCACGTCTCCTCCTTATCAACTCATCGGGGATTTGTGGTTTCAGTTGAGGTATTATTTCAGGTATTATTTCAGCTTTTGCAATGTTAATCAGCTGCTCCCGGCTGTAAACCACATTGTTGCCATGGTTACGCATCAAAACAAATTGTCAAAAAGGGAAAAATTTACAGCAAAAATCCTTCCAGCTTCACAGCACCAAAAACTAGAAAGTATACAGGTCAAAAAAATGCAATCTTCTTTAAGAAAAAAGAGAAACCAATGTACAAAAAAAGTTGTTTGTTTGTTTGTTTTCAGAAATGCTGAAAAAAAATCCTGCCAGCCTCATACTGCTGTTACTGCAGCAGCAGGAGGAAAACAGTCTCCACCAGCACCTCTCTGACTCATCTATTGTTTGCATGACAAAGCGTAATCAGTTCTGACAGATGAGCATGATATTTTCTCAACCACTAATCTGCACCGCCATCAATTTCATTATGCTGAAGGTAAACTTATGCTATGTTCAAACTATAAAAGCTTTCATGCTTTACTTTGTTGTTCAAACAATATAATTTTTATGTTTGTACAATATATTACCACATTAAGTATAATATAATATTTTTATTGTAAGAACATCAGTTTTTATCACATAACTAAAATGTTTATTTTAATACTCGTGGTGTTATATTGTTCAAACATGAAGAGCAGAGGTGTCAAAAGTATTCACATTCATTACTCAGGTAGATGTATAGATAGTATGGTTTAAAATACTTGTTTTTTTTAAAGATTTTTTTATCCCACGTTTTTTTCCCATTATTTATCACCCAGTGCTCCTACCTAGTTCCAGTCCTGGGGTTCAGCTCTCCCTCTGCCAGCCTCGGGAGGGCCCTGCACTGAAACCCAAGCCTCCTTCATGCTTGGGGAGTTAGCAGGCCCTTCTTTTCACCTGATGAGGCGGGGTTTCCCCGGCTGGACGTAGCACGTGGAAGGATCACATTATTCCAGCCAGATCCTCCCCATTCCTTCAGGCGCCCCGACCAGCCAGGAGGAGACAGTATATAGCCCCAGGACTAGTACATGTTTTTGTGGGAGTAGCTCACATTAGCTGCTCAAGGGAACATGGGGAGAACATGCAAACCCCACACAGAAAGGCCCTTTCACCAACCCCACCCAGGGTGTGGGTGCGGGGGAACAAACACACCCTCAGCACCCACAGCGTCCCTGGCAGGGTTTAAAAGACTTCTGGTGGTTTAAAATCCCCCCCCTCAGACATAGAATTGGTTTTGCTGCAGAGAAAACTTCTTACTTTTATTAGGCTGCTCCAGCACTGTATACAAAATGCTCGTTGCGCTACCGGCTGGGAGAAAACAATAACGCAGCCTAACAGTGGGTCCCTCCAGTCTGGGTCAGGCAGCCTCCATCACTTCGATATAATGAAACGGCAATGTGACTTTTACCTGAGGAACAAACCTCACAGCGCAGGTACAGCCTGCCTTTGGTTCGCTCTCCACACCTTTCACCTGATGCTACTATCAGGTGCGTCTTCATCGCTACACACTGGAGGTGAGTGGCCATGAATGAAATGAAGTTACTGCTGTAGAATCTCAGCTGCTAAAAGGTTAGGCCCATAGCCTTTGCAGCTCACATCTAAAACTGTTACATAAACAGTAGCCTAAAAATACTATATGAACAATTTGGACAGCAGCAGGTGTGGAAAGTCACAATTTGATAAATCAAAATGTTCAGAAATTGATATTTATACATGTACATGTTTTTATAAAACTGGATTTGTCAAGTAAATTAATCTATTCTTATCCTAATAAATAAATATTTCTTCTAATTAAATTATTTTAAATCTTATTAATATTTTTACCTCACTGCTGTGTGCTGAATATATCAGCCCAGATGGCGTCCTCTGGCTGGACGGCGGTCGGCGTCCTCTGGCTGGACGGCCGGATGGACTTCCCGTTGCCGGACTGAGTTCTGGTGGACAGCCTCTTCTGAGGAGCAGGCAGCCGCTGGAAGCTTGACCGGTCGGCGGCGACGAAGAGGCCTGGCCGGTTGAGGTGAGTCTGGCGGCAACTCCCTCCAAATATTTTCTATGGGGTTGAGATCTGGAGATGGCTAGGCCACTCCAGGACCCTGAAATGCTTCTCACAAAGCCACTCCTTTGTTACCTGGGCGGTGTGTTTGGGATCATTGTGATGCTGAAAAACCCAGCCACGTTTCATCTTCAATGCCCTTGCTGATGAAAGGAGGTGTTCACTCAAAATCTCACTATACATGGCCCCATTCATTCTTTCCTTTACCTGGCTCAGTCGTCCTCGTCCCTGTGCAGAAAAACAGCCCCAAAGCATGATGTTTCCACCCCCATGCTTCACATTAGACATTGTGTTCTTTGGATGCAACTTAGCATTCTTTCTCCTCTAATAACGAGAAGTAGAGTTTTTACCAAAAAGTTCTGTTTTGGTTTCATCTGACCATATGCGATTCTTCAAATCCTCTTCTGGATCATCCAAATGCTCTCTAGCAAACTTCAGACGGGCCTGGACATGTACTGGCTTAAGCAGGGGGACACGTCTGGCACTGCAGGATTTGAGTCCCTGGCGGTTTAGTGTGTTACTGATGGTAGCTTTTGTTACTTTGGTCCCAGCTTTCTGCAGGTCATTCACTAGGTCCTCCCCGTGTGGTTCTGGGATTTGTGCTCACCGTTCTTGAGATCATTTTGACCCCACGGGGTGAGATCTTGCGTGGAGACACAGATCGAGGGAGATTATCAGTGGTCTTGTATGCCTTCCATTTTCTAACAGTTTTCCCACAGTTGATTTCTTCACACCAAGCAGTCTTCCCAGCCTGGTGCAGGTCTACAATTTTGTTTCTGGTGTCCTTTGACAGCTCTTTGGTCTTGGCCATAGTGGAATTTGGAGTGTGACTGTTTGACATGATAATGAGTTCAAACAGGTGCCAACATCCTGCTTTGGAAAAGCTTGTCATTCACGCTGGATCAGCAGATATCGCAATGAGACAATCAGAGATTCTGAAGAGAGACTTTTCTGATCTCCTACAGAGACTTGATGGACTTAACGTAAACATCCTCATCAGCGGACCAGTCCCTGAAGGGAATGATGAAAGATTTAGCAGACTCCGCATGCTCCATAAATGGTTGAAGAAACAATCAGCTGAGAAGTCGTTCACATTTATTAATCATTTCAAAGTATTTGGAAGTGCTAATCATCTGTTCAAAGAAGGGATGCGTTATCTGAACAAGGCCGGAGTAAGGCTCTTAGCAGCAAACATTTTTTCTTATCAAAATCAGAAAGCAAAACACTTGCTCCCAAAAGCTGACCTTGAGGCGCCCATGGATATCAGAGAACAAAAACAGCAAGTCATGATGACACCACAGGACCGAAGAGATAAACAACCATCAGAGATTAAGTCTTCATCTTCCTGTGACTCAGCCACATCAAATGAGTCTCCATTTAGAAACTTTACAGACAGACTGAACGAGCAAATCAAATTTGGGACACAATTAACACCTAAACTTAGACTACACCGAAAGCCTGGGACTAGTGTCAATAAGCCTGGGAGCTTCCCCCCACTGATTATTACAGATATTTGATATTTGAGGGAACCGGGCAATAAATCCACCCCTACCGTCTCCCAGAATTCACCCGGGACCCCTGAGGCTATATCAGTGATTATCAGCAGCAGGAAACATAAACCGTTAACCACACGCTCTCATATTAAACAAAATCTCAAATTGATAACCTGTCAGAAGGTTCAGCTGCCCATCATCACAATACTTAAGTTAACTTTATTAAACATTAGATCTCTATCCGGGAAGTCTTTTCTTATCAATGACTTCATCACTGAGCATAATTTACACGCCCTTTTTTATCAGAAACTTGGCTAGATGAAAATAACGAAACAACTTCATTAATAGAATCTAGTCCTCCAAATTACAATTTCTTAAGTGAGAACAGAAAACACGGACGAGGTGGAGGTGTAGCCACCATCTTTCACAACTCAATGAACTTTAAAAAGGTAACAAAGCGTTATTTCTAAGTTTATATAAACCACCAAAACTTAACTCTAACTTCTTTAATGATTTCAATGACCTTCTTTCTGTAATATGTATCGACTATGACCAACTAATCATCGTGGGGGACTTTAACATCCATAATGACAACCCCCAAGATAAACAAGCAAAAACATTAGATGTTACTCTCCACAACTTCGGACTGATCCAGTATGTCAAACAACCAACACACAATAAAGGACACACTCTGGACTTAATTATCAGCAAAGGTTTAAATATTTCCGACATCTCTGTAATTAATATTGCATTATCTGACCATTTCTGTACTTTCTTTGAAAGTACCATCTCTGCTAAATTATCCAGCCACAGTAAAACCACTATAAAAAAGCGTTTTCTAGGGGACAGTTCAGTAGAAACCTTTAAACGTATTTATCCTTCCACCACATCCCCCTCATCTCCCAACTCAAACTCAGTAAATAAGTTGGTAGATAATTTCCTTGCGAAAATCTCAGACATCGTGGATTCCATTGCTCCAACTAAAGTGAAAGTAGTCTCAGGTAGAAAAAAGTCTCAGTGGACAAGTAATCCACTGGTACGTAGTGAAAAAAGAGAGTGTCGACGAGCCGAGAGAAAATGGCGGAAAACTCGACTCCAGGATCACTGTGAGATCTACAAAGAGAGACTGAATAGATATCAGCTAACTATAAAATATGCTAGGGAATCGTTCTTTTCTGAAATCATCAACAGAAAAATTAATAATGCACTGACTCTATTTGCAACAGTGGAAAGACTAACTAATCCTTTAGTGACAGTAGCCCCTGAACTAAATTCTACCAGGGCCTGCAATGAATTTGCCAGCTTTTTCACTGAAAAGATTCTAACAATTAGATGGTCAATCTGTACCTCAATATCGAACCCACAACCAGTGCCATCCCCAATCAACAACAATGTAGAGAAAATGTCTGAATTCCACGAATTAAACCAGAACAGCCCTGAAAAAATCATTATCCAATTAAGCTCCTCCTCCTGCTATCTTGATATCCTACCCACAGCTTTTCTAAAGAAAGTTCTTCCTGTTATTGGTTCTGATCTTGTTCAAATAGTGAACTCATCACTGCTATCAGGTGTCTTCCCTCAGGCTTTAAAAACAGCAGTTATTAAACCACTGCTAAAGAAGAAAAATCTGGACAACACGTTAATGCAGAACTACAGGCTAATCTCTAATCTTCCATTCATCAGTAAGATTATTGAAAAAGCTGTGTTTCAGCAGTTAAATGGCTTCATAACAATGACAAACCGTTTTGATGTTTTTCAGTCTGGTTTCCGCGCTCACCACAGCACCGAGACTGTCCTCGTCAAAGTATTTAATGACATCCGCATAAATACAGACTGTGGAAGAACCACAGTGCTGGTTCTGTTGGAGGTCAGTGCAGCATTTGACACTGTTGATCATGATATTTTATTGGAACGACTGGAGAGCTGGGTCGGACTCTCTGGTACAGTACTTGGCTGGTTCGAGTAGTACCTAAAGAACAGGGACTTCTATGTTTCAATAGGAAACTTTTCATCAGAACGAACAGAAATCACATGTGGGGTGCCCCAGGGCTCCATCCTGGGGCCCCACTTATTTAATATCTACATGCTCCCACTAGGCAAGATTATAGCAACCAATAACATTAGCTACCATAACTACGCAGATGACACTCAGCTCTACATTACAATGTCACCAGGTGACTCTAAACCAATTCAAACCCTAAATCAATGCATTGACCAAATAAATGGATGGATGTGCCATAACTTTCTCCAGCTGAATAGAAACAAAACTGAAGTGATTATTTTTGGACCCAAGGAGGAACGATCAAGAGTCAGCACACAGCTTCAATTAATACAGCTAGAAACTACTGATCAGGTTCGAAATCTAGGTGTAGTAATGGACTCAGACCTGAACCTCCAGGGTCACATAAAGGAAATAACAAGGTCAGCGTTCTGGATTAAAGGACTGATTTTGTAACACGACCTAGAAAAACTCATCCATGCGTTTATCTTTAGTCGGATTGATTACTGCAACAGCATCTTCACAGGTCTGCCTAAAAAGTCAATCAGACAGCTGCAGCTGATCCAGAACGCTGCAGCTCGCGTCCTCACTAGAACCAGGAAAGTAGAGCACATCACCCCAGTTCTAAAGTCCTTACACTGGCTCTCTGTAGCTCAGAGAATAGACTTTAAAATACTTTTACTAGTTTATAAATCATTACATGGCTTAGCACCAAAATATGTTGAAGACCTGTTGTCATGGTACCAACCACCAAGACCACTCAGGTCCTCCAACTCTAGCCTACTAAACATCCCTAGACTCAGAACTAAACATGGAGAAGCAGCTTTCACTTTTTATGCTCCCCTTATCTGGAACAGACTTCCTGACGAGTGTAGAGCTGCTGAAACTCTGAACTGCTTTAAATCGAGACTAAAAACCCATCTGTTTAGAATTGCCTTTGAGTAAATGCTTGATGTCATATGTATGAAATGTGTTCATGCTCTCTTGCTTTTTTTATTTTTCTCTTGCTTTATTGTGTATCATGTGTAATGTGTGTTTCTTTTATGTGTTTTTTTAAATCACCAAATCATGTAAAGCACCTTGAATTACCCTGCTGTTGAAAGTGTGCTATACAAATAAAATTGCCTTGCCTTGCCTTGCCTTGCCTATCGCCAGCAGTCACGGGGCAAGAGGTGGGGTACACCCTGGACAGGTCACCAGTCCATCGCAGGGCAACATAGAGACATACGGGACAAACAACCATGCACGCACTCATTCATACCTAAGGGCAATTTAGAGAGACCAATTCACCTAACAGTCATGTTTTTGGACTGTGAGAGGAAATGCCCCGAGAGAACCCACACATGCACAGGGAAAACAGTTTGTACGTGACCAAATACTTATTTTCCACCATAATTTGCAAATAAATTTTTTAAAAATCAGACCATGCGATTTTCTGGATTTATGTTTTCTCATTTCTCATAGTTGAAGTATACCTATGATAAAAATTACAGGCCTTGCTCATCTTTTTAAGTGGAAGAACTTGCACAATTGGTGGCTGACTAAATACCTTTTTACCCCACTGTAAAGCCTGCTTTCACTGGGCTCTAGAATACGGGAGACGAATTGTGACAATGCATGCCTTTGTCTGCCAATCTGATGAACAAGTCTGGGTTTGGCATATATCAGTTGTAAAAGTTGTTGGAGGAAGGATTGTGTTGTTTTTGGGGCTTAGGGTCGGTCCTTTATTTCCAGAGTTCAGTCTTGCTTGGTGGTAAGAGTAGTAGTCTTGCTATTGGAATGTTGTGTGTCAATTCCAGCTTTCCCCTGTCATATATCGCTGTTCCCCTGTGCGGGAATCTTAACCCTAAGTTGCCAGCTGATCTTTGTATTGGTCTGTCAGTGTAAAGCGCTCTGTGAGGTCAGTCTGAATAAAAAATGTATTCCATTTACCAGTAGAAAATAACTTTTAATGCTTCAGCATACCAAGACATTGTCAGCAATTTTTGCTCCCAACTTTGTGAAGCATTGGTGTAGATTCTCAGTCATTGTTAAAGTACACTAATGAGGCTATCGAGATAACAACCTCTCCCCTCAGACTCTTATAAATCTCTACAAGGCATTGTGAAAAATTGTGTAGCTGTGATCGTTAACAGCCACAGCAGCATTACCTCTAACTACAGTTAAATACAGACTTTTATCTGTCTCACTTCACCAGTTGCTGCTGTTAATACTTGATGATACGTTTGCATAGACATTTGTTATCAATGTGTTTGCTATCTCTGGGCACACCTAACCTCATGCCCAAAACATGCAGTTAAATAAAACACTCACACACATACACAGACTCTGGAGCAGAGTGCATAGTCAGCACAAGTGTCAAACGGCTGCTGTCCATTTGTGCATGTTTATATTACTCCACCCCCAGCTCGCACGCTGGCTGACCCCCTTGTGACCCTGACATCTCGATGAACTCTTGTGTGCAACCAAGTTCACTGTTCATCAAACAAGAATAGAGAAAGAGGTAGACACCACCTGACAATAGATATGTGTGTTCAATTATCATCAATAACACTCACTAAATTCTTGCATCCCCCAGCCTAGTCATGTTTAGACATTTAAAATTAAGCCATATAAACCAGAGAAGGGTTTTAACAGCTCTGCTGCTAGTTTAAAACAATGTACGATCTGTCATTGGTATGTTGTATGTGAAATAACTGGATTATCTCATATGGTTTCTATGTTTACCAAGTTTAAATCTATGAACTGAAGTTTGAAGAAGCTGACAGAAGCAAAAACTAGAAGTTTTCAGTGAATATGTAGTTGTTTGAAGACAGTCCAAAAAGTATGAAAATTTCTGTTCCTTGTTTTCCTCCGCAGCCATAGTGTCACACCTGGAGGGATTTTTTTTCCTTTTTGTATCTTGGTGAGTTGTACACAAAGTATGAAGTAAATGATAGATTGGCAGATCGAGACATTATCTTTAGTAGGGGAGGGGGTGGGGTCATGCACTAGTGTCTAATTGTTGAAAAGATAGTTTTTGCCAAAAAAGATGCATGTGGTTCATGTGGTTCTTAAGAGCATTTAAACAGGTCATCTGCACCAAAGTAAAATCCACAATTTACGTCTTTTTACCTCGCCATACACACACACACACACACACCCATACTATACAGTAAATAATGGTTGTGTTTTTATACAGAACATGCAAACTCCATGCAAAAAGACCCCAGACAGGAACTTGAACCCAGAACCTTATTGCTGCAGGGGCAGCAGCAATACCAACTGCGCCACTGTGCTGCACCCCTCCCATGTACCGGTATGTCAAATTAGAGTATCATGAAATAATTCAATCATTTTGTCACTCCTTTCAGAATGTGATACTCAGGTTAAAATAATTAATATTCATAGTTCAGTACTTAATCATTCTCAATAAGGTTCACAGCTCCAACTTCGACTCCTCCTTGTTCATTTCATATTTTTTTCTAAAATAAAGTAAAGAATATAAAAATAGATCATAATATTATTCACAAATTAGCATATCCATTATATAATCTCTGTTAAGTAGATAATGCAGATACTGGTTTTAGTAGGCACTGTTCTTAGTTTAGTATCTACTTTCAACCTCGAGTGTTGACAGAACACTACTTGTTGGTTCTTAGGTGCAGGTGGAGGCAACAGAAATTAGTCTGGACTTGGGTCAGTTGAACTCTTTATATTTATGCAGCAGAGTAAGGTGATTACAGGGTTCACTCAGTCATAAGACAAACTTGTGTAACTGAATAAGTACAGGAGACAAGGGTGTCAGAGTATATGTTGTTTCCTGTAAATAAACAAACCAAACTAAATGATCGAATATCCTTAGGCATGTTTATTGATGTATGTACTGTATGTACATACATCATGTATGTACTGTAAGGAAACAATAATCTCTTATTTACACAACTAGGCGGATTGAGTCCCACATTCATTCCAAAGACATCACATCTAAATGCAACAATACTAAAAACATTTAAATAAAATATCTAAATGAACCAGATGGGAAAAAAACCACTTAATAATGCTTATGACCAAAGCAGGAGCACGAGCGTATCTTTTACAGGATTAAAGTGGAATTTGATCTTCTATGGAGCCAAAAGCTGCTGTTGTAACAGTTTGAGCTGTTTGCTCTGTTTTTCCTGCCTGCCCTGAACACATCTTTTCCCCCTTGTCTGTTGTCCTTAATTGCATGCACCTGTGCTGCTGCCTATAAAACTCACTTGTTTTCTCCAGTTCCCTGCCAGATTGTCTGCTGCCCTGCCTCAGCTTTCCAGCCCTTCTGTTTCCATTGTATTTGCCTGCCGATTTGTGATTGACCTGGACTGTTCTGTCTCTGCCTCCCCCCTACTGGATTTGTAAGTTGGATTCCTGTTTGGATTGTTTGGTGGTGCATTACCTCTGCTCCTTCTCTCTCTGATCAGTCACTCGTATTCTGGACTTTGAATCAGTTTTCTGGACCTTGGATTTGGATTCTGGACTGCCAATTCAGATACTGGATTTCTGTTGGACTTTATGACCCCAAAAAAGAGAGTAACTCGGCGCTTTGGACCTTTTCCCTGAGAACTTTACTCCCTGATTATTTGAATAAACCTCTCCTTCCTTACTCTTTAAGCTGTGTTATTTTGGGTCCAGTCTGTTGTGTCACTAGCCATTACAGCTGGAGCTCCGATGTCATAACTGACAATGCTTCCTTAAGCTCGGTTACTCCACCCTTAAAGTTTGTTTCCTGGTCAGAGAAGGGTCCTGCTGGAGTTCCTCTCCGGGCAATGAAGTAGCGCAAAGCCACTGAAAAGGAATTGATGTCAAGAGAAGCAATGACATCCAAGTGCACAGCTCTGACAGTCAGGCACTTGAAAATAATCCCAATTTTTCTCCAGACAATCTCCCACTTTGTTCTCGAACAGCCCAAAACAATCACCAACGACATCCGCAGACAACAGTCTGAACTGCTGAAGCAGGATTTTATTCACCTTTTTAAAAACACACTGGTTTCGGTTTTTATCTCTGGCCCCACTCCCACCGTCGGTAGAGGAATCGATGGTTTTAGCAGGCTTTAATCTTTGAACACTTGGCTCTCCTCTGCCACCGTGCTGAACAATATTGGTTTTATAGACAATTTTAACATTTTATGGGGCAGAAGTCACCTGTTTAGGGCAGACGGGCTCCACCTAAACAGTAAAGGAACACGCACCCTGGCAATGAGCCTGGCCTGTCCACGTCCCCCCCTGCGTCCTACACTGTCCCCCCTTGCCCGTTCCCTACTTCTGTCCCAACAGCCTGATGTGCAGCCAGTCCATGGACCTATGAACCCAGCCTTGATTTTAACAGTAACTCAAATAACGGACTTGTACCTTGTCAAACTACTCACATACCTGTTATTAGCAGAGAGTGAGCAAATAAACATAAATCTAGCAAACATAATCTCAATAATCCCAAACAGCTACCAAAAATCACAGGTTCCATATGTTATTTAGGCAATCCATCTCCAGCCACTCTTAATATGGCTCTTTTAAATGTTCGCTCTCTGCTGAACAAAACTTTTATTATAAATGACTTGATTTTAGCCCATAATCTCCATTGTTTATTTTTAACGGAAACGTGGCTGAGCTCGGATGCCCCTGTTGTTCTTACAGAGGCCTCCCCACCAAATTTTAATTTTAACTATTCAACGAGGAATGGGAAAATGGGTGGTGGGACATCTTTTATTAATTCATCAACACTTTCCGCCCAAACCTGTTTTACTTGACAATTTTACCACTTTTGAATATACCGCAGCTGTTTATAGCATTCCTCAGATTTTATGTGTAACTGTTTACAGGCCTCCTATAAAGAGTGCACTTTTTATTCAAGAATTCTCAGAGTTTTTATCAATTCTTCACAACTCCTTTGAAAGGATCATTTTAGCTGGTGATTTTAATCTATACGTGGATAACCTTTTATACTCTTTTTAAACAGATTTTTTAAACATCTTGAGTTACATGGATTTTACCCAGCATGTCACACAGCCAACTCACAACAGAGGACATACTCTGGACACCAGCGTTTCCTCTGTTGTTGACTTGGCTGTCTCTGACCACTACTGTGTGTTTTTTAACATCACCAGTTTTATTAAGCGGGAGACCTCTGTGAGAACTTTAATGAAGCGCCATCTAACCCCTGAAGGGGCTGCTGGTTTTCTTGAAGCTTTTAAAAAGACTCCTCCTATTAATTTAGCCGCCCCCTGTGATTCTATTGTCAATGATTTTAACAGCAGACTTCGATCTACCCTCAACCGGCTTGCTCCACTTAAAGTTAAACATCTACAGCCAAAACATGCATCACCATGGAGAAATGAATACCTTGGAAAACTAAAGAGAAATTGCAGGGCGGCGGATAGAAAATGGAGAAAAAATATGATCACAATAAATAAGCAGATTTATACTGACCTACTAAAATCATACAATAATGCAGTAAGAAAGTCAAGAAATGCTTACATTTCCAAAATAATCTCAGATCATAAAAATAATCCTCAAATTTTATTTACCACAATTGCTAACATTTTTAACTGTGACACTAACTCACTTCAGAAAACCCCCTCTAACGCTCTCTGTGAGGAATTTGCAGCCCACTTCAGAGGGAAGGTAGACACCATCAGATGTACTATTTTATCTTCTCAAAGTAACATGGTTTTAGACAAATCTGAATGTGTGTCTATACCAGAGGAAACACCGGACAGTTTTGTCCTGGTGGAGGCTGAGAGTCTCAAAGTTTTCTCCTCAGTGAGGCCCAACACATGTGTCTTGGACCCGATTCCCACTAGATTTTTTAAGCAATTTTATGATTCTCTTAGAGATGAGATTTTAACCTTGATGAATTGCTCCCTTCAGACGGGGGTCTTTCCTGCCGCCTTTAAAGGGGCGGTGGTGAAGCCCCTGCTGAAGAAGAGCAATTTAGATTTTAATGATATGAACAATTTCTGACCGGTATCAAATTTACCTTTCTTAAGCAACATTTTTGAAAAGCTTGTTTTAATTCAACTTAATGATTTTATTAACGCTCATAATGTCCTGGAGAAATTTCAGTCTGGTTTTAGGGTGAACCACAGCACAGAGACGGCCCTTCTGAAGATCTTAAATGATTTTAGATTAAACTAAAATAGTGTGGTCCACTGTGCCTTCGATACAGTGGACCACACTATTCTTTTAACCTGTTTGAAACAGATTGGCCTCTGTGGTGCTGTTCATAGATGGTTCACATCCTACCTCACAGAGAGGACTTTTATGGTAAGTTTAGATACCTGCTCCTCTGAGGTCCACAAGATCACATGTGGTGTGCCCCAGGGTTCAATCTTAGGCCCAGTGCTTTTAAAACCTCTATATGCTCCCTCTTGGTGGTGTCATCGGGAGACATGGAGGGAACTTTCACAGTTATGCTGATGATACACAGTTATACATCTCCATGTCTCCTGATGACACACGGCCAATGGATGCACTTTTTAACTGCATTTTAGACATTAAATCCTGGATGGCAGAAAACTTTCTCCAGCTCAACCAGGACAAAACTGAAGTTTAAGTTATTGGTCCAGAGGGCCAGAGAGAGAAACTTTTACCAAAACTGCAATCACTGTCTTTTAATCCTTCTCAGCAAGTGAGGAACCTGGGTGTTATCTTTGACTCTAAACTGACTTTTTCCCTCATATTAAAAATATCATTAAAATAGGTTTTTATCACCTGAAGAACATAGCCAGAGTCCGCTCCATTCTCTCTCGGGCCGAGTAGGAGACGCTGATGCATGCTTTTATCACCTGTAGAATTGATTACTGTAATGCCCTGCTTTCCGGTCTTCCCAAAAAGACTATTTCAGGTCTACAACTAAAAAATTCAGCTGCACGTGTCCTGACAAAGACCAGGAGGCAGGAGCATACTACTCCGGTTTTAGAATCATTGCATTGCCTCCCCGTATATTTCAGGATCGATTTTAAGGTTCTTTTAATGGTTTTTAAGTGTCTTAATGGTCTTGTGCCTTCAAATCTCTCAGAGCTGCTTTTACTGAATGAACCCTCGCGGACTCTGCGCTCCTCTGACAGCCGTCTCCTTGTGATTCCAAAAGTCAGGACACACACTCATGGTGAGCCTTCCTTTCATTATTATGGGCCTCATCTCTGGAACAGGCTGCCAAGGACATTTTTACTTATTAATTCTTCTTCCAGGGTTTCCTCTGTGGGAGCCCTCTGCCTCGGGGGCGGTGTTCGGCTGCGGTAGCCTGGGTGCTCACCAGGTAGTGCTCAGGTGGAGGTGGTGGTCTCTACCCTCCCTCCTCTGGGTGCCCTGGCTGTTGCAGTGGACCTGCTGCTTTCGGGGGAGACGGTTCCCCTGATGGCATTTTCCTTACGTACATCTGAGCTCAGCCCAGTGTCTACCAATGATCTTACGCGTTTTGGGAAGATGTCTGTGTGTGTTTGTGGGTGGATGTGTGCCAGTGTGTGTCTGTGTGTGTCTGGAAAATGGGTTTGGGAAAGGGGAATAACTGACTTTTCGTTTTTATAATTGTGGGGAAGGGATGGGAATCTGGGTTATGCGGGGTCATTTTAATCTGTAAAGCACTTTGAGCTGCATTTTTTGTATGAAAGGTGCTTTATAAATAAAGTTTGATTGATTGATTGAGCTGAGTAATAGGGTGGGCTGGATCCAACACAAGCTGATGCTGGCTACAGTAAGCGAGGTCCTCAGCTCATCTTAGGAGACCACTGACTTGAATCAGCTCCCCACCCTCATCCAGCTCAGGTGATAAGGCCAACAAACAGTTGCTATAATGCAACGGTTTTCCTTTCTTGAGGAGATTTAACTTCTCTGAGAAATAGTCCTGTTGTAGATTGTTCAGGAGATTCACCTCTGCCTGGCAGTAATCGGCAGCTGTAAGGGTACTGACTTTGGCCAGCCCCATACAACTCCTCCAGGTTCACCTTTATGAGGTCCTGCCAAGTATGGTGCTGAGTGTAAGCTGCTGCTTTACTCTCCCACGTGGTCATCATCCCACAGAAGGCGGACTTGCGCAGCTCAGCCGAGTCAAGGGGAGTTTGGTCCCCATTGGATGGGTATTGAGGCCAGTGCTCTAAGGGCTGATGCAAAAAGTGGGGTCCTTGGGACTTTCAACTGAGCTTAGCCAAGTCCCCTCTGAAGTAATGTAAAACACATGACGCTCTCTCTCCTTCATGTCACCCACATCACCAGGTTTGTGTGGTCTGGGAAACAGAATCTTTGGAAGAAATAGCAGCGAGACTTTCGCAATAGAGTGAGTAGCAGTGAAAGGAAGCTCCACCAAGTTTTCAGTATTTATATCTCCTGGGTCAAATATTGGAAGATTTTTATCAATAACACCACTGTACAAACTTATTTTGGACAAAGCTTGTTATGAAATACACACAAAAAATGTTATCCTCAATTTCTGCTACACCCAGTGCCGAAGAAAAACAAAGCAACATGGCAGAAGAGAATTCACCAATCTACCTGAGGATCCTCCAGAGCGAACTACAAGCCTATTGTGACGGTATAGTGATTGACATCAAAACGCAGATAGAGATTATGCATGAGAACATTCGTAAGGACATTTCCTTGCTAAGAGAAGAAGCAGAAACGGACACTAATAAGCTTTGAAATGAGCTCTCAGAGAAAATAGAGACACTGGATGAAATTTACACTGAAACAACAAATACACAGAAAGAAATTAAACGAGCTCTCTGTGACACTTCAGACAGGATAACACCCGTAGAAAGCTCATGAGACCCTAAAGAAAGATTATAACAAACTACGTTAGAAATATTTGGATTTAGAGAATAGAAGCCGTTGATAAAATCTGCGTGTGGTGGGCATAAGTGGGGACGCAGAAGAGGGAAACCCTACCTGCTTTATGACAAAGTTTTTCTTGGACGTGCTCGGGAAAGAAAACTGTGAATCACTCACTGTAATAGACTGAGCCCACAGGACCCTCGCCCCAAAACCACGGGCAGGAGAGGGCCCAAGAGCTATGATAGTCATGACAGTTCATCTGCACTACTACTCTGACAGGGAGAAGATTCTGCAATTCTCCAGGGATCATCTGTTCACATCTTTCCGGACATGAGCCCTTAGGTCAGCAAACTTTGTGTGTCATTCACCCAAGTGAAAGGGAGAATGTGGAGTGCTGGCATCCCATTCAGTCTATACAACCCTGCGAAGCTGATATTAATTCAATTCAATTCAGTTTATTTATATAGCGCCAATTCACAACAGTTGTCATCTCAAGACACTTAACAAGAAGTCATTTCAATACATTTATACAAACATTCCAATCAGTTAAAAAGTTTCCTATTTAAGGAATCCCAGCAGATTGCGTCAGTCATTGGCGTGAGGTTGGGCCCCGTTGATGCAGAATTTCCAACCACAGCAATCCTTCAACAATCCTTCATACTGAGCAAGCATGTAGCGACGGTGGAGAGGAAAAACTCCCCTTTAACAGGAAGAAACCTCCAACAGAACCAGGCTCAGTAGGAGCGGCCATCTGCCACGACCGTCTGGGGGTTTGAGAAGACAGAGCAGAGACATAGAAGGAACAGAAGATCTGATATAAGAGAACTTTCTATGTTACAGAAAGTAAAAAGTTGATAACAGGACACAGTGGATGTTCAGTTACTGGGAGGATCATCCCAGTCAATGTCCCCCGTCCAACAGGGCATTGCAGCCAAGCACGATACCAGACCAGGTATATCTTCTATGGAGAGAAAAACAAAGTTAACAGACGAAATATCAGAATGTACTGTAATACAACTGGAGAGTTGTAGGAGAAAAGGAAGTAGCAGAGTGAAGAAAATTGGTAAGTCTGTCCTCCAGCAGTCTAAGCCTATAGCAGCATAACTACAGAGCTAGCTCAGGATGACCTTAGCCACTCTAACTATAAGCTTTATCAAAAAGGAAAGTTTTAAGCCTGGCCTTAAAAGTAAACCGTGTCTGCCTCACGGACTAAAGCTGGGAGCTGGTTCCACAGGAGAGGAGCCTGATAATTAAAAGATCTGCCTCCCATTCTACTTTTAGAAATCCTAGGAACTACAAGTAAACCTGCAGTTTGAGAGTGAAGGGCTCTGTTAGGAACATAAGGAACAATTAGATCTCTGATGTATGATGGAGCTTGATTATTAAGGGCTTTGTATGTAAGAACAAGGATCTTAAATTCTATTCTGGATTTAACAGGGAGCCAATGAAGGGAAGCTAAAACAGGAGAAATGTGATCTCTCTTTTTAATATTCATCAGAACTCTTGCTGCCGCATTTTGGATCAACTGAAGGCTTTTAATGGCATTTTGTGGACTACCTGATAGTAAAGAATTACAGTAGTCCAGCCTTGAGGTAACAAATGCATGGACTAGTTTCTCAGCATCACTCCTGGACAGGATGTTTCTAATTTTAGCAATATTCCGGAGGTGAAAGAAAGAAATCCTAGAAACCTGTTTAATATGGGATTTAAATGTCAAGTCTCGGTCAAAAATAACGCCGAGGTTATTTACGTTATTACTGGGGGCCAATTTAATGCCATCCAGATGAAGTGATTGACTAATCAGTTTCTGTTTAAGAGCTTCTGGTCCAAAGACAGCAACGTCTGTTTTGTCAGAATTTAAAAGCAAAAAGTTTAGGGTCATCCATGTTTTTATGTCTTCCAGACATGCCTGTAATCTACCTAACTGACTGGGTTCATCAGGATTTATGGATATTAATGGTGAACAACACTAAGCATTCGTTCACAGACCCACATGAAGCATTGAAGTTAGTCAGAACCCAGATACAGGGCCCAATCACAACTACTGATACGGAAGTATAGGTACACTGCTTCTCTTTTGAATTTTCTATCCCTACCCACACCTGTTTCTGTGCATACAATATGTGTGTTTGCACATAGCTGTATATGTATATGTGCGTATGTGTGTGTATATATATATATATATATATATGCATACAAGTGAGTGTGTGTTTATATGTATATGCATATATATTAGACCCCTGTGATGAACAACATAAATGGACTCAGTGTTCCCTCGCCCGGACGCGGGTCTCTGGGGCCCCTCTTTAGAGCCAGGCCTGGAGGTGGGGCACATTGGCGAGCGCCTGGTGGCTGGGCCTTCACCCATGGGGCCCAGCTGGACTCAGCCCAAAGAGGTGACATGGCCCCCCTTCCCATGAGCTCACCACTTGTGGGAGGGGCCTTAGGGGTCGGGTGCAATGTAAGATGGGCGCTGGCCGAAGGCAGGGACCTTGGGAGTCCGATCCTCAGCACTTCCTGGTGTTGAGTCGGCTCTGGTGGTGGACAGACAAGTTCTCAATGGGATTAAGATCTGGGGAGTTTCCAGGCCATGGACCCAAAATTTCAACGTTTTGGTCCCCGAGCCACTTAGTTATCACTTTTGCCTTATGGAACGGTGCTCCATCATGCTGAAAAATGCTTTGTTCTTCACCAAACTGTTGTTGGATTGTTGGAAGAAGTTGCTGTTGGAGGGTGTTTTGGTACCATTCTTAATTCATGGCTGTGTTTTTGGGCAAAATTGTAAGTGAGCCCACTCCGTTGGATGAGAAGCAACCCCACACATGAATGGTCTCAGGATGCTTTACTGTTGGCATGACACAGGACTGATGGTATCGCTCACCTTTTCTTCTCCGGACAAGCCTTTTTCCAGATGCCCCAAACAATCGGAAAGAGGCTTCATCGGAGAATATGACTTTGCCCCAGTCCTCAGCAGTCCATTCACCATACTTTCTGCAGAGGATCAATCTGTCCCTGATGTTTTTTTTGGAGAAAAGTGGCTTCTTTGCTGCCCTTCTTGACACCAGACCATCTTCCAAAAGTCTTCACCTCACTGTGCGTGCAGATGCGCTCACACCTGCCTGCTGCCATTCCAGAGCAAGCTCTGCACTGGTGGCACTCCGATCCCGCAGCTGAATCCTCTTTAGGAGACGATCCTGGCGCTTGCTGGACTTTCTTGGACATCCTGAAGCCTTCCTAAAGTGTAACTGAACCCCGTGAAAAATCTTAACCCCGCCCCCAGACAACATTTTAAAAATTCTACAAAGTAGGCGGTGCCAGGAAGAACGGAGGGGATTGGCCAAGTATGGAGGATGAGCGGAGGGGGCAACTTGGGGGTGTGTTCAGGAGGGCAGGGAGAGCTAGCTTAATGTGACAGTGAAACATGGACAGTGACCAAAGCGACGTTGGCAGTTTTGCGACTGATCGATCTGATCAACATTCATCTGTTTTGGACGTTAGCCTATGTTAGCATTACCACTCAGAGACTGGACTCCCCCTGTGTTCTTCTGCCTCGGCGGCGCCGGCCTTGGGCGGCGCTGGCTCGGTGCCCTGAGCCAGTGCTGCCCATGGTCTCACAGGCAGAGTAGGGCCATCATTGCGGTTGGCGACATAATTTGATAGCAGATCAAAATTTTGTGGAACAGACTGATATATAAATTAGATTAAATTATCTGTCTGTTTCTCAATTTACCTCTTTTTTTCTCTGACATCTCATCTCGATCCACAATGACCCGCCCTACTCGGCCTCGGATTGGCTCTGACCCGGAGACAGTAGTGGCCAATCAGAAAGGAGGGGGTTTCGGGGCGTCTATTCAATGCCCGCCCCCAAAGTGCCAAAACTCAACAAAGGCGAGCACGTAGAAAGCACTGAGAGAGACTACGAGCGCACAGACAGTGACGGCGCGCGTGCAGACAGAGACCGCGAGCGCGCAGACAGAGACCGTGAGCATGTAGAGAGTTGTCTTTATGCTCGCTGATTATGGTTTTTATGCGCGTGGATTTTGGCACTAATATAACACGATAGAAAACTCTTTTGTTTCCTCTTAGCAGAGGCGGCAGGCATGGGTTCAGAGCTTTCCCTGTGCTGGAGTTTATTTTGTTTATTCTTCCTTAGAGAACAGGCAGGGGTTTTCTCTGCGACACGGTTAGACTGATGTAACATCGGGCTGCCAGGTTGTTCCTCCCTGCGTGTAGTCATCAGTAAAGTTGTATCGTTTCCATAACCAGTGTTGAGATCAAAATGTATTTCCAGATGGTGTAACTTCGTCCCAATGTCTTCCATTCCCTGGAGCAGAATCCTCAGCTAAGCAAAATGCCATGTTGATAATCCACAGTCCATCAAAAAGTAATCCAAGAAGAGATCCAGTCCAATACAGTAACTCCAAGGGCTGGGTGCATAAAGTAACTAAGCAAAAAGCTAAGAAAATAAAACAAGAAGAACAAATAGAAAAGAGAATAAAGTGAGGGATCGGGAGAGACCAGGAGAGGCTGCTCCTCTTCAGCAGTCAGCAAGCAGTGGTCAGAGAGAAACAGAAGAAAACATCAAAAGCCCACAGATGTTCATCATTGTCCATCATTATTGGGTCAAACCAGCAGATTTTGCATCCTGTGTCACTCCCCTGAAATAGGAGGAGGTGGGTTCTTCTGGGTCTTTGTTGCCTGTCAACAGGAGGGACATGGATTTTACTATAGAGATCAAACACTTTAAAGAGGCAATAAACAGTACTAACATCTACTTCAACAATACAACAGGCAGACAGTGCAAGACGAAGATGCATCTCCCACCAGTGACCCAGACACTGTTCAAGAACAGGGGTGAGATGAGGGGCATTGTTGCTGTCTGTTTGAGGCTGGGTTTTTGTGACGGAAGAAGCCGGCTTTGCAGCATATGTCACTCCACCCACAGGCTTTGGTGTTTTATCTGATTGGCTGGACGATTCAATTCAGTTTATTTAAATAGATCCAATTCACAATAAATGTCATCTCAAGGCACTTTACAAGTCATTTTAATTCAGTCATACATACATTACAATTAGTTTAAATGTTTTCTATCTAAGGAAACCCAGCAAATTGCATCGAGTCATTGACCTGCAGCATTCACTCCTCCTGGATCAACATGTAGCAACAGATGTGAAGATTTTTGAGTTTCTTGTAAAAATTTAAGTTGTCATTTTAATGTTTAGGTCTAAACAAAGGTTTTGCAAGAGATAAAAATGGTCAAGAGTTTCAAATTGTGTACACTAACTGTTGGAAACAGTTTCTGATGTAAAATTCAAGTTCGAGGTAAAGACTCTGTTATATAATCTACCTGCTCCAGGGGCCAAGGCCGGATTATCCAATGGGCATTATGGGGACAGGCCCAGGGGCCCACGCCCACTGGGGGGCCCACATGAGCAGTTTAAGGAAGAAAAAAATAGTCTTCATATTTCAAATATGGCAGAGATCGGTGTTGGCAGAGATAACCAATAAGATCCACACCATTTTTTTTTTTACCCTAACAAAGTTGCATTATCACTAAGGCGCAGTTGTGGAAACCATGGTAACATGCCACACAACATAAGGCTAGCTGTAGCAGCAGCAGCTCAGACTGGGTTTATCCGGTGTGGGACGCAGCATTGTGGGGGACAGTTAACGTAAATGCTTATGCTGTTGTTATCGATGGTGGAGCTGCTGCTTTTAATAATCGGGCGACAAGATATCCAGCTTCATCCCGTGATTGAGGTTTGGGCGGTAAAGTGACCCACACCTAATGATCTGCTGTCACTTCCCAAGTGGAGAAAAAGTTTCTTCAGACTGGACCACATATTCACCGACCACAGGTAGGCTAATATCTTTTGTTTCCCCTGCATCTTATTTGGAGCAAATAAAACCAGTACATTAGTGGTTTCTCTGACTGGAAACACTAGGAATGCATGTGTCACCATGAGGAAAGCTCTGATCATTGCATCAGTGTGCTGCTAGCATCAGCCACTGGTAGCAGGACAGAAAGCTAAACTAGACCAGCTGGAGGGAGAGACGCGGTACTGGTGGGAGGTTCTGCTCAGGCAGGTTGTTGCTCTCAGTCAGTTTTTAGGTGAAAAAGGTTTCTGTGGTGATGATGAATTACTTGGATCAGCACATAGTGTTAAGTTTGTTGTGATTTATCTGTCAGTTTGGTCATTTTCTTAGTGAACTCATAAAGAGGTGGACATAAAGGCTGGGGCAGGACATCATGGAGGACAGAGTCAAACGTAGGGATGCACCGATCAAAACATTGCAGCAATACAGATATTTGATATTATTGCTCTTATGGCCAATAGCTATTATTTACAATGTTATAAATATTACATTGATCTCTTACAAAGATGGAAATAAATAGTCATTTTTTAACACATTGTATTGGACCGATAAGTAAAACTGAGCCATTATTAAAAATCACTAACATCGGCAGATACCGATGTTGGTGCCAATACATTGTGCATTCCTAGACAAGAGCCCTGTTCTCATGGTTTTACTTATGTCAGTGTTAGTTTTACTGGATCTCAGTGCTGCATTTGATACAGTTGACCACATTATTTTACTCAAACGACTGGAGAACTGGGTCGGTCTCTCTGGCACTGTACTAAACTGGTTCAAAACGTACTTAGAGAACAGGAAGTACTTTTTGTCAATAAGTACATCTGAGCAAACGGTAATTACATGTGGGGTTCCCCAGGGATCCATCCTGGGACCTCTTCTTTTTAACATCTATATGCTCCCACTGGCACATGTAATAAATAACAACAATATAAGTTACCATAGCTAAGCAGATGACACACAGATATATATTAGAATGTCACCAGAAGACCAAGGGCCTGTACGGGCTCTTGGTAAATGCATTGAGGAAATTAATGACTGGATGTGCCACAATTTTCTGCAGTTGAACAAAAACAAAACAGAGGTAATTGTCTTTGGAGCTAAAGAGAAAAGATTGAAGGTCACCACAGGGCTTCAGTCCATACACCTAAAATCCACCAACCACGTCAGAAATCTGGGTATAGTGATGGATTCAGACCTAAACTTTGGAAAACACATTAAGGCAATCACAAAATCAGCCTACTATCACCTTAAGAATATCTCAAGGATAAAAGATCTGTTGTCTCAGCAGGACCTGGAAAAACTAGTCCATGCATTCATCTTTAGTCAGCTTGATTATTGTAACAGCGTCTTTACAGGTCTACCTAAAAAAATCAATTAGGAAACTGCAGCTCATCCAGAACTCTGCTGCTCGAGTTCTCACTAAAACCAAAAAAGTGGACCACATCAGTCCAGCTGTGAGGTCTTTACACTGGCTGCCTGTCTGTCAGAGGATAGACTTCAAAGTTCTGCTGCTGGTCTATAAAGCTCAGAATGGTTTTGGACCAAAATACATCGGTGATCTCCTGACCCAGTATGAACCTTCTCGACCCCTCAGGTCATCTGGATCCGCTCTTTTATCAGTTCCCAGAGTCAGAACCAGACATGGAGAAGCTGCATTCAGCTTCTATGCTCCACATGTCTGGAACAAACTCCCATAAAGCCTCAGATCAGCTGAAACACTCAGTTTATTTAAATCCAGGTTAAAGACCCACCTGTTCTCAGCTGCTATTGATTAGATTTTTATTCTAAGTTTTAAATCTGCACGGCTTCTTTTAAGATTCTTTTAAGATTTTTTTTAAAAAATTCTCGTTTTAAATCATGGTTTTTATTCCTGTACTTTTGCTTTTTCTGCACCCTGCTGTAATACTTTTGATGTTTTATGTAAAGCACTTTGAATTGTCTTGTAACATGAATTGTGCTATACAAATAAACTTGCCTCTCCTTCCCTATGAAAAACAGTAGAGGAGGAGGAAAGAGACAGTAGAGGAGGATGGCGAAACAGGAGTTTAGAGATACAGGTACAGGTTTATTAAACACATTATTATGTAAAAGGAAAATAATTTGTTTTTACTTAGCATTCATTTTCCATTTGTGATCAAATGCTTTAAAGTATGAGTCAAGTTTACTTAAAATGACTGCACTATTTTTATCAATAAAAGAGAAAGAAAAATAGGGGGAAAAAAGACAGAGACACAGAAGGGCAGCATTGCAGAGATGAGAAGCAAAAGAACTGAAGGAGCGCAGTGAGAGTGGAGAGGAGAGACAGGAAAGAAAAATTAGCGGCTATGAGTGAGTTTTTGTGATTAAATTATGGAACAATCTGAATTGTAGTCCTGGCCTGGTGGAGGTGAGATCAAGCAGGAAGTGTTTACAGAGAGAAGGGAGTTACACCACTGTGTTGTGTCTTGATATTGTTGCCCTGTGAGGAGCAATGTAGTTTTACAAGACTGTGGTGAAAATCCTATTTAAATGATATAATTTTTTTGGCGGCGAGGGGGCCCTTTAAACACTTTGTGACCAGGGGCCTCTGCTAACATAATCCGGCCCTGCCAGGGGCTCAACTTTTTTTCTTGTTTCTAAAGATATTTAATTTAATATTCAGCACTAGTTTACAGATAATCTTAGGTTGATATATTCTGGTTTAATGGGTTGTCAGTTAAAACTTTCCTTTTTGATAAAGGGGAGAGTGGCTTAGGTTACAGGAAGACATACTGACCACCTCTCCTCATTCTGCTTCTTTCTCCTTCTACTCTCCAGTAATTAACTATCTGCAGTTTTTGCTTACTTTACCTTTATGCTTTGTTCATAGAAGCTACATTTGGCATGGAGTTTCTGTTTAGCTGGAGAAAGGTATGAGCTGAGCTGTGACTACAAATATCTTTGTGTTCTGTTTCTATAGATGATACTCTTGATCTTGTGTTTGCTTTTTCCCTTCTTCTCTCCTTCATAAAGCAATAGAAGGCGGTATGGCTACTTCTGTTATGTACTCCGTTTTTCATAGCAGAGATTTTACTACTGTCTCCGAGATTATCTGTGCTTCTGTCCTAAACTAAGCCATTACATTAGCAATTGCTGCCTTTACTTCCTTAGCATAGAAAATACTTCAGCTGTTTCAAATTACCATAATTAAAAAAAAGTTTTCTGTTTTGTTTATGCTCTGACTTCTCAAACCCAGAGTTGGTCGCTGCAGATAGCCGCTCACACTGAATCCGATTCTACTAGAGGTTTCTATCTATTAAAAGGGAGCTTTCCTTTCCTCTGTCGCTACATGCATGCTCAGTATGAGGGATTGCTGCAATAGTAATGAATCGATTTAGTCCACTGTTGCTTCATGATTGTTCAAGAGGAGTCCTTGCTACAAGTCAGTGACTCGAATCAATCAACTGGGTTTCTTTAGACCTTTTACCAATTGGAATAATAGACAGAACTTGACTGCCTTGTTTTATAGCTACATTGAATTGGAATCTATGAAACTGGTTTTAAATCTGTGTCTATAATTAAATTGAGTGGACTATGTATTTCTGTGTACAAACTGAATTTTTGTACTAAGGTCCAGCTTGAGATGAAACTAAACTGAATTCAAGCCATGACGACCAGTCTGCACTGGAGCAATTTGTGACTCTGTGGGGGTATTATAAAGAGTGATAAAGTTAGAAAACAAGACATGCATGCAATGTATATAAACCCAAACTTAATTAATTAACAGGAAGAAACCTCCAGCAGAACCTGGCTCAGTACAAGTGGCCATCTGCCACGACCGTCTGGGGGTTTGAGAAGGCAGAGCAGAAACACAGAACAGAAGAACTGATGTAAGAGTACTTTCTATATTAAAGAAAGTAAAAATTTGATAACAGGACACGGAGGATGTTCAGTTACTGGAAGCATCATCCCAGTCGATGCCCCCCGTCCAACAGCCCAGGCAGGGTGTCTGCCTCACAGACTAAAACTGGGAGCTGGTTCCACAGGAGAGGAGCCTGATAACTTAAAGATCTGCCTCCCATTCTACTTTTAGAAATCCTAGGAACCAGCAGTAAACCTGCAGTCTGAGAGCAAAGTGCTCTGTTAGTAACATATGGAACAATCAGATCTCTGATGTATGATGGAGCTGATTGTTAAGGGCTTTATATGTATAATATAGATTCTATTCTGGATTTAACAGGGAGCCAATGAACGGAGGCTAAAACAGGAGAAATGTGATCTCTCTTTTTATCATACTCATCAGAATTCTAACATTCTAACTGATTGAATATGACTATGTAGATAACAATCTGTAACACAGTAAAGGTGATAGTTCACAGCAAGCCTCAGAAGCATGAGTTCTCAGTGCGTGTGTGAAAGCTTATGTACTGGCAAGACGACTGCTGTCCAGTGATAATGGAGCTTTAAAAATGTCTCTCGCCTCATTACATCTGTGGCAACAGCGATCTTCGCATTCAAACACTGACCCAGGGCAAAGTTCATCTGCCGTTTCCCAGTTAGCGTGTGTGTGGTGTGACCGAACGAGGTTCCAAGGGTGAGATACAAGATGGCAGAAAACCTTCCCATAACAAGTGATACTTCTGTCTTTGTGTGAAAGATGGGGGAGGCAAGAGGCTGCAGTTCGGTGCCCACTTTTTGACTAGTGCTGATTATAGATGAGGCACCATCTCTGCACTTTTGTTTCTTTCAGTGCTACAAAAGGTCAGGACACTGAAATTAGAACAAATTAAACTGAACTGTTCTTCCTGAGCTCTAGCTGAAGATATGTCCGCCGGTGTTTTCATCTGTCTATTATAAATTTAACCTTTTTTGCTGTCAAATATATGCTTCCAATTTACAGCTGGGAATTTACGTGACATAAAGTTCAAGACTTTCTAACTGGAACATCCTGAAGATTACCAAAATTCAATGCAAAACAAGAAAAAAAAGAGATTTGGAATATTCTTTAAAATGACCAACCAATGCTTTTTCAGACACTCTCCCCTCCACATGGATAAGACAGACTAAAATGTGTTATTTAGTATTCACAGCCCTGTCTCCAAAAACGTCCTTTTTAAAACAACTAATCATCAACAGTCCTGACCAGGAATCATCTTCCTGTTGGTCTGTACAGTGACTCTACGTAGATGTCTGGTTTCTGTGATATACAAAAACAAGACAATGATTAATCTTTTCATAACCTTTTACCAAAAATAATGTGATATAGATAGATCCTTCAAAACAAATCTATCAATCAAACTTTATTTATAAAGCACTTTTCATACAACAGTTGCAGTTTAAAGTACGTTACTGAATTAAAATGACCCCACAAAGTCACAAAAAATGGCCCCGTTGCACTAACATCAATCATCATGAAGTGCTTCGAGCGGGTGGTTAAGGACCACATCATCTCCATATTGTCCTCATCATTTGTCCAGTCCCAGTTTGCATGCCGGCCTAACCGCTCCACTGAGGATGCCATCTCTACTGCTCACCACCTGAGCTTTGAGCATCTTGAGGACAAGAACTCTTATGTACGGATGCTGTTTCTGGATTTCAGCTCAGCATTCAATACGATCTTTCCCCAGGACCTCGCATGCAAACTGGGCCCCTTGGGCTTCAACACCCACCTTTGCAATTGGCTGCTGGACTTCCTTACAGACAGAACACAGTCTGTCCGTGTGGGTAACAACACATCCAGTGTCATCTCCCTGAACACAGGCTCCCCACAGGGCTGCGTCCTGAGCCCCCTGCTGTTCACCCTGATGACCCACGACTGCCATCCCTTCCTCTCCATCTTCTACAGAGGGACCATCGAGAGCATGCTGACCAGCTGCATCTCCGTCTGGACAGGGAGCTGCAAGGCCTCAGAATGGAAGTGGTGAGGACAGTGGAAAAGATCATTAGGACTCCCCTCCCCCCCCCATCCAGAATATTGCACACAGGCGCTGCTTAGCCAGAGCTCACCAGATCCTCAGTGACTCAACCCACCCACACCTTGGACTGTTCTCCCTGCTGGCATCTGGCAGAAGGTTCCGCAGCATCCACTGCAGAACAACCAGATTCAAGAACAGATACTTTCCTCTGGCTATCAGATTACTGAATGCCAAATGACTCCCCCTCCCCATATATTACACTCCATTTATAATGTACACCTCACTGCTTTATTTATAATATTTATTATTCCATCCATCCATTTTCTTCTGCTTATCCAGGGTCGGGTTGCGGGGGCAGCAGCCTAAGCAAAGAGACCCAGACTTCCCTCTCCCCAGCCACTTGTTCCAGCTCCTCGGGAGGAACCCCAAGGCGTTCCCAGGCCAGCCGAGAAACATAGTCCCTCCAGCGTGTCCTGGGCCTTCCCCTGGGCCTCCTCCCGGTGAGACGTGCCTGAAACACCTCACCAGGGAGGCGTCCAGGAGGCATCCTGACCAGATGCCAGAGCCACCTCAGCTGACTCCTCTCGATGTGGAGAAGCAGCGGCTCTACTCTGAGCCCCCTCCGGATGACTGAGCTTCTCACCCTATCTCTAAGGGAGAGCCCAGACACTCTGTGGAGGAAACTCATTTCAGCCGCTTGTATCTCGTTCTTTCGGTCACCACCCAGAGTTCGTGACCATAGATGAGGGTAGGAACGTAGATCGACCGGTAAATCGAGAGCTTCACCTTTTGGCTCAGCTCTCTCTTCACCACGACAGACCGGTAGAGCGCCCGCATAACTGCAGATGCCCCACCAATCCGTCTATCGATCTCCCGCTCCATTTTTCCCTCATTCGTGAACAAGACTCCCAGATACTTAAACTCCTCCACTTGGGGAAGGACCCCATCCCCGACCCGGAGGAGGCACCCCACCCTTTTCCGGCTCAAGACCATGGCCTCGGATTTGGAGGTGCTGATTCTCATCCCAGCCGCTTCACACTCGGCTGCGAACCGCTCCAGCGAAAGCCGTAGATCACATTCCGATGAAGCCAACAGGACCACGTCATCTGCAAAAAGCAGAGACCCGATCCTGAGGCCACCAAAACGGATCCCCTCAACGCCTTGGCTGCACCTAGAGACCCTGTCCATAAAAGTTAGGAACAGGATCGGTGACAAAGGGCAACCTTGGCGGAGTCCAACTCTCACTGGAAACAAGCCCGACTTACTGCCGGCAATGCGAACCAAACTCTGGCACCGGTCGTACAGGGACCTAACAGCCCGTATCAAGGGGCCCGGTACCCCATACTCCCGGAGAACCCCCCACAGGGCCCCCCGAGGGACACGGTCGAACGCCTACTCCAAGTCCACAAAACACATGTAGACCGGTTGGGCGAACTCCCACGCACCCTCAAGGACCCTGCTGAGGGTGTAGAGCTGGTCCAGTGTTCCACGGCCAGGAAGAAAACCGCATTGTTCCTCCTGGATCCGAGGTTCGACTATCCGTCGGACCCTCCTCTCCAGAACCCCTGAATAGACCTTACCAGGGAGGCTCAGAAGTGTGATCCCCCTGTAGTTGGAACACACCCTGTGGTCCCCCTTTTTAAACAGGGGGACCACCACCCCGGTCTGCCAATCCAAGGGAACTGCCCCCGATGTCCACGCAATATTGCAGAGCCGTGTTATTTATTATTCTACTGCTAAAATTTTATAGTCTTTTTTAACAAACAGGTTTTACTTTTTTACTGTTACTGTATATTTTTTACCGGGTGCCAAGCAACGACACTTCGTTGCCAAAAATTACACAGTGTGATTTTTCATGTAGAATGATAATAAAGGAAGTCAAAGACCACATTCCCATCCCTTCCCCATATAATTACAATAATGATCACAGTTAAACCCCACTCCCCCAGACCCAACCTTCATGCACGCACACACTTAAGAGCAGCAACAAAAAGGACATTGGGCTTAGTACAGATGAGCTAGGTTAGGAAACGCCATCAAATGAACCATCTGCACCGGCAGCAGCACATCAACTGCAGCAGCCAAGGCACTCACCCAGGGAGCCCAGAAGTGGCAAGGCTGAGACCCCCACCTCCACCCAGGTGTAGCAGTGATATTGATTCCACTTGCCATTTCTGTAGTTTTGGACAGTTTTATTGTAAAACAATGTTTATGGTTCCACTTCATTGTGAGTTTTCATAAGGACAGCTTTGGGAGTGGTACAAACACTTTAGCAGAGTGGGGGAATTCCCCTCCCTCACCAGTGTGTTGAGAGCTGTCCTCATGGTGAGTTGTACTGCAATAAACTCTGCAGAGAGGCTAGCATAAAGTTCAGTATTGTCAGGGATGTGTGAGTGAAGTATGGACCCAAACGCAGACGCTGAGGAAGTGCAGGATGTTTATTAAAGGTGGAGGTGATGGTGATGATGATGATGAAGAAGAGGACGACGGCAGGAACGGAGAGACTGGACATCGGGCAGGGAAGGCACACAAGACATCAATAGTTAGTAGTAGTATGATCCGGCCTGGAGTGAAAGGAAGTGATGGGTCTTAAAGGCAGGTGGTGAGTAGGATCAGGTGTGGTTGATTGGACAGACAGGTGAAGACAATGAGGCGTGAATAGGGAAGCGTGACAAGTATTTGTTAAAGAATGTAAAACAAAATTACCTTTGAGTCTGGTCACTTGCTTTAATGTTGGTCAGTTTAATTGTGTGGTTAAAAAAAGGGTTTTCTACGCTTGTTATGGAAACCCACAAAGCTGCAAAGTTACATTAGCTAGTATATTGTCAGCTTGCAAACTTGCATGGTGAACATGTGGAGTGTGGCTAGTTATGGTGACTTATTTGTTTTTAATGTTGTTTCTAGTCCTTGGAGCTTCTTGCTGATAGAGCTGTGAGAGAAAGCTGAGGTGTTTTCTTTAATTGCCAGATGCTGGAATAAATGGCTAAGAGATGCCAAACGAAGACGTGCCATGAGTGATTTGTGACAACACAACGCAAGAGAGAGTACCCAGCCGTTACACAACCACTGCCTGGAGAGCATCCAGGCAGCCACATCCGACTACCGCTACTGAGCCAGAAGGCTCCCATAGATGAAACACTGTCAACAAGATTAAAATAACAGGTTAAAATATAAAAATAAACAGTGGATAATATGAAAAGATTAAATTGTAAAACATTGATAAAATGTATTAAGTAAAACACGCAGAGCAATTAAAGCTGCAGTCTGGAGAATATATTTATGTATCAAAGTTTTATATATCTTTAAAATGATAGTGGGGTTCAATACTATGATAAAAAGCTGGTCCTCCACAACATTTGTTATTCTTCCTAAGTCCCCCCTTCTTCCCTTAGACCACTATGCATTTCACACTCAACTCCGAATTTTTTTAGCCAATAGAATTCGAGTTTCCACCTTGTCGGCTGTCAGTCAACCTGTGATGATGGGGCCACGCACACAGGCAAGGCAAGGCAGTTTTTTTTGTATAGCACACTTTCAACAGCAGGGTAACTCAAGGTGCTTTACATGATTTGGTGATTTAAAAAACAAAAAACAAAACAAACAGACATGGAATATAACATTGAATATTAAATGTAAAAGAATTAAACATTACACATTTTACACAATAAAGCAAGAAAAGGTTAATAAAGCAAGAGAGGATGAACACATTTCATACATATGACATCAATCATTTAGTCGAAGGCAACTCTAAACAAATGGGTTTTTAGTCTCGATTTAAAGCAGTTCAGAGTTTCAGCAGCTCTACACTCGTCAGGAATTCTGTTCCAGATAAGGGGAGTATAGAAACTGAAAGCTGCTTCTCCATGTTTAGTTCTGAGTCTAGGGATGTTTAGTAGGCTAGAGTTGGAAGACCTTGGTGGTCTTGGTGGTTGGTACCATGACAACAGGTCTACAACATATTTTGGTGGTAAGCCATGTAATGATTTATAAACTAGGCCGCACACAGGCCGCTCTTGTTTACAGTCGCCATATTGGAAGAGAGCATCAGTCATGGAGAAGTTGCTCACCTCTGAAACGTCCAGAACAAAATATAATCGGGTGCTGGTGATGCTCGATAGCGCTTACTACTTTCCTCTTTGACCCACTGTGATAACACAGGTGATGGGCGTGCACAATTATTGAGGTGGGGCTAGAAGGAGCAGGAGGAAGGCAGGGAAGGATGTTTGGGAGGGGCCTTCATAGTGGGCTCCAAAAAATTTCTCTCTCCCTCAAAAGCTCCGGACAGCAGCTTTAAACAGACTATAATAAATAATAATCAGTTAAAAGCTAGGCTAAAAACGTGAGCATTGAGCCTGTTGCATTGCCGTGGAGAAATGAAAACCTCAAAAAAACTAAAGAGAAAGTGCAGGGCGGCAGAGAGAAAATTGAGGAAAAATAAAACCACAATAAACCATTAAATATACACAGAACCTCTCAAATCATACAATAATGCAAAAAGAAACTCAAAAAATGCATATTTTTCCAAAATCATCTCAGAACATAAAAATAATCCCACCATTCTATTTTCCATCATTGACAAACTTTTTAACTGTGCTACTAATGCATTTCAGAAAACCCCCTCAAAGACCTTATGTGATGAATTCGCATTCTACTTCAGAGGGAAGGTAGACACCATCAGATGTAATATTTTATCTTCTCAAAGTAACATGGTTTTAAACAAATCTGAGAGGAAACACTGGGCACTTTTGTCCTGTAGAAGCTGAGATTTTTGACAAACTTTTCTCCTCAGTGAAGCCCACCACATGTGTTTTGGACCCAATTTCCACTTTCTTTTTTAAGTCATTTTACGGATCTTTTAGAGATGAGATTTTAACCTTGATCAATTGCTCCCTTCAGACGGGGATCTTTCCTGCCGCCTTTAAACAGGCAGTAGTGCTGTCCACAAATGGTTCACATCCTATCTCACAGACAGGACTTTTATGGTAAGTTTAGATACCTGCTCCTCTAAGGTCCATAAGATCATTTGTGGTGTGCACCAGGGTTCAATTTTAGGCCCAGTGCTTTTTAACCTGTATATGCTCCCTCTTGGCAGTGTCATCAGAAGACATGGAATTAACTTTGACAGTTACGCTGATGATACACAATTGTACATCTCCATGTCTCCCGATGACACAAAGCCAATGGATGCACTTTTTAACTGCATTGTAGACATCAAATCCTGGATGGCAGAAAACTTTCTCCAGCTCAACCAGGACAAAACTGAAGTTTTAGTCAGCGGTCCTGAGGCTCAGAGAGAGAAACTTTTACCAAAACTACAATCACTGTCTTTTAATCCCCTTTTACATGTGAAGAGCCTGGTTGTGATTTTTGACTCTGAGCTGACGTTTATCCCTCATATTAAAAACATTACTAAAATAGGTTTTTATCATCTAAAGAACATTGCCAGAGTCCGCTCCATTCTCTCTCGGGCCAACACGGAGACACTGATGCATGCTTTTATCACCAGTAGAATTGATTACTGTAATGCCCTGCTTTCTGGTCTTCCCAAAAAGAGTATCTCAGGTTTACAACTTCTACAAAATTCAGCAGCACATGTCCTGAAGAAGACTAGAAGGTGGGAGCACATTACACCTGTTTTAAACTCATTGCATTGGCTCCCTGTATGTTTTAGAATCGATTTTAAGATTCATTTAATGGTTTTTACGTGTCTTACTGGTGTTGGGCCTTTTCTTTCAGAACTGCTTTGACCTTATAAACCCTCGCAGTCTCTGTGCTCCTCTGGCAGCCATCTCCTTGTCATCCCAAAAGTCAGGACACACACTCATGTTGAGGCGTCTTTTAAGTATTATGGCCCTCACCTCTGGAACAGGCTGCCAGAGGACCTCAGGGTCAAGACTCACCTTTTTAGCCTACCTTTTAACTGATTACTATTTATTATTGTCTGTTTAATTGCTCTGTATGTTTTTATTGATCTCATTGATCCTTAATCTTATCACATTTTTCCCAGTTATTTTTATATTTTAACCTGTTATTTTAATCTTCCTTCCAGTGTTTCCTCTATCGGAGCCCTCTGCCCCGGGAGCGGTGGCCAGCTTTAGCTGCCTAGGTGCTCTCCAGGTGGAGGAGGGGGTCTTGCCCTCGCCTCCACTGGGCGCCCTATGTCAGTGCCTCGGCTGCTGCTGCTGATTTGCTTCTGCCCGTCCAGATGGCTCCTCTGATGGCGTTTCCTTACCTTGCTCATCTTTACTCAACCCTATGTCCTTTTAATTTTTGCTTTTGAGAGAATGTGCATTCGGGTTGGTTTGGAGGGAGGGGGTTGTAACTGCAATCATGTTTTTTATTTTTTAGGTGAGGGATGGGAATGTGGTTTTATGTGGGGTAGTTTTAATCTGTAAAGCACTTTGAGATGCAATTTTGTATGTAAAGCTCTTTATAAATAAAGATTGATTGATTGATTGCTCTTAGAAACATCAATGTTCTCTGAGGTCCTGAGGTCCTCCTTCAGTCTGTTCAAGAGGTGAAGGCCATAATAATGGAAAGACGGCTCACCATGAGTACGCACCCATGATCATGATGACAAGGAGACAGCTGCCAGAGGAGCACAGAGACCACGAAGGTTCATATGGTAAAATTAAGACAGGTGTAATGTGCTCCCGCCTCCTGGGCTTTTGTCAGGACACGTGCTGCTGAATTTTGTAGAAGTTGTAAACCTCAGATACTCTTTTTGGGAAGACCATGAAGCAGGGCATTACAGTAATAAATTCTACTTGTAATAAAAGCATTCATCAGTATCTCTAGAGAGAATGGGGTGGACTCTGGCAATGTTCTTTAGATGATAAAAACCTATTTTAGTGATGTTTTGAATGTGAGGGATAAAAGTCAGCTCAGAGTCAAAAATGAGGCCCAGGTTCTTCACTTGTAAAGAAGGATTAAAACACAGTGATTGTAGTTTTGGTAAAAGTTTATCTCGCTGAGCCTCAGGACCGATGGAAAGTTTTCTGCCAAGCAGGATTTGATGTCTAAAAAGCTGTCATGATCTTTATTCTGCCATGTTTCCTGCTCAGTCTCCCTTCCTCAGCAGCTGATTGCCAATCGTCCTCACCTGTGCTGCTCCCTATTTAATCACCTGCTCTCCTTCTGCACAGTGCGAGATTGTCTGCTGCTTCTGCCAGAGCCTTCAAGCCTTGATACCAGAGTCTAACTTAAATTACTGGACCCTCGACCATGCCTGTTTTGACTGCCGCCTTTACCTGCCCCTTACTGTTTCCTGTGAGCTGCCTCCTCTGTTACTGAACCACGCCTTTTGATCAACCCAGAGTTAAGCCTCAAGGACTACAGAATTGTTGCAGTGCCTCTGATTCACCTGTGTTTGACCCTGGACTGACTGTGGCTAAGGACCTGCTGGATTTTGGACTCACTCTGCTTCTGTTCCCTGGCTGTGTACCCTGTGTCCCCCAAGGTCAAGATCATCGTCACTGGCCACCTGTTTTTCGGACGGACCCTCTGACTCTGGACTCCAGGCCTGGGTAGATTTCCATTTGTCCTGTAAATTTCCTGGTCTTACTTCATACCGTTACTTACCTCTCTGTCTTCCAGAACGGCCAGCAGATCCGGTTCCCTGCAGAGCCCTTCTACCAGCACCACGTTCACCGTTAATAAATCGTGTAAAACTAGCCTTGAGTCTTGACTGCGTTTTGGGTTCTGGCATTATTATTTCAGATTTTCCCTAAACGTTACAGTACAATCTCCCCAGAATGGACCCACAGCCAAACCCAGAGTAGTGTTTAAAAGTAGAAGGCTCAATCACTGGCCTAGAACAAAGTATTCAGGAGATTATTCAGGGTGTTTCTAGTCTTAAGGCTTCTTGTGCTCAAGATAGCCCCCCTACCATTCCTTCAACCATGTCAGCTGCAAGTATGAACTGTGAACCTAAGAATTGCCCTCCAGAACGCTTTGACGGAGATCCCGATCAGTGCCGACAATTCCTGACTCAGTGTTTTCTGCACTTTGAGCTTCAGCCATCCGCCTTTCCTTCTTAACGTGCCAAATTTGCCTATACAATATCCCTATTGTCCGGGTAAGGCAAAGCAGTGGGGAACGTTAGAGTGGGAGAATGACTGTCTGTTGTGGCTCATTTTTGGATTTTTCTGAGGAAATTAAGTGGGTTTTTGATCCCATCCATCCAAAGAGAGGCTGCTAAAAAGCTATTTTCTCTTAAACAGGGTTTCCGACCTGTAACTGACTATATCATCAATTTTCATGCTCTCTGGCCCAGCTGTTGCTGGAATAATGATGCCCTGTTTGATGCTTTTTACCAAGGCCTTTCAGATTACATTAATAAGATTGCTACCTGTGATCCACCCAAGTCCCTCAAGTCATTGGAGCAGCTAGCCACACGAATTGATCGTCTTCGTGAGCGAAGAAGGGGGAGGTCAACTTCCTTCCTTCACAGAAGGGTATCTTCGGTCCAGGTCAGTTCTCACAGTATGTCGCTACCACCCCCACCCCAGCCTGAACCCTCAGAGGAACCTATGCAACTACGAAAAACCAGATTGTCTGCCGAAGAAAAGGAGAGGTTAAGAAATCGTTTGTGTTTTTACTGCAGAGACAAGAGGCATCGTGTGCTGAATGGCCCACTAAAAGGGCAGGCTCAGTAAAGTAGGAGGAGTCTTTTCTGAACCCAATTTTGACTTCCAAGAACCCTCCTCACTGCACAATCAGATTTTCTGACTCCCCAGGGAACTTGGAGATCCCTGTATTCATTGATTGACGAGCTGAGGCAGACTTCATTGATGCCAACTTGGCAAATAAGCTCCAGCTGGAATTGGAGGCTTAGGTTAACCCACATAAGATATTTGCCATTGATGACCATGTTATAGATCAAGTAACCCATCAAACCAAACCTGTGTCAGCACTGATTTCAGTAAATCATCATGAGAAGATCCAGTTCCTGCTTGCACGCTCCTCTGAAATTCCTGTTATTCTGGGACGACACTGGCTCATTAAACATAATCCGGTGATCAACTGGGTCTCATGTGAAGTTATTTCTTGTTTGTCCACGTAACTGAAGCAAGTGTATCCTGATTTGTCTAAGGTCCCAGATGTATACCATGACCTATGTGAGGTTTTTAGCAAGAATAAAGCCACTTTCCTGCCTCCCCACAGAAAGTACTGTGCCATTGAACTTCAGCCTGGGACTACTCCTCCTAGAGGGAGGCTGTATTCCATCTCCGATCCTGAGAGGGAAGCCATGGACAAGTACATTTCTGATCCCTTGAAAGCTGGACTTATTAGAGAATCCCTGTCCCCTGCTGGAGCAGGATTTTTCTTTGTAGGCAAGAAAGATTGTTCTCTTAGACCTTGTATTGATTATCGTGGCCTGAATGAAATGACAATTAAAAACAGGTATCCTCTCCCCCTCATGTCTTCGGCATTTGAGCTTCTCCAGGGAGCACAATTTTCACCAAGCTCGATCTACAGAATGCCTACGACGAGTGGAAGACTACCTTCAACACACCTTCTGGACATTATGAGTATCTGGTGATGCCTTTTGGGTTAACTAATGTACCTGCTGTGTTCCAGGCTTTTGTTAATGGTGTATTAAGGGACTTGCTTAACAGATTTGTATTTGTCTACCTTGATGATATCTTGATCTTCTCTAAGGACCTGTCTTCACATATCAAGCATGTTCGAGAGGTTCTTCAAAGGCTTTTTCCTAACAAGCTTTTTGTTAAGGCAGAGAAATGTGCATTTCATCAACCTTCGGTAACATTTCTGGGTGTTGTCTTCTCCCTTGGCAGAGTCAGCATGGATCCCTGCAGAGTGAGTGCCGTTTTGGATTGGTCTGAACCCTCCAATGTAAAGGAGCGTCAACGTTTTCCTGGGTTTGACAACTTTTATCGGCGCTTTATCAAGAGTTATAGTTCTGTGGCTGCTCTTCTCCACCATCTCACCTCCATCAAGACTCGGTTTCAGTGGTCTCCCGAAGCCAAAGAAGCCTTTGAGAAAATCAAGGGTCTCTTTACGTCAGCTCCTATCCTATGCTTCCCGAATCCTTCCAACCCCTTTGTGGTTGAGTTTGATGCCTCGGACTCAGGGGTTGGGGCAGTTCTGTCCCAGCATTTTTCTGATGATGGAAAGTTACATCCTTGCACCTTCTTTTCGACACGTCTCTGTACATCTGAGAGGAGCTATGACGTGGAAGTTCGTGAACTCATGGCCATAACATTAGGACTAGAACAATGGAGGCACTGGTTAGAGGGGTCCCCACTACCATTCATTGTTTGGACTGATCATAAGAACCTAAAATACCTCAAGACAGCCAAACGTCTTAATCCTTGCCAAGCCTGATGGGCTCTTTTCTTCAGCAGATTTGACTTTTTCTTGTCCTATCGACCCGGTATCAAGGACATCAAACCTGATGCCCTATCATGAGTCTTCCAGTTTTCTGTTCGTTCCTCAGCTCCCACTAATCATGACTTCATACTTCCTTCCAAGACCAGGTTGGCCCTTACCAGTATTTTTTTTTTATTTTTTTTATTTTTATTTTTTATTTTTTACGTGTCCTGTTTGGCAGTGTGGAGCTCAGAATTGGTGTCTGAGTACCAAGTAGAAGCCCAACAGATTTACTTTCACAAGCGGAGCAGTACAGCTTTTGCTATAGTACTCCACTTGATTTATGTGTGAAAAATCTTTATTATCAATTGTTGGGGTTTTTATTTCCTGATGTTATGGACACGGAGACGGAAAATTAAGGAGAAGAAAGAAGGAAGATGAAGAAGAGAGGTAGGAAACAAAATGTCATGAGAGAGGGTGAGTTGAAAATACAAGAGAGGAAGGGGAACAAAGAAAACACAGGAAAAAATTGAAGTCTGCCTCCATACCCACAGGACGGCAGAGAGAGGGGGAAAACAAAACACGAAAAAGGAACATCGACAAAACCAACCAAACATTGTGAACTTAAGAATTACACAACCACATCACACAAAAATAGATATAAAAATACAACAACAATGTCACAGAAAAACTCATGGTACCGATTAATCAAGCTCTAGTAATGATAACCTCAGCCCAAGAATATATCCTTAAACACCAGAGACCCCACATCTATGTGTGTGTGTTAGCATGCTGGTGCATATAAGGTTTCTCCATAAGAGTGTTCGATAGTTGGTGTGAGAAGACATCAATCCGTCCCCCAGGAATCGATGGAGACATGAAGGAGATCGGAGCAAAGACGTCCAAAGGACCGCCAGAGCCCCAGGCGGACCCGGGCGGGGCCGACCGCATCCCCCAAGAGAGGAGAAAAGGAGAACCCCAGCGGAACATCCAGCGGCCACTATGCAGGGGCCCGGGGGGCAGCAGTGACGAGCCCACGGGCTCCGCCGGCAACCGGCCGCGCGGGGGCGGGCCAGTCAACGGACCGGGGGAGCCGGGGCCCAGAGGCACCCCACCCCCCAGCAGGGACCCGACAAGGGACCGGCCGACGAGGGGCACCCGGCACTGCAGGGGCCGTGGCCGGCCGCCACGCGACACCTCCGCCCTAGGCCAATCCCCACCGCCAACATCCCAGCGCCCCACCAATAGCCGCAGGGGATGGACAGCATCCCCAGGCCGGGCTCAGTCAGCATCTGGACGCCAAGTTGTACCAGCTCCCGGGTCCTGATCCCGCGCAACGCAGGGCGCAGAGACCAGGCCCTTACCAGTATTGAAAGGCAACTCAAGAGAAGCTATCAAGGCCAACCACCCCCAGCGCAGTCCCAAGAATCTTCTCTTTGTCTCAGAGAACATGATTTCAAGGGTCTTGCAGTTTTGTCACAGTCAAGTTATTCTGTCACCCAGGCATTACCAAGACTCTAGCAGTAGTTCAATCGAGGTTCTGGTGGCCCACCTTAAGAAAAGATACTTGGGAGTTTGTGACTGCCTGTCCCACCTGTTCCCCGGTTAAGTCCTCTCAATGCTCTCCTGCTGGTCTCCTCATGCCTTTACCCATTCCCCATCCACCTTGGTCTTTTATTTCCATGGATTTCATCACTGGTCTGCCTCCATCCCAAGGAAATACTGTTCTGCTGACTGTGGATGACAGATTCTCCAAGATGACACACCTCATATCCCTTCCCAAATTACCTTCTGCCCCACAACTTGCTTATGTTATGGCTCGAGATATTCAGACTGCATGGAATTCCCCGGAATATTGTGTCTGATAGGGCACCACAATTCATCTCCCAGTTTTGGGGTTTTGTTCTTTACTCGGCATTGGCATCCAGAGGCGGAGCCAGACATTTTATACACCAGGGGCTTAGCCCTAAAGGGTTGTATGCATGTGGGGGGGGGAGGGTGTTTTAAGTTGTGTTCGACAAGCATAACTTTATATAAGAAAACAAATTATATCAGATACATGTGACACATTAACATTAGATTATTAATTAAGCACCAAGGCAGAACAGAACCAGGGCTGTATTTAGAGACCAGGACTAAACCACAGTTCAATCAAACCCAAAACTGATCTGGAATTAAAACAGGACTGTAACAGTTCTAAATCAGGTGTACTTCAGGACTGAACCAAGACAGAACCAGAATCGAAACTAAATGATAGTAGCACTGAAAATCAAAACCTCTTTGTTGTGGCAGCATGACACTGTATCTTCGAGGCTTGTGTTGTGCCACAGATAGGTAGGTTTTGGCTATGAATAATTATGAATAACTGCTTAGGGCAATTATTAATCAGATTAATAATTTTATGTAAAAATTACCAAGTTTAGCGGCACCACCCGGAGTCCAGGAATATTAATAGCCAAATTGTTCAGTCTCAGTTTATGTTTATGATTAACTGTCTGATAAGGCTGAGGTAATTAAACAATAGATGAAGGAATAAGTTCTTGGCGTACCTGAACAGCAAGTTATTACACATGTAGGTGAAATAACAACGGTTTTCCAAAATACAAGTTTATTACAAAAATAATTCACTTTCAGTTAACATACTTTAATCAACAAACTCCCTAAACTAGTAACACACAACTAAACCACTAAGAAAAGAATAACGATAATAAAACTCACTCAGAAGTAAAACAGTAAAAGTGACAAAAATGCACAGAAATAGAAACAAACAATAAATTTATAATGATGTCACAGTTCAGAATGAATATGATTGCTCAAAGACCAAGGCTTGTATTGAACAGTGTTGGGAATGAAGCTAGAAGCTAAGAAGTTAGTTTTAAACTAATTGTGATTAGTTTAAAACTAATCAGCAGATTCTGGTTTGTTTTCAAACCACCAATTCACAATGCAAAGCAGAAGTGAAGAAAAACATTCTTTGGAAGAAGCAATGTTTCATTAAACCATTCGCTAAATTAGAAATCAATAACCTTTAGATAATTGATTCTATTTAATGGATCGGTCACCGCAGTGATTGATCTAAATTAATCTTTAGACTTTATGTTGACGTTAACGGCAGTACCAATTATGTCGATCTAATTTTGTATTTTGAGTTACCAAGAACGCGGTCTCAAAAATGACTTAAAGGATTAGTTTAGTGTTTAAGCTATCTGTTTTACAGTCAATCTCTATTTTGAAAAGCATTAATGGCAGTCTATAGTTCATGAATAAAAGGCCGTCAATGGCAGGCCTGCGTGGTTCGCTAGAGCGTGTAGCTTACAGCTAACTCACGTGGCGCTGCTTAAAGTCGCTCTGGTTCATTTATTAAACATCAAACAAAGGAAAACTGTCGGCTTGAGTAACTCAGGTTGCAGGATATAAAACGACTTTTCATCGGAAACCTCGGAAATCGCTGTTTAAACCTCCAGGCCGACCGGCCTGTTTGTACCCAAACAATAAATGAAATCTTACACAAAGTAACAAATCACAGTGAAAATAAACAACCCTTAAATCTTGTTTAAACTAAACTAATCTCGCCTCTGCCCAGACAGACCTTATTGAACGGTTAAAGTTCTCCAGGTTGCTCCATGGATGATGGGCGAAGCTAACACAACGTTAGCCCGCCGGCTAGCCACAGCTGCGGTCCGTTAGCAGTGGGAGAACTTATAGCTGTTGGATTGCAGGTAGCATTAGCTTGGAACGTTGTGTCGTCCTCTCCGGCTTGCTAAACATCGATCAGCTGCACCTCATTTCACTGACACAGTACCTTCTCTGCAGGTTCAAGATAGCATTGTCCCAGGCTTTGTCACGGTGGGGTAATGCTCCAGTCTCGAAGCTGTTCTGCGGCATTCAGTAGCTTGTTAGCGGTTCGCTCCACACGGCAGCATCTGTTCAGAAAGCAGGGCTCAGGGCGGAACAGTGGGGTTGATATCAAAACAAACTGGTTTGCGATTCACCTGATTGATCAACAGTCTTGTCGTCCTTGGAGTGGGTTCCTCCCAGAACTCGCGTCTTTTCCCTCGCCAGCGAAGGAAACATGGGTCTTTCCTGGCGCTGTTTGGCTGAAAAGCCAGAACTGGAGAGGATTTGCGCCAATGACTCCAGCCCTTATATAACCTCTGGTCCTCTGTGGGTTAGCGCCACCCAATGGCTGTGTGTCTGTAGCATGGAAGGGAAAAAAAATACTGCATTCCACCAAAAATCCTTAATTTAATTTTATTTATTTGTTTATGTATTTCTCTCATTTTCTTAGTCTAAATCATTTTATTAGTTTACTTGGTCTTTGTTTTCTTTGTGAGATTCTTGTTTTAAGAGTATATTTCATGATATTTTGAGAAAATTCAGTTTGATGCTTTTATTTTTGCGGTCGCATTCCGTGACGTCACTTCCTTTCTCCCCCGCTGTAATGGAGGAAGACAGCTGAAATCGACTGGATGATTGTCACTGCTGCTGAATTGTTCTATTCCATTCTGTGCAGAATAAATGTGCCACCAATTGTGCTGAACCTGAACCTCGGAGTCATTCGTCACTCACACAAGTGTGACTAACACCGGTTACATGTCCCCAAACACTTGTGTTTTGCGAACCTTTCAATGACATTTTCAGGGTCAATATTATTCAAGTATTCTTTTCAGGTGTGTTTTGGTGTTCTCTGTCTTTCCTGATTTCCCCTGACCTATCTGAATGATCAGAGAGTCTTTACTATTTATTGATACCTCTATATTCGTCTCTCTGAGTTACTAGTTTGTACTATTTATTTTTTAATTCTGCCAAAGAACTACCTGTGCAAAAAAGCCTGCATGACCTACTAAATATAGCTTCAGAAAAATTACAAACCTAACAGGATACACTTGTGAACATGTTCTAGCAACTGTCTGTGACTAACTGTGACTGTTCTGTTCTCATTCTCCTGTATATGTATTTTCTAATGGCAAATTGCACCCAAATTGTATTTAAAATTGAGCCACACTTGTGGCACAACACCATCTCCTCCTCCATCACCCTCAGGACAGGCTCACCACAGGGCTGCGTGTTGAGCCCCCTCCTGTTCACTCTGCTGACGTATGACTGCTCAGCGAGACACCCCAGCTGTCATATAGTTACGTTTGCGGATGACACAGCAGTAGTGGGACGCATCACCAACAAAGATTAGTCCAAATACAGAGAGGAGGTGGAAAACCTGGTGCAGTGGTGCAGAGAAAACAACCTCTGCATCAATGTGAAGAAGACCAAGGAGATGCTGGTGGATTTCAGAAGGGACAAGCGTGAAGTGGTCTCCAGCTTCAGGTACCTGGGTGTGCACATATCCAACGACCTCACCTGGAATGCCAACACTTCACGTCTGGTCAAGAAGGCCCACCAGCGTCTCTACTTCCTAAGGAAGCTGCGGAGAGCTGGACTTGGGAGCTCCGTTCTGAGGAGTTTCTATCACTGTGCAGTGGAGAGCGTCATCTGCACCTGCATCACCGTGTGGCACGGCAGCTGTACTGCTGCTGAGAGGAAGGCTCTGCAGCAGGTGGTGAAAGCTGCACAAAGGACTGTAGGGAACAAGCTTCCTACCACCTCGGACCTCTACATGTCCCAGTGCAGGGGATGGGCCCTCTGCATCCTGAAGGACTCCACCCATCCCGCTCATAGCCTGTTTCAGCCCCTGCCCTCAGGCAGGCGGCTAAGGAGCATACAGAGCAAGACCACCAGGCTCAATAACAGCTTCTTCCCTGCAGCTGTTAGACTGCTGAACTCCAGCTGTCCTGTAGAGCCTGTAGAGCAATGTCCTGTAGAGCACATTTATCTATATTTATTTTTTACATTTATTTATATAGTGTTTTTGTGTGTGTGTTTTTTCCACGAATTTAATTTAAATAGGCTATAATTCCGGACCTGAGTCCTAATTTCATACCATTACATGTAACGTCAGATGGTATGACAATAAAAGTTCCTTGAATCCTTGGAGGTCCACAATTCTTTTCCTGATGTCTTGGTTGATTACTCTTGATATTTCCATGTCAAAGAAAGAGGCTCTGTGTTTTGGGGGTGCCTTAATATTCATCCACAGGTGTGCCACCAATTAACTTAAATGGACTCTGTTAACCTATCAGAAACTTCTTAAAAGAGTCATGACCTGTAATTTTCACTTTTCCATGAGAAAAAATTTATGTTATGATTGCCTAACGATTATACACTGCCCGGGAAGCCGATATTTAAAAGTGAAGCGTTTATTTACCCCTGGGTTCGTCAACCAGCCCACGTGCACACGCACTCAAATACGTGGATTTAATTTCTGGCCGACTTGACGTCAAGTCGGCGCAGGATATACCATATATAGACATCGCAGACCTACCTATGCTGCAGGAAGCCCGCCCTGCCCCTCTCTCCCTCATATTCAGTTGAGCGCCGCCATTACTGAATTCTAGTGATGGGAATTCCAGCTCTTTTTGGAGAGCCAGTTCTTTTGGCCTGGCTCACCATAAAGAGCCGGCTCTTTCGGCTCCTCAGATTTTCTGTTGCTTAAAGTGTATTTATTACTAAAATTAATGCAAAACAATGTGTAACAAATGTACCAAAACAAGCGGGGGGGAATGAAAAAAAAAAAAAAAAACGGCTCCCTAAGACAAGTCGGCTCCCATCGTTCACTTCAAAGACTTAGTTCGTAGAGCCGGTTCGTTCGCGACCGACACATCACCGATTCGAAGTACGAACTCCACCGTGAAAGATGCAGAACGTTTCTTCACACAATGATGCATGAAGTAGACATATTCGTGTCAGCCTTTTATTTTAATCAGCTAAAACCATTTCTGCCGGAAACGTAGTGCACACGTGAGTTACTCTGTTGTTGACTGCCAGAATCAACATGGAAATATTTTTTCTATTTGTTTTTACGCTGGAATCCTTTACGAATTTGGGAAAATATCAGGCAAAGTTTGCATCGAAGCTCCGTTTGGAAAAAGGGGCCATTCCAACAATCAGAGACTTGCCTGCAATTGAAACGGAAAGGCTGTGTTTTTATTGCTCTGCTGTGTGTAACAAACAGCAGCTAACTGCTAATGTGGCCATTGTATCCTAGCGGGAGTAGTAGATATGGGTTAGATATGCTGAAGCGTTACCTGCGGTGTCAACCCCCTCCTTCCTACCACCAATCAACGCGCAACTCATTTGCATTAATACAATGCTCGTCCACGACAGCAAAAGTATCGCATCAGATCTCGCGAGACAATAATGCCTTCAGAAATAAGGGTCAGAGGAACTCTGTGTTTATTTTTTTCACTTTTTTTCAACTTTTCTTTTTTAGAAGGGCCTGAAAGACTATAATAGAGCGTGGGTATCCAAGATAATACTAGGTTATGACTCCTTTAAGATCAGAATGGAATAATCTGGAGTTTCCCTTTTGATTAAATATGCAATAAATTTAGCGTATAAATACTCCTGACTTTGATTAAAGTGCTAAAAAATAAATACACAACTCTCTCTCTTTATTCTGACATTTAACTAATTCAAAAAATATGTTGATATTTATTTAGCTAAAACAAAAAAAGAGTACCCTAATTTGTGGTTTAATAGTAAAGAAAAAATATTTTTTCTTCTTTTCCTGAAGTAGCCTATATGTAAGTATCTGGTTTCAAATGTGAATATACTGCTGTATTGAAATTAATCTTGTTTTGCTTAGAAATATGATGAACGGCATATACAGCATAATATAATAAAATTTACCTGTTATTTTTCATTGAAAGAAGCCCCTTATGTCCTTTGTTTGTACATCAGTACATAACTGAAACCAATTTAGAGAGTGCTTTATTTAGCCATGGGGGTTAGCAACTGAAAATATGAAATAAACACACATGTAAGCTACAAACAACAACAAGAAAAATAGCATCGTTGTTCGGCTTTTCATTTCGCTATTGGTTGATTAGCCCTGGCAGAGCTAGTAAAAATACCAAGGGCAAGTATCGTAATATGATGAGCAGCGTGACATCAGTCTTTGTGATACATCGTCATATTTACAGTATGAGTGATTTGCTTTGGTACCTGATCAAACTTGAGCTCTGCTCTGTCTGCCTGCACTTCTCCTACAGCAAATTCGTGCAGCGTTTCTCCCCCCTCCCTCACATGCGCAAGTGCTGCACACAAACATTTGCAGCGGCCTAGTGCCTGAACTCGGATCATACCAAAATTAAGGGGAAATTTACGACTGTGTGCTATGTGCCTCTAATATTGTGTGTAGTTTTTTTTGTAGTTTTTGTTTTATAAAGTTGTCAGTCAGACCTCTTACTATGAAAAAAAAACACACGCCAAAAGAACCGCGGCTTCAGAAAAAACAACCTGGGCTTAAGCCCAATAAACCACCACCCCCGCTTCACCGATGTTGGCATCAGTTTGTCTTCAGGTTTCCATCCTCAGACTGATGGTCAAACGGAAAGAATGAATCAGGAGGTGGAAACAAAGCTACAAATCCTCTGCATGGATGCTCCCAGTCGATGGTCCCAGAACTTACCTTGGGTGGAGTATTCTATCAATTGTTTGCCATCCTGTGCCATAGGCCTGTCTCCTCTTCATGTTGTATATGGTTACCAACCTCCTGTTCTCTCCATCCATGAAAAAGCCTCTCAGGTCCCTGCAGCCCATGTATTGGAACGACGCCATCTCAGGGTGTGGAGGAAGACCAGAGTGGCCTCCTGTAAGACTTCAGCAGTATACAGGTATGCCCTTAATGCCAACCACCATCGCTCCGTGGCCCAGAGGTACCTGCTGGGGCAGAAGGTGTGGTTATCCACCAAGGATCTACCAATTAAAGTTGAGAATTGTGAGTTGGCACCCCGTTTTGTAGGACCATTCTCTGTGACAAAGATAATAAACCCTGTGGCAATTCGCCTAAGGTTGCCCTCTACTCTAAGAGTGCATCCCACCTTCCATGTTTCAAAGCTCAAACCAGGTCTGTCGTCCAGGTTTTGCCGTCCTTCCAGGCCCCCTCCGCCCACCCGGTTCATTGATGGGGCTCCGGCCTTTACTGTCCGCCGTCTGCTGCTGTCCCGATGCTGGGGTCGCGGCATCCAATACCTGGTAGACTGGGAGGGTTATGGTCCTGAGGAGAGATCCTGGCTCCTCTCTCGTCAGATTTTGGATAAGACCCTCATTCGGGACTTCCTTCGTCGACATCCGGACCAGCCCAAAGGGTCGTCAAGAGCCGCCACTTGAGAAGGGAGTGATGTCATGATCTTTATTCTGCCATATTTCCTGCTCACTTTCCCTGCCTCAGCAGCTGATTGCTCATTGTTCTCACCTGTGCTGCTCCCTATTTAATCACCTGCTCTTCTTGTGCTCAGTGCGAGATTGTCTGCTGCTTCTGCCAGAGCCTTCAAGTCTTGATACTAGATTCTAACTTAAATTACTAGACCCTCAACCTTGCCTGTTTTGACTGCCACCTTTGCCTGCCCCTCACTGTTTCCTGTGAGCTGCCTCCTCTGCTACTGAACTACGCCTGTTGATCAACACATATTTAAGCCTCAAGGACTACAGAATTGTTGCTGTGCTTCTGATTCACCTGTGTTTGACCCTTGACTGACTGTGGATCAGGAGCTGCTGGATTTTGGACTCTCTCTGCTTCTGTTCCCTGGCTGTGTACCCTGTGACCCTCAAGGTCAAGATCTTTGTCACTGGCTGCCTGTTTTTCTTGACCCTCTGACTCTGGACTCCAGGCCTGGGTAAATTTCCATTTGTCCTGTGCATTTCCTGGTCTTACTTTTTACCGTTACTTACCTCTCTGTCTTCCAGACCAGCCAGCAGAGCCCTTCTACCAGCACCACGATCACCGTTAATAAAATCTTGTAAAACTAGATTTGAGTCTTGGCTGCGTTTTGGGTTCTGGCATTATTATTTCAGATTTTCCCTAAATGTTACAAATGCGGTTAAAAAGTGCATCCATTGGCCATTTGTCATCAGGAGACAAGGAGATGTATATCTGTGTATCTTCAGTATAACTGTAAAAGTTAACTCCGTGTCTTCCAATGACACTGCCAAGAGGGAGCATATAAAGGTTAAAAAGCACTGGGCCTAAAATTTAACCCTGGGGCATATCACATGTAATCTTGTGTACCTTAGAGGAGCAGGTATCTAAACTTACCATAAAAGTCCTGTCTGTGAGATAGGATGTGAACCATTTATGAACAGCACCAGAGAGGCCAATCTGTTTTAAATGGGTTAAAAGAATGGTGTGGTGCACTGTATCTAAGGGTGTATTCAGACCAGAAAAGTTATTTGGTCCGCTTGTTTGGTCCGGACCCAAAGCGGACTTAATTTTTTTCGTTTGGTGCGGTTCGCATTCACACCGTAAATTTTGCAAGTGAACTATATTTTGTAAACACATTCACGCGTGTGACGATTGGTGCGGCCATTGGACAGCAATGACTAGGGCGGCACACAGAGCGTAGACCCGGAAATGGAGGAAAACATGGAAGCCCTACGCTGCTCTGCATATTTCTGATGTTATTGGAGCTGCAAAATCACATTGAGTGTCAAGACCAGCTCATTCAACGCAGGCTTCGCGACGCTGTGTTCCAAATTTTGGGAAGTTGTCGGGGAATGCATGCAGTAACCTGAAGCAGACGATGTGCTTTCCGTGCCCCTGACCCATAACATGCTGGCAGCAGCGTTGCTAAACAGAAGATGAACGATCAGGTCTGAACTTACCTTGCTACGGTGGCTTGTTAAGCCCAAAAAGGCACATGTATCCTGGAGTTGGTTTGGATCGACACTGGTTTATAATTACACCTGAAACGAACCGTACCAGAGTCTGTTTGGAAGCGAACCGAGACCACCTAAAAAGGTGGGTCTCGGTCCGGTTCTCTGATCCGCACCAGGATTCGTTTGTGTGTATTCACACCTGCATAAAAGGTCCGGACTAGCGTTCGAAACGAACCCTGGTCCGTTTAAAGTGGACAAAACAGTGCAGGTCTGAATACACCCTAAGGTAGCACTTAGATCCAGTTGAACCAGCACTGTCACCCTCTCTGCATCATAGTTTAATCTAAAATCATTTAAAATCTTAAAAAGAGCCGTCTCGGTGCTGTGGTTAACCCTAAAACCAGACTGCAGTGCCGGGGGCCCCTCGTCGGCCGGTCCCTTGTCGGGTCCCTGCTGGGGGGTGGGGTGCCCCTGGGCCCCGGCTCTCCCGGTCCATTGCTGGCGGGGCCCGTGGGCTCGCCACTGCTGCCCACCGGGCCCCTGCATAGTGGCAGCTGGATGTTCCCTTGGGGTTGGACGTCTTTGCTCCGATCTCCTTCATGTCTGCATCGATTCCTGGGAGATGGATTGATGCCTGCTCACACCAACTAGCGAACACTCTTATGGAGAAACCTTATATGCACCAGCATGCTAACACACACACATAGATGTGGGGTCTCTGGTGTTTAAGGATATATTCTTGGGCTGAGGTTATCATTTCTAGAGCTTAATTAATCGGTACCATGAGTTTTTCTGTGACATTGTTGTTGTATTTTTATATCTATTTTTGTGTGATATGGTTGTGTAATTCTTAGTTCACAATGTTTGGTTTGTTTTGTCGATGTTCCTTTTTTGTGTTTTGTTTTGTTTTTCCCCCTCTCTGCCGTCCTGTGGGTATGGAGGCAGACTTCGATGTCTTCCTATGTTTTCTTTGTTCCCCTTCCTCTCTTGTATTTTCAACTCACCCTCTCTCTTGAGTTTTTATTTCCTACCTCTCTTCTTCATCTTCCTTCTTTCTTCTCCTTAATTTTCCGTCTCCGTGTCCATAATATCAGGAAATAAAAACCCCAACAATTCATTCTAAAGATTTTTCACACATATATCAAGTGGAGGACTATAGCAAAAGCTGTACTGCTCCGCTTGTGAAAGTAAATCTGTTGGGCTTCTACTTGGTACTCAGACACCAATTCTGAGCTCCACACTGCCAAACAGAACACGTAAAAAAAAGGAAAAAAAAGAAGGAGCTTTAACTCACACCTCCGGCAGAACTTTGAACACGTCCCGGGGGAGGCGGGGGACATTGAGTCCGAGTGGACCATGTTCCGCGCCTCCATTGTCGAGGCGGCTGACCGAAGCTGTGGCCGCAAGGTGGTCGGTGCCTGTCGCGGCGGCAACCCCCGAACCCGCTGGTGGACACCGGCGGTAAGGGATGCTGTCGGGCTGAAGAAGGAGTCCTACCGGGTCTTTTTGGCTTGCGGGACCCCTGAAGCAGCTGATAGGTACCGACAGGCCAAGCGGGATGCGGCTCGGATGGTTGCTGAGGCAAAACCTCGGGCGTGGGAGGAGTTTGGAGAGGCCATGGAGAACGATTTCCGTACGGCTTCGAAGCGATTCTGGTCCACCATCCGGCGTCTCAGGGGGGGAAAGCGGTCTGCCACCAACACTGTTTACAGTGGGGATGGTGTGCTGCTGACCTCGACGCGGGACGTTTTGGGTCGGTGGATGGAATACTTCGAAGACTCAATCCCACCAGCACGCCTTCAAATCTGGAAGCAGGGTTTGGGGACTTGGGGTCGGTCTCTCCAATCTCTGGTGCTGAGTCACCGAGGTCGTTAAAAAGCTCCTCGGTTTCAGGGCTCCGGGGGTGGATGAGATTCGACCGGAGTTCCTCAAGGCTCTGGATGTTGTTGGGCTGTGTTGGTTAACGCGGCTCTGCAATATTGCGTGGACATCGGGGGCAGTTCCCTTGGATTGGCAGACCAGGGTGGTGGTCCCCCTGTTTAAAAAGGGGGACCACAGGGTGTGTTCCAACTACAGGGGGATCACACTTCTGAGCCTCCCTGGTAAGGTCTATTCAGGGGTTCTGGAGAGGAGGGTCCGACGGAAAGTCGAACCTCGGATCCAGGAGGAACAATGCAGTTTTCGTCCTGGCCGTGGAACACTGGACCAGCTCTACACCCTCAGCAGGGTCCTGGAGGGTGCGTGGGAGTTCACCCAACCGGTCTACATGTGTTTTGTGGACTTGGAGAAGGTGTTCGACCGTGTCCCTCGGGGGGCCCTGTGGGGGGTGCTCCGGGAGTATGGGGTACCGGGCCCCTTGATACGGGCTGTTAGGTCCCTGTACGACCGGTGCCAGAGTTTGGTTCGCATGGCAGAAAGTAAGTCGGGCTTGTTTCCAGTGAGAGTTGGACTCCGCCAAGGTTGCCCTTTGTCACCGATCCTGTTCCTAACTTTTATGGACAGGATCTCTAGGCGCAGCCAAGGCGTTGAGGGGATCCGTTTTGGTGGCCTCAGGATTGGGTCTCTGCTTTTTGCAGATGACGTGGTCCTGTTGGCTTCATCGGAACGTGATCTACAGCTTTCGCTGGAGCGGTTCGCAGCCGAGTGTGAAGCGGCTGGGAATGAGAATCAGCACCTCCAAATCCGAGGCCATGGTCTTGAGCCGGAAAAGGGTGGGGTGCCTTCTCGGGGTCGGGGATGGGGTCCTTCCCCAAGTGGAGGAGTTTAAGTATCTGGGGGTCTTGTTCACGAATGAGGGAAAAATGGAGCGGGAGATCGATAGACGGATTGGTGGGGCATCTGCAGTTATGCGGGCGCTCTACCGGTCTGTCGTGGTGAAGAGAGAGCTGAGCGGAAAGGCGAAGCTCTCGATTTACCGGTCGATCTACGTTCCTACCATCATATATGGTCACGAACTCTGGGTGATGACTGAAAGAACGAGATCACGGATACAAGCGGCTGAAATGAGTTTCCTCCGCAGAGTGCCTGGGCTCTTCCTTAGAGATAGGGTGAGAAGCTCAGTCATCCGGAGGGGGCTCAGAGTAGAGCCGCTGCTTCTCCACATCGAGAGGAGTCAGTTGAGGTGGCTCGGGCATCTGGTCAGGATGCCTCCTGGACGCCTCCCTGGTGAGGTGTTTCAGGCACGTCTCACCGGGAAGAGGCCCAGGGGAAGGCCCAGGACACGCTGGAGGGACTACGTTTCTCGGCTGGCCTGGGAGCACCTTGGGGTTCCTCCCGAGGAGCTGGAACACGTGGCTGGGGAGAGGGAAGTCTGGGTCTCTTTGCTTAGGCTGCTGCCCCCGCGACCCGACCCCGGATAAGCGGAAGAAAATGGATGGATGGATGGATGGATGGATGGGTGTCTACCTTCCCTCTGAAGTGGTCTGCGAACTACTTAGAAAGAGTGGGGGTTTTCTGAAATGCATCAGTAGTATGGTTAAATTTTTTGTCAATGGTAGAAAAAATAATTTTTTGATTATTTTTATGATCAGAGATAATTTTGGAAAAGTATACATTTCTTGAATTTCTTACTGTAGTATTGTATGAATTGAGAAGTTCTGTCTATATCTGATGGTTTATCGTGATTTTATTTTCCCTCCATTTTCTCTCTGCCACTCTGCAATTTCTTTAGTTTTTTTAGGTCTGAATTTCTCCATGGCGATGCAAGTTTTCAGTGTGCACTTTTAACTTTTAGTGGAGCAAGCAAGTCGAGAGTGGACTGAAGCCTACTGTTAAAATCACTGACGATAGATTCACAAGAGGCAGGTAAAGCAATTGAAGGTATATTTTCTAAAACTTCAAGAAAACCTGCAGCCACTACAGGAGTAAGATTACGTTTCTCCAGCTGGATAAAATTGGTGATGACACATAGTAGTGGTCAGAGACAGCCAGGTCAACAGAGAATACACTGGTGGACAGGCCATATGTGATGACCAAGTCCAGGTTGTGTCCTCTATTGTGAGTCGCCTTCATGACATGTTGGCTAAGACCCATAAAATTCAGAATATTTTAAAAATCTGCTGATAAAGGATCTTAATTGTTATCCACATGTATATTAAAATCACCAGCTAAAATGACCTTTTCATAAGAGCTGTGCAGTTGCAGTATTGATAAAAACTCTGAAAATTCTTGAATAAAAGGTGTGCTCTTTTTGGGAGTACTAAAACAGTTTCAGTGTTTTCAAACGTGGTAAAATTATCAAATAAAACAGGTTTGGCAGAAAGCATTGACTAACTTATAAAAGCAGTACCGCCTCTCTTCTAGCTACTCCTCGTGGAATAAGTGAAGGTAAAATTTGGTGAGGAGGCCTCTGTAAGAACAACAGGGACATCTGTCCCCGGCCATGTATCCGTTAAAAATAAACAATCAACATTATGGTCTAAGATCCGATCATTGATAATAAAAGTTTTGTTCAGCAGAGAGCGAACATTTAAAAGAGCCATATTGATAGTGCCTGGAGATGGAGTAACTGTATGATTTAGCGAAAGTGGGACTTTTGGTAACTGTGGGAGATTATTTGGGTTGCATGTGTTGGGTTTATGATTTTTAGTCTGCTCTCTGCTGATAATGACCAGTATGAATGAGGTATGGCAAAGTCCAAGTCCAATATGCGAGATACTGTTATAATCAGGTGAGTTAATTGGAGCAGAGACCAGCTGGACATCAGGATGTGGCAGAGGGTCCAGAAAGGGCAGGGACAGCTGGGGCCGGTGTGGTAGACGGGTTGGGAGTTGCCAGCATGTAGGTGCCATGTCTGTTGAGATGAAGCCCATCTGCCCCAAACAAGTGCCTCCTGCTCCGGAAAGTGTTAAAATCAAGGGCGTAGAATTAGCATGGATGGAAGGGACATGTCTCCACCAATGTCCAGCAATTATTGAATTGTCCCGACCAATAATTTGATCTCCTCGAGAAAACAAAAACAAACCCGATAGAAAGAAAAAAAGAGAAAGAAAAATACAGATCTGTCAACGTCTCATTCTAGAGGTGCAGAAAGAGTTTGATTACGTTCTCTAGGCTACTGGAGTCCTACCTACCATAACATATATGGCCAGTGTGATTGGCTGTGCCTTTCCCTACTGTCAGGTGAGGCTTTGCAGCTATGTTTGCTTGTTAGCAGTGCCAAAACTGCAAGGAGAACTTTCCAGTCCATGAGACGACTCAGGTGCAACGTGGGTGACACATGAGTGTCAAAAGCGGGTAAGGATGGCAGCAAAAAAGAAGAATTTGGACATGAGGAACTATTTTTCAAAGTAACCTGTAAGTCACTTAAACTGAAGTTCGCTAATGAAATGTGTCCGTCAAATGCTACGCTTTGGTGCACATCATACAGTCTAAAATTGTATGTAACTATGAATTACGTTGTTTGGAAACTAACTGCACAACAAGCTGCCGACTGTTAGTTATGTTACACCATCCATCTAAGGATGGCGCAGGTCTGTGCGCGCTTCCCCCAGGGGGCAAGGTGCGCATGCACTGTGTGATTTTTGTCTTTTTTTTGCCCATTTTCCAGTCATGCAACAATTTTTGCGATCGGTTCATCTTCAAAGCTGCATAAAAATAAATATTGTTTCCCCTATAGTTTCTGCTTGCATATCGAATTTCTCTCACATATGTTTTAAATACAAAATAATTGCAGTAAAAGGATACAGTTTACTGTTGCAGATTCCTGCATTGGTCCAATTTTACCAACCCCCATGCATTAAGAAAAATTTTTAATCCGACCCTTTACCCACAGTCATCTCCAGATTAAATCCGGACCCAAACTGCCCGTTGATTTAAAACCGCCAATTTGTCTGTGTCCGCCGCAGCTATGTGCTCCAATCCCACCGTAACTCTCCATGGTGCTGTCATCTGAGCTCTCAGATAGCGATGCTTTGAATACGTGTTCAGGTATGAGATGATAATCAGTCAGAAGCTCTCATAGGAATCTTTTTTTGATTGATTCAGCTACCTGAACTCTGTGCGTAAAGTTGAAAACGTCTGCAACAAGTGGTAAGGGATGTGAATTGTAAACTGCTTGTGTTGAAAAAAAAAGGAAAATAATGTGACCCCCTATTGCAATAAATTATTTCCCTTTTTATTTCTCTGGAATGTTGCACAGCTGATTCTTATTTTATGCAAAACTGTAGTGAAGTTACAGTTGAAGTTTCTGCACACAGAACGGCGAGGGTTGCAGAAGAAATGCTTTTGTTTTGTTTGTTGCGCATTCTTCTTCTGGGGCGAACATATTAATGTAATTGAAATGTAATTGAAAATTGTATTTTCTAAAATGGCTTGGCGAAACTGAGCATTTGGCTGCAAGAGTTACAGGACTTTATTTAACATTCCAAAACAACAGCCCAATCGCCAGGAATGGCTGGAATTTCTCTCTGGAATTCCGCATCTAGCCAGCTACAACATGTTGGCATGTGACCGTCGTGCACTTCAACTTCACTGTCGGACTCCAGGTCGCGATGGTAAGACTCCACACTACGTTCCCCCATCATTATTGTTTACAAAGTTTTGGGGGCGTGCCTGTTGCCCATGCTGCTTCGCTGCAGCCAGGCCAGGGCTCAAGCCTACTTCATGAAATGGGCGGCACTCACAGGGGGGAGGGCTGGATTTTAGTGAAACCAAGCGTGTTACTTCGGGGTCGAAGAATAACTCCAGCATATAAATTGTATTTCAGGAAAAATGAATACTATATAATGCCAACGGTAACATTTTATTATATATATGCCTATCCCAGACGGTAAGTAAAATAGCATGATATAGGACCTTCAATTTCCACTTTGGTGGAAGGGTTTTGTGTACCCCTATGCTCCTGAAAGCTATGTTCTGCAGAGCCCTGGCTCCTGGTAGGGTTTCCCATGGGCAGTTAGACTCAGGGGAGGGGTAAGACTTCTCAACCAATGAGCGCAGTCCAATGCTGTTGATTATATGGTAGACCACATAAAGAGGTGAACCCAGATTACAGAGACCAGGTTACTGAAATAGGCCTAAGTGGGGGACATTCACCTGCTTGTTGGTCAAAATTTGGCCCCTGGGGCATGGGTAGGCTTAGGCCATATACACACATAGCCAGGTTTAAAAAAAACCTGAAAATCCAAACCACCTCGTTTTTAAATAAAAACCCATCCACACCTAACTGCATATTTGCATTTTTAAGAACATTGATAGGTATGCCAACCCTGTAGGCGGCAGTAGTTCCTCAAATCCTATCTACTGAGAAAAACTTTCTAGTTTCTAAATTCTATCATAGAGCAGTAACTGAGCTGGTAAAAACAAGCAAGCAAATAGAAAATCGATAATACCAAAACAGCTCTGAGGGCATCCATTCTGTTTCTGAGTGTAAACACAAGTCGCACATTTGAAAATGTGTTGATTATATGGTAGACCACATAAAGAGGTGAACCCAGATTACAGAGTGAACACAACATTTTTGTCGCGGGCAGTGAGGTTGCATTACCTATAACCCCAGTTATTTCTGTTCATCAAGCAAACGCTTAAAACTGAGTTCTGAGAAATAATAATTTTTGATACTGTAAATCTGCATTGTCGTGTCGTGTGGATGACAGGCCAAATTTTATAAAAATATTTTCGTTTTGAGGACAAAACCGTAGCCCGAAGAAGCTACAGAAAGCAGGCTGCACATGGGCCCACGTGCTAATCTGCTTTCCACCAGGAACAAAGCGGTGCAAAGTGGTGTGAATCAGACTCAACTCAGAAGCATTGAGACCCTCTCTTAAATTTATGCAGCAGGTCTATTTTTCACACTTCCAGAACACATCAAGCTAAGCAGGTTAAATTGGACCAGGCAGTAACTCAGACATGCGACCAGTGTAAAGCATCCGGCAAACTTAGAAAATTAAAGACAGGTGCAAATTTCAGATTGCTTAATTCGAAAAAAAAAAAAAAGTAATCACCAGTGACACCAGGTTTAAAGTACGTCTGTGGGTCTAATTTGTTGGTTTTTATCATGGACAATGAGAACTTTATCCCTTGAAGTGGAGAATCACCCAGTTTATGATTTCAGTGATCATTTTTACAAGGAGAACATCAAAAAGGAGAAGGTATGGACAGAAATTTCTGCAGTTTTGAGAGCGGATGGTGAATTTTTCTGCATACTACCCATTCAGTTGTGCAATTGCAATTCTTCTGCAATTTTGTGATCTCCTGGGACCAGCTGGTTGAAACACATTTGCAGCCGATGCTTGTCTGAATGCTTCTAGTGGGAAGGGCTGCTGAGCTCGGGGGGAGGGCGCGACTGTTACGTTACGTGCCACTTACTCGTTTAGTGGAAAGCTGGGGTTATGGAGAAACATCAGGATCAGGTGCCATGCAAGATGGGTTGCAGACATAGGCCATAGCATGGTAATTCCTGACAGCATACCTGGTTTAGGGACATGGACAAAGGAGCATGGAGTCTTCTTGGAGCCTCCAGATGGTGTCCAGGAACAGGGGCATCTGATGATTCTTTGGTGCAACAACGCTCATGTGGCAATGGTGGTCTGACTGGGAAGAATGGCATGCCCATTATGCATAAAAGCAATGTTTTGTTATTGTACTTTTGTGCTAGGCATGGAATGTCCATAACAAACACCATGTTCAACTACATGGTGCTTAATAAGTGTACTTGGTACCAGGCAACATTGGGCCAAGGGTCAATGTTTGATTTTGTAATTGTATCATCAAATCTACTTCATTACATCTAGGAGGAGAGTCTTGGTGAAGAGAAGGGCAGCTCCTTAAAGAGTAAATTGTATGAGCTATAACAACACTTAATTTCCCTCTGGGACCAATAAAGTATTTTTGAATTTGAACAGAAATACTTACTAGTGCAAAATCAATAAAACCTAGGGTAATTTCAAATATAAATATACTCCCAGGCCAGTAGCAACAGTTAGAATCTGTAAAGCATAAAACACTAAATATAGAATTACTCAAGCCCCTTTCAAACAGGCCATGAAAAAAACGGTAATTTTCCGAACTTCGTCTGTTTTGCTTTTGAGGCCGAAAGCAATCTTCTGGACTTTGTCCGGATACCCTTTATCGGTAATTTTATGGATGAAGACCTAGTAACAAGAGCGGACTTTTCACGTTATGGTGTTTGCATTCAGATTATCAGGTAATGTTCCGGATAAACTGGAGGGGTGTGGGGCAGTGGGGAAAAGGGGAGGGGGGCAGGGAACGCTGTTAGCGCACACACTGATGACGTAGAAATGTCCCGTGAACGGCAGTGCATAAGAACACAGCTTCTTCATTGATGTCTCTTAAGCGTTTCCATGTGCGCAGAATTGCACACATCACAAAGACGAGCACTGCGAGTAGATCTGCTGTTTCGTCGACCATCTTTGCAATAATCCATTTGTTTGGGGAAATGACATGTACGCCCGCCGCACTAAGTTTACGTCATATCCACATACAACAGGAGACGGATCCAAAACAACCACAGCTCACAAACATCACCTAAATAAATACAAAAAGCAGTTTTTCAAAGAGGATTTCATTTGACGGCTTTTTAACATTGCACTGTGAACTTTTTTAAATCATCAGATGCTTTTATCGACAGTGTTTTAATCCATAAGCAGTCCGTGAAATGTCCCACCCCCCATCATGCCTACACTTACCTGAAACCCTTGGTGTGATAGCTGTATCAGGCTCTGTCAGCAGGTTCCCGCGCTTGAGCAGTGGATTACAACTCTACACCAAATCCAGGAACATGAGCGTGATGTGGACATTATCCTTGGCCAGACTTTCACTGCCGCCAATTGTGCTCAGCTGGCTGACACCATTCCCTACCAGCTCGCTGAAGCTGTGGAGAGGGCGTCCACTGCTGGGTCTCCAAATGGACTCAGAGTGCCAAATGCCCTTGTGACTTTTGCTGCAGAGGAGGACCGCTGGTTTCAGCATGGCATTACCTGAAACTGATAACTTACCTCCTCCGTCGTCATTCCTGGTCATCCTCCAGACTCCATCAATCTGCCCACCTGTAGAGACACACAAGGATCAGTCTGCACCGCTCATCCACCTCCAAGCCAACCACTGCACAAGGATTCCTTACCGTTCCCTTCACCATAACCCTCCAGAAACCAAGTAAGATCCTCCTCAGTATCTCTTCTGATTTCACATTACGCAAAAACATCTTTAACCTCTCACCTGTTCCCTTTTCTAGTCCGGCGCTCATCCCCTGGTTCCTCCCAAGACAACCCTCGGGTTCCCTTAGCTTAGCTTCTAGCTGATTATTATTTATTATGGTCCGTTTAATTTTTTTTCTTGCTCATATTTTATCAGTGTTTTACTACTTGATCTTATATTTATCCATTGTTTATTTTTATATTTTAGCCTGTTATTTTATTCTTCCTTCCATTGTTTATTATGGGTGCCCTCTGCTTTGGGAGCAGTGGTCGGCTCTGGCTGCCTGGGTGTTCTCCAGGTAGCACTTGGGGTCTCGCCTTCCCTCCTCAGGGCGCCCTGTGTCAGTGCCTTGGCTGCTGCGGTTGATCTGATGCTGCTGGTGCAGACAGCTCCTTTGATGGTGTTTCCTTATCTTACCTGGCTCATCTGTACTCAGCCCAATGTTCTCTTTAATTTGCTCTTTAGTGTGTGCGCGCATGAATCATGGCGAGGCATTTTTCCATTATTATGGCCCTCACCTTTGGACCAGGCTGCCTGAGGACCTCAGGGCCACAGAGAGAGTTCATGTTTTTAAGTGAAGGCTCAAGACACCTTTTTAGCTTAGCTTTTAACTGATTATTATTTATTATAGTCTGTTTAATTTCTCTGCATGTTTTACTTAATAAATTGTATCAGTGTTTTACTATTTAATGTTATACTTATCCACTGTTTATTTTTATATTTTACCCTATTATTTTAATCTTCCTTCCAGTGTTTCCTCTGTGGTAGCCTTCTGCCTCGGGAACAGTGGTCGGCTGTCGCTGCCTGGGTGCTCAACAGGTAGCACTTGGGTGGAGGTGGGGATCTCAGCCTTGCGTCCTTTGGGCGCCCTGGGTCAGTGCCTTGGCTGCTGATGTTGATGTGCTGCTGCTGGTGCAGATGGCTCCTTTGATGGCGTTTCCTAACCTGGCTCATCTGTCCTCAGCCCAATGTCCTTTTATTGCTTCTCTTAACTGTGGGCTTCCATGAAGGTTGGGTCTGGGGGAGGGGGGTGTATAACTGTGATCATGCTTTTTATTATGTGGGGGATGTTGGGAGAATATTTCCATTTAACTATTTCTGGCCCTCTGAGCTATGCCTCTAATTCTGGACTCTAACCAGAATCAGTCTGGACTTTAACCAGACCTAGATCCAGTCACTAAGTGACCGATCACTTCAGCAGGCCTCTAACCGCTGATAACACTTCTCCCTCCTGGTTCTTTGGATGTCCGGCCAGTCTGCAGAAATAAAACACAAAGGACTCAGGCTTCAGGTAATGGCATATGTCAGGAAGAGTAGATTGTGTCTAGCACCCTCTATCTTCGTCTTTTCTTTGTGTGCAATGCCTGTTTTATTGTAGCAGTTTTGCATCACAGTCCTGCAGGGGAGGGGCAGTCCGTCCCCTGCTCACAGTCAGCTCCTCCCATCATAGATCATAATTTCTTATTGGTTAATCATTCTGTTGCTATTATCCTCCTTTTCTTTCTCATGCAAACCTTCCCATTTGGTTTGCCGTTTCATCCTTTAACCTTGTGTCACAAGGGAAGATTCTGTGGCTGGCACGGTTCCTGTTTTGCAAGTTCTGTAACCGACACTATACCCCCTCAGTGCCCTATAATAATAAGCTGCTTGAATGCAGCTTTTTCTTCACACAGATTTGAGACATATAAACTCAATTATATGTTTAATGCATTTAACTAATAAAAATATGTACAACAGGGAGGGATGGGAATGTGGTCTCTCTGGGGTCATTTTAATGTAAATCACTTTGAGTGGCAACTGTTAAATGAAAAGCGCTGTTGAAGCCATTTTTTGTTACTAGAATTTAATTTACAGTTTTTCCTAACTTAGTGATATATTAATGCATTACCTAGTTCTGATAGTACTGTCTTGCTATAGAAATAAGTATTTTGACCAGTAATTGATCATATGTATCTTGCTCAACTTTTGCTGTTTGGACAGAGAGGAGAGAGATTAACAGAAGGGTTGTTAGAAGCGACTGGACCTTAGAGCAACACAGTCTTTTAACCAGCATCGCTTTTCTGTTTTCTTTTTTGTAGAAAAGTCTAGATTGAAGTTCCTTTTTTGTATGTAAACTCTCTGTTAACAATTAAACGGCAAAAACGAAGAATTGCTTCAAGACTTTTGTTTATTGACGAGCGCATGTGGAGTAAAGAAGAACTTTTAGGTCCAAAGTTAGTGAGTCAGCCCTGCTGCACCCACAACTTAGTCAAAAGACTAGCTCGTTGAAGGACTGTGTCAACACTTTTTTCCTCTAAAATTACGTTGGATGATCTGCAAAAGGACTCGTGAGGACTACACGGACAGTTCACAGGATATAACAAGTGGACGCAGAGATAATTAAGTGGGCTAACACGGAGCTAGCTGCCTTGTCCAACAGAAGCCGCTAGCAGGGAAACCAGACCAAAAAAGCTGAAGCTTGCATAGAGATTCAGCTATACATAAAAGAAAGCCTCTGGTTCTGTGAGTAAAAGTGATTGATGTATGGAGATGGACCATAGATCAGGTCGGATATTTCCTTTCAACTCTTTAATGACCTCCTTGTGATGCTAAAGCTAACTGCAATGCTAATGCTAGCTAGAGTCTAAAAGAAAGGCAAGTTTTCATTTAAAATCCTGCACATCAAGAAACTCTTTTCATAAGTGCTTGTGAATGTTTAAGAAGAGAAAGAAGCTGTGGATCATTCGAGGAATTGTGACAGTTTATGTGTGGAGATTAATGAGTAAAATAAAATGTCAGAAAAAGGCTAAGTTAAGCATGTTGCCCAGAAGAGGGCACTAAAGCCCACAGAAAAAGCTAAGGAGGAGAAAATCAATAGGCTGAAAGGAGAGAGAAAAGGGGAAAATGATACAGTTAACAAAGCAGAAAAATGACTTGGACAAATTAAAATAGGATAAAAACAATGTCCATTTAATTAAAGATGAAGCATTGCTGATGTTTGAAAAATACTTAGGAGAGTATGAAGATCTGAAGGAAGAATTGTGTGAACTGCTGGATGAAGAAGGAAAGCAAACAGATCAGGAAGCTTTTAAGAACAGATATTCAGGACTGAAGCAGTACTTACATTAAACTAATAAGGGGATGGCCGATGTTATTAAAGATCCTCAGGATGAGGAAGATTATGATTCATCACATCCCAGTGCATCTAAAGCAAGTTCAGTTACAAGCTCCTCTTCCAGCACTAGTTCTGCAAAGCTGAGGATTAAAGCAGAGCATGAAGCATTGTTAGCAAGAGCTGCAGCAATGAAAAAGAAAGAAGCGATAGAACAGAAAGGTGTATGAAGAATTTGAAAAGGCTCAAGAAAATATGGATGTTTTCCTTGAGTTTCTTCCAGGATCCAAAAAAGAGCCTCTGTCTAGTAGCCAAGGAAAGTCTAACGATGTACAACTGCTCATGTTGACACGTCAGAAAAGAGAAAACCTGTAATATTCCTCATGCCATGTCTGGTCTCATCCTATCTGTCTGATCTAGCGCACCTGCGCCATGCCTGATTCCTTTCTCCACTCCATCTGTGATCCTCACTAAACGCCCCTTTGGTTCTGCTTTCCTGCCAGATTTTCGAACGCTTACGCCAGTAGATATCCAGCCTGATTATCACGCTCTCCTTCGCCGGTGCCGACCTGTTTTGATGCTCCTAGAGTTTTCACCTTTGCCAAGCCCCCTGACTACCTCGATTGCCTTTCTGATCCCGGAACGCCGAACCTCGCTATGGATTCTGACCGCCGCTCTCTGCCTTCTCCTATTCAACGATTGCCGCCTGCCCGTGCATGACCTGTGTCCGTCCCCCGATTCTGGATTTTTGGCTCTATCCTAAAGAAACAAGGTGACTGTGCAATATTCTAAATATCAATTCCCAAACAGAGAAGCAAGTGGAGCCCGCACTCTGTCACGAGTGTGCGTACTGAACGCCGCTGCAGCCCCTCTCTCTGACGTCACCACCCCAGGGGAATCCTCGCCTGAACGCTGCTGCAGTCTCTCTCTCTGACGTCACCGCCCCAGTGGAATCCCCCACCTGCATCTCCGCTGCAGTCCCAGACTTGGAGCTACAGAACTTCAATTGCTAATTTCTACCGTACAAAATAAACCGCTTGAGTTATATTTCACTCCTGTGTTTTGGCTGAATTTCTGGGTCTCCCTTGTGGTTCATTACAAAACCTTCCTCAAGACTTGATCCCTTCCGCAGTGCGCCTCATCCGGATCATCATGACCGCACAGATTTTTCATCCGATGGCCTGTATGAAGTGCTACAGCGTCAAAATGAAGTAACTGAGATGCTCATCAAACAACAGTTTATCTCAACTGCCTTATAGAGACATACCAATATTCAAAGGAGATCCATTGGCTTATAGATCTTTCATAAGGGCCTTTGAGCACACCATTGACAATAATACAGACAACTATCAGGATCGATTATATTACCTTGAACAGTTCACAAGTGGAGAGCCACTTGATCTTATTCGCAGCTGTGAACACATGAGACCAGCAAAAGCTTACAATGAAGCAAGAGCATTGCTTGATCGTCACTATGGAGATGAGCTTACCATTGCCACAGCTTATATCAAGAAGGCAGTCGAGTGGCCACAGATAAAATCTGAAGACAGAAAGGGATTGAACACCTTTGCATTGTTATTGATCGGATGTTGTAACACAGTGAACGATGTGGATTACATGAACGAAGTGAACAATCCAACCAACATGAAGTGTATTCTGTCCAAACTTCCCTTCAAACTGAAAGAAAGGTGGAGAATCTAGGCTTATGACATTCAAAAGAGAACAAGAAAAAGAGCCAGAGTTTCAGATTTAGTGGAATTTGTTCACCATCAAGCAAGAGTTGCAAGTGATCCACTGTTTGGAGATGTACTGGATCCCCCTACAGGTGGTGCAAAAGGTTTGAAGGCGAAACTCAACACTGTTAAAGCGGAGTCTAAAAGGAGCAGTTTTGCTGTGAATGTTTCTTCAATGGAAAGGGACATCAGTAAAGGCCATCCAATTAAGCAAACCATTACAGATAAGTCTGCAAGTGTTTTCCAAAGTCCTTGCCTTTACTGTCAAAAGAACCATGCATTGAATGCATGTAACAAGATACAAGACAAGCCTTTGAAAGAAAGAAATCAGTTTTTGAAATGGTCTTTGTTTTGGGTGTTTGGCAGCAGGTCACTTATCCAAGGACTGTAAGAAAAAAGCTTCATGTCCAAATTGTTCCCTCAAGCATCCAGCTGTCTTGCATGTAATAAAAGAAGAGGCCTCATCAGAACAAAACAACAAAGATGACAGCTCGCAAGGCGCAGATGAAGTCACAAGTGCCCTGGTGTCTGCGAGGTCTAAAAGAGATGAACAAACTGGGGCCGGGAACAGTGACTGCATACTTCCTATTGTTCCTGTTTTGGTAAAACATAAAAAGTGGTCAAAGACTGTCAAGACCTATCCATTCTTGGATCAAGGAAGCACAGCAACTTTCTGCACTGGAAACTTAGCAAAGAAGTTGAACATCAAAAGCAGAAAGACTGAGTTCATTCTCCGCACTATAGCACAAGAGCAGAAAGTTAGTAGCTAAGTACTTACTGATCTTGAGGTGTGTGGCTTTGAGGAGCAACAGTACATTCAGTTGAAAGATTTGTTGAAGTGGTCTTACCTGAGCTGTGTCCAGCTCCCACAACTTGAAGCAGATATTGGCCTTCTCTGTCAGGGGTGTGTGGGTGTGGTGCATGGACCAAAACGCAGAAGCTGAGAAAATGTGAAAGGATGTTTATTGGAGTGGAGGTGATGATGATGATGATGACGTCGACCGCAGGAACGGAGATAGGACATCGGATGAGCAGGACTGGAAACAGCAGGACAACACACCATGGAGACATCTACACAGTGATCTGGCCCTGAGTGAGAGGAAGTGATGGGTTATAAAGGCAGAAGGGAAGGAGGAATTCAAGGTCCTTTACATGATTTGGTGATTTAAAAACAAAAACAAACAAACAATGGAAATCAAAAGTAAAAGAAACACACATTACACGTGATACACAATAAAGTAAGAGAAAGATCAATAAAGCAAGAGAGCATGAACACATTCCATACATATGGCATCAATCATTTAATCGAAGGCAATTCTAAACAGATGGGTTTTTAGTCTCGATTTAAAGCAGTTCAGAGTTTCAGCAGCTCTACACTCGTCAGGAAGTCTGTTCCAGATAAGAGGAGCATAGAAACTGAAAGCTGCTTCTCCACGTTTAGTTCTCAGTCTAGGGATGTTTAGTAGGCTAGAGTTGGAGGACCTGAGTGGTCTTGGGGGTTGGTACCGTGACAACAGATCTTCAACATATTTTGGTGCTAAGCCATGTAATGATTTATAAACCAGTAGGAGTATTTTGAAGTCTATTCTCTGAGCTACAGGGAGCCAGTGTAAGGACTTTAGAACTGGGGTGATGTGCTCTACTTTCCTGGTTCTAGTGAGGACGCGAGCAACAGCGTTCTGGATCAGCTGCAGTTATCTGATTGACTTTTTAGGCAGACCTGTGAAGATGCTGTTCCAGTAATCAATCCGACTAAAGATAAACGCATGGATGAGTTTTTCTAGGTCCTGTTGCAACATCAGTCCTTTAATTCTAGAAATGTTCTTCAGGTGATAGAACGCTGACCTTGTTATTGCCTTTATGTGACCCTGGAGGTTCAGGTCTGAGTCCATTACTACACCTAGGTTTCGTGCCTGATCAGTAGTTTCTAGCTGTATTAATTGAAGCTGTGTGCTGACTCTTGATCTTTCCTCCTTGGGTCCAAAAATAATCACTTCAGTTTTGTTTCTATTCAGCTGGAGAAAGTTATGGCACATCCAACCATTTATTTGGTCAATGCATTGATTTAGGGTTTGAATGGGTTCAGAGTTACCTGGTGATATTGTAATGTAAAGCTGAGTGTCATCTGCGTAGTTATGGTAGCTAATGTTATTGGTCGCTATAATCTTGCCTAGTGGGAGTATGTAGATATTAAATAAGAGGGGCCCCAGGATGGAGCCCTGGGGCACCCCACATGTGATTTCTGTTCGTTCTGATGAAAAGTTTCCTATTGAAACATAGAAGTCCCTGTTCTTTAGGTAAGACTCAAACCAGCCAAGTAGTGTACCAGAGTCTGACCCAGCTCTCCAGTTGTTCCAATTGTATATCATGATCAACAGTGTCAAATGCTGCACTGAGGTCCAACAGAACCAGCACTGTGGTTCTACCACAGTCTGTATTTATGCAGATGTCATTGAATACTTTGACGAGGGCAGTCTCTGTGCTGTGGTGAGCACGGAAACCAGACTGAAAAACATCAAAATGGTTTGTCATTGTTATGAAGCTATTTAACTGCTGAATCAGCTTTTTCAATAATCTTACTGATGAATGGAAGATTAGAGAGCGGCCTGTAGTTCTGCATTAACATGTTGTCCAGATTCTTCATCTTTAGTAGTGGTTTAATAACTGCTGTTTTTAAAGCCTGGGGGAAGACACCTGACAGGAGGGATGAGTTCACTATTTGAACAAGATCAGACCCAATAACAGGAAGAACTTTGTTTAGAAAAGCTGTGGGTAGGATATCAAGACAGCAAGAGGAGGAGCTTAATTGGATAATGATTTTTTCAAGGCTGTTCTGGTTTAATTCGTGGAATATTGCTGCTTTTATTTTTACCCTAATCACCCAAAGCACATTGAATTGCCTTGTTACTGAAAGTATGCTATACAAAAAGATGTGCCTGAACTGTATTCATTTTTTTTTATTGGACTGATATTGTAATCTACATTGTTATATTTTCTTTAGCAGAAAATCATAATGAACAAAAATAAAGGCTTGAAACATTCAATTCAGTTTATTTATATAGCGCCAATTCACAACAGATGTCATCTCAAGGCACTTAACAAGAAGTCATTTCAATACATTTATACAAACATTCCAATCAGTTAAAAAGTTTCCTATTTAAGGAATCCCAGCAGATTGCGTCAGTCATTGGCGTGAGGTTGGGCCCCGTTGATGCAGACTTTCCAACCACAGCAATCCTTCAGCAATCCCTCATACTGAGGAAGCATGTAGCGACGGTGGAGAGGAAAAACTCCCCTTTAACAGGAAGAAACATCCAACAGAACCAGGCTCAGTAGGAGCGCCCATCTGCCACGACCGTCTGGGGGTTTGAGAAGACAGAGGAGAGACACAGAAGGAACAGAAGATCTGATATAAGAGAACTTTCTATGTTACAGAAAGTAAAAAGTTGATAACAGGACACAGTGGATGTTCAGTTACTGGGAGGATCATCCCAGTCGATGCCCCCCGTCCAACAGGGCATTGCAGCCAAGCAGGATACCAGACCAGGTATATCTTCTATGGAGAGAAAAACACTGAGAGAAAACAAAGTTAACAGTCGAAATAACAGAATGTACTGTAATACAACTGGAGAGTCGTAGGAGAAAAGGAAGTAGCAGAGTGAAGAAAATTGGTAAGTCTGTCCTCCAGCAGTCTAAGCCTATAGCAGCATAACTACAGAGATAGCTCAGGATTACCTAAGCCACTCTAACTATAAACTTTATCAAAACAGAAAGTTTTAAGCCTGGCCTTAAAAGTAAACAGAGTGTCTGCCTCACGGACTAAAGCTGGGAGCTGGTTCCACAGGAGAGGAGCCTGATAACTAAAAGATCTGCCTCCCATTCTACTTTTAGAAATCCTAGGAACTACAAGTAAACCTGCAGTCTGAGAGTTAAGTGCTCTGTTAGGAACATAAGGAACAATTAGATCTCTGATGGATGATGGAGCTTGATTATTAAGGGCTTTGTATGTAAGAAGAAGGATCTTAAATTCTATTCTGGATTTAACAGGGAGCCAATGAAGGGAAGCTAAAACAGGAGAAATGTGATCTCTCTTTTTAATATTCATCAGAACTCTTGCTGCCGCATTTTGGATCAACTGAAGGCTTTTAATTACATTTTGTGGACTTCCTGATAGTAAAGAATTACAGTAGTCCAGCCTTGAGGTAACAAATGCATGGACTAGTTTCTCAGCATCACTCCTGGACAGGATGTTTCTAATTTTAGCAATATTCCGGAGGTGAAAGAAAGAAATCCTAGAAACCTGTTTAATATGGGATTAAAATTTGGATCTACAGTGCAGGTAATATTCAGGTATTTACTTTCCAGAAAAATGTAGTTGCTCAGTTAATGGTCTAACAAGTGGGCAGAACAATTTTTTCTCCTTAATGAACCCATCATTCATCCAAATGAAAACAGTTTGTATTTACCCTGGTTATCTTTGTCTGATATTAAACGTTGTTGAATGACCTGCAACAGTTGATTCAATCCCATAATTTTGACTGGTTCATGTAACTAGGTGGAAAATGAAAAGAAATGAGAGTCACTAAACTCAAACTAATAAACAGTTTGGTTTCTTATTGAATATGTATTAACTTCAGATTAGCAACGACAAATCTGTAACGGTACATTGATTTGAATTTGTTAAGAGAAATTGGAAGACTACATCTCAAAATTAAAGCATTTTTCTAAACTGGATTTTCAGTCAAAACAGGTGTTAGAGAGAGGAAGACCAACTCTGGAGCTGAAAGATCTACTTCAAACAGGTGGAAAAAAGGTAACCCGCTCTTTTCAACCTAAGTGATACACCTGAAAAGACTGGCTGTGTGGTTGTGCTACAAGAGGCTGCCTTTTCTGCTTTCCATGCCTTTTATTTTCAAAATGCGATAATGTCTGGACTAACGCTGGATACTGTGACACAAAAAACTTAGGAGTCCAGCCAACACGAAAGATCGGGTACTCACATTCAATGCAAGATATCATTGAAAACGTTTGGAGCTACACAACTGACTTGGCATTGAATGAGCAGCACAGACTGAACATCAGCGCCACAACGCAAAGGAGAGAGAGAGAATCAGAAGATTTTAAGACTTGATTAGTGCAACCAGCTTTCTTGCCAAACAGGAGTTGGCATTTCGTGGTAATGATGAGACTGAAAGCTCTTCCAATCGTGGCAACTATGTAGAGCTATTACATGCTTTTGCTAAGAAAGATGAAAGGTTAGCTAGACATTTAAAAACATCCACTGTGTTTTCCGACCGGTCAAACAGCAGTCAAAACGATTTAATTGAAGCAATTGGTGAAGTAATTTGAAACATTTAAAAAGGAGATTAATGCAGCCCAATTTGTTGCCGTAGAAGTTGACGAGACAACAGATATAACTAATAAAGTGCAACTTTCTGTAATTTTGCACTATGTATCTAAAGGTGAAGTGGACTGGGAGGTGAAAGAGGCTTTTTTGGGATTTGATGAGTAATGACTGACGAGCTCCTGCTATACCTAGTAATGTGTTGGGTGTGCTAGATAAATTAAACTATATGGAAAAGCTGTTGGCTCGTTTGATGGAGCTTCTGTGAAGGCATCAGAGCTTAATGGGATACAAGCTAAAATTAAAGAAAAGGTTCCAGAGGCCATGTTTACTCACTGTTACGCACACAGATTGAACCTTGTGTTGATGCATTCAGCAAAATGCATGCCTCAGGTTAGGACCTTTTTTTTAAACTCTTGAGGGCTTGGATCATTTTGCAGTAAGTCCACAAAGCGCACCCGCTTGCTGGATGACATTGTAAAGCGGCGTTTACCAAGAGCGGCACTGACAAGGTGGAGCTCCAACTCTCGCCTGTTCCAAACAATAAACATGCATCAATCTGATCTGTGCGCTGTATTTCGCCATATGAGTGAAAATCCTGAAAATTGGAATAATGACACTCTAATGATGCTTTTTAATGATGGCTTATGAAAACGTTTTCTGCAAAACTGATGCGCTTTTTGGAGTGCTGCAAAACAAAGTGTTGGACATTGGATATTGCTGTGGATGAATCTGTGAGACAATTGGAATTGTTGAATGCATGAGAGAGGAGTATGACGCATTCTACCAGCGGTTTAAGCAGAAATGCACCACACTTGGCTTGACAGAGATAGGAGGAAAACACTCCGATAGAGATGAGAGAAAATTGACATATTACAGCATTGTGGACAGCATCAGTGTTCAGATGAAAGCTGGTTTTAGTAATTTTGATGAGCTAGCTTTCCTTGGTTTGGTCGACTGTACTAAATTTTCGGAAATGTCAAAACAATTTGATGACGTCTAACTGCAGAGCTTGTCCAAATACGCAAAGTTCTTTTACTTTGTTAGATTGAAGGCGGTTCTCATCAGACTGTACAGCTCCCAAACTTTAATCAGAATCATCAGAATCACTTTATTGCCAATGCCAGTAAAAAATAAATAAATACATTTACAGACTAGGAATTTGCTCTGATGTATCGGTGCAGATAAATAACGAAGTAAGAGAAATTAGGTAAAAACAAAAACATAACATACTTTTAAATTAAATAATTGGTTAAAAACAACAATATGTTTTTTGTAACAGTAGCAGGGGAAAAGTGTGGCTATTTAGCTATTATTTAAGAGTCTGATGGCTGAGGGGAAGAAGCTGTTTCTGTGGCGAGCAGTTCTGGTCCGGATAGACTGTAGTCTCCTTCCTGAGGGGAGAGGGTAAACAGGCTGTGTCCAGGGTGAGAAGGGTCAGCCACAATCCGACCTGCACGACCCAAAGTCTTGGTGATGTACAGGTCATGTAAAGGTCGGAGGTTGCAGCCAATCACCTACTCAGCAGTCCGCACAATGCGCTGCAGTCTGTCTCTGTCCCTGGTGGTGGCCCCCGTGTACCATACGGTGAGGGAAGAGGTGATGATGGACTCGATGGCTGTGTAAAACTGCACCATCAAATCCATTGACAGTTTGAGCTTCCTCAGCTGCCGCAGGAAGAACATCCTCTGCTGGGCCTTCTTAATGAGAGAGGTTATGGTCAGCTCCCACTTAAGGTTCTGGGTGATGGTAGTACCCAGGAAGCGGAAGGAGTCCACAATGGAGATGGGGAGGTCCATGAGGGCAAGGGGGGATGGTGGGGCTGAGACTTTCCTAAAATCCACAATCATCTCCATTGTCTTCTGAGTGTTGAACTGCAGGTTGTTGTAGGTGCACCAGGACACCAGCCGATCCACCTCCTTTCTGTAAGCAGACTCATCACCATCTGAGATTAGCCCAATGTCATCTGCAAACTTGATCAGTTTCACGGACTGATGGCTGGAGGTGCAGCAGTTCGTATACAGAGAGAATAGCAGAGGTAATGGTACACAGCCCTGAGGGGAGCCGGTGCTGATGGTCCGAATCTCCGACACATTCTTCCCCAGCCGCACGTACTGCCTCCGATCCGTCAGGAACTCGGTGATCCACCTGCAGATGGAGTCGGGCACGTTGAGCTGAGAAAGCTTGTCTTGGAGCAGAGCTGGCAGAATTGTGTTGAATGCAGATCTGAAATCCACAAACAGGATCCTGGCATAGGTTCCCGGGGAGTCCAGATGCTGCAGGATAGAATGAAGAGCCAGGTTGACAGCATCATCAACAGACCTGTTGGCTCTGTAGGCGAATTTCAGCGGGTCCAGGAAGGGTGCGGTGATGGTCTTGAGGTGAGAGAGGACCAGACGCTCAAAAGACTTCATGACTACAGACGTCAGCGCCACATGCCTGTAGTCATTAAGGCCAGTGATCTGTGGCTCTTTGGGGATGGGGATGATGATGGAGGATTTGAAGCAGTTTGGCACCTGCCCCAACTTCAGGGAGGTGTTAAAGATGTCCGTGAAGACTGGAGTAAGCTCATCCACGCAGTGTCTCAGGGTGGAGGGGGAGACACCATCCAGCCCGGGAGCCTTGCGGGGGTTCAGCTTGCTGAAGAGGTTGTGTACGTCCTGCTCTTGGATAGAGAGGAGGGGGAGTCCATGGGCTTTGATAGAGTGGAGTGAGTGATGGTGTCAGGAAAGGTGAAAGTATCTGGAGAGGTCTCAGGGTTGGCAGATGGTCCATCAAAGCGACAATAGAAGTCGTTGAGGAGGTTGGAATGAATGGAACAAACTTACGCAGGGAGTAAAAAGGCTTACAGTTGATGAAGAGATATGCTAGAGCAGGAGAGCAGTGTTGGAAGACCACAGTCACATCATTGCACCAGCCACTGTTGACACCTCCACCCTTGGTCTTGCCAGAGAGCTCCGAGTCGCGATCCGCACGGTGGAGCTGAAATCCCTCCAGATCTAGCGCACAGTCTGTGATCTGATCACAGAGCTACGTCTCCGTGAAACATAGAGCACAAGAGGAGGAAAAGTCGCTGTTTCTTTTCATCGGGAGTGCGAGCTTGTCCAGGTTGTTGCTGAGTGAGCGAACGTTGGAGAGGAAAATCCCAGGTAAAGGTGTACGGAGTCCACGCCTGCACAGACGCACCAGGAGGAATTAATGTAAACCTCCTGGACAACTTCTCAGCTTTTTGGCCCAGAAGGATCTGATGCGGACTGTTCCTGAGGCGACCAAGTTACTCCAACTGGTGCTCACTTTACCAGCTACTACAGCATCTCCAGAAAGGTCATTCTCCGCATTAAAAAGACTGAAAACTTACAGTCGGAATAGGACCGATCCAGGACGACTCTCCTCCTTGGTGATTATCTTCATTGAGGCAGCCAGACTTTTAAAAATTAAGGCAAACCCTTAGGGGTTTTACAACAGAGTGACTGAAATATTTGTGGAGAAGGATAGGCGCATGGACTTCATCTACAAGTAAAGGTATTCTCATACATGTTTTTATTATATTAATTAGATAAAAACAGTCTCCCGGCTGCACAGTGGCGCAGTTGGTAGCACTGTTTGTTAGGAGTCTGTTACTGTGTGCTGGGGTTTGGGTGGCTTCAGTTCTGTTTAACTCTCTTCCCAGGGTGTGGTGGGCAGGCGCCGCACCAGGTGCTTGTCCTGTGTGTCTCTGTGTTGCCCTGCGATGGACTGGCGATCTGTTCAGGGTGTACCCCCCCCCCCCTCCCACCCCATGACAACTGGAGATAGGCACCAGTAGTAAATTTTCTTTTGATTTTCTTGCATGGTATTTTTGATAAGTATGAAATCGAGCATAATTAGCTTTTTCCAAAAACCGTCTACATTGAAACATAAGGTTGATTTGGGATCATGTATGGGAACATTTTACTTCAAATGAGTCAGTGCCTCACCAGTCATAAACGTTACTGCACGTCACTGGCCTGTACACACTCATTCTGATCACCTAATGCTTCAGTACATTTACAAAAGTAATATCTTCAAATTCAGACTACATATGAATGTTGATTCTAGGTGCTCTTGAAATGTGATGCTGTTGTTATAATAATCATTAAAACTTATTGCATCTGTCCCTGGGATGAGTCCAGGGTATATCCTGCGTTTTGCTGATTGACTACTGGTAACAGGATGCTGCCACAACCTGTTGCCCTGAACAGAGTTAAGCAGGAAGAGTTATCAACCTTACTTAGGCACAGATCTGCGCATAGGAAAATTTGTACGCATTGTGTGATATAGGATTGTGTGACATGGGACTCTTCATAAAATCAAAAAATTGTCCAAAAAGTTTCTTCAGTCGGAGGCTTCTTCAGTTTCGCCGCAACACTGAGCGCTACAGGAAATCTTTCCTGCCCAGAGCCATCATCATCTACAACAACTCCTTAAAGAATTAATTATATGAGCTATACCAACACTAAATTTCCCTCTGGGATCAATAAAGTATTTTTTAATTTAATTGAATATTTACCATCTTGTACTTGTGCGTAGTAATGTCAAATAAATATAACAGCTCTGACCATGTGTAGGCACCTAGTGGTAGAACAGGAGAACTGTAACACTAAAACAGTTTTACTTTGATGGAAAATTTATCTCATCAGTTTTTTACCTCCGTCAAGGAGCACATGTTGGCGTCTGTCTGTCTTTTAGCAAAATAACTCAAAAAGATATGATCAGATTTGGATTAAATGTTCAGGAAATTTGATAAATTTGCCATAAATAAATAAATTTGGGGGGTGATCACTAGTGGCGTCGCCTGGCCTGGGCACTCTAGCCCCGAACATTTCTCCTCAAGCCCCTCAAGGTTTTTTTCACCCCAGAAGGAATAAGTTTACAGTAACTGAGCCGCCCTATGACATTAACGAAAAAGGTAGTTTTATAATTTCCTGGCTTCAGTGAATGCAACAGAGGCACAACGGTATGACCAATCAGAGAGGAGTTTTACGGCAAATCTTCCGTGTCTTATAGGAAGATCTTAGTTGACATGCGTGGGTGGTTGGGTGGCAAGAAAACAAACAAAGATGGCAGGTCAACCGTAAAGTGGCAACTAATGTTTTTAATAGAGTTAGCGGGCAAAATCCCCAATATATACACACTTTAACATCTGAAGAAAGGAAAAGATTTACAGAGAAGCTTAAAATCTGCATTGATGATAAAATCGAGATTATTCAAAGCTCATATGAGATCTGGGATGATCAAAAACATTGGTCCGATATGCCGGTGTCTTGGCTATAAATCTGCTGGGGAGACATTTATTCCTACCTAATAGAAAGCCCTGGACCATTTACTCATGACAAATTAATGGCTTTCAAAAGTCTGGAGGCCTACGATTACTTTATTTCAAGAAAAGTTAGGGCCAATCTCTTCTACGAAACATAAAGCAGAGGTCAGACCTGGCCAAGCAGAGTCTCAGTGTGCTTCTCATCTCTTGTGGGTGATCGCTAAAAAAAACGGTGAAATCCTCACTGCTCACTGCGACTGCAAAGCTGGGTAAATCTTCATTGATCAGTGTCCTTATTTATTTTTGGAAATGTAGTCGCTGTTGTACAATTTTAGTAGTACAGTAACATGATAATTTTATTGGCGTCTGGTCTCTGGTGAAAAACAGAATATCACCGCTTACATCGTTCTTCTTTTAAATTCAGTCTGGGAGAAACATGCAGTGATGTAGCGATTTAATGTTCAAAGTAGAAGTGGCTGTCAGGATAGGACCAACAACTGCTGCACGTACCAGTGAAGCTTGCAGGTATCAAAGCACTGCTGCACAATATAGTTTTTAATTCTGATAAGGTTCAAAAGACATGGACCCTCTATCAATATGATTTAGGTGAAAAAATAGATTTTTTTAGATCGGAAATTATAGGAATCTAGAAATGAACGCTCCAGGAATACAGGCTTTCTTCGCATCGTCCGGGTTTAATCTCCTTGTTGCAAGGAGCCATCTCGTTTTTCGTGATCCTTTTCGGAGGGAATTCGAAAAAAAACTTATCAGGCCCCCAACAATTACAATTAACCACACAGCATAAATGAACCATCAGCTTTGCTAAATCGTCCTCAAAAGATGCAAAACAATAGAATTATAGGAAAAATACGCTGCTTCCTGCCACACAGTACCATGATACATTGTAGCATCTTGCTGCAAACCTTGAAGGACCTAAGCTTCCTCAAGAAGTCCAGTCTGCTCTGTCCCTTCTTGTAGACGCTTCACTGTTCAGTCTCCAGTCCAGTCTGTTGTCAAGGTGAACTCTGAGGTATTTATATTCCTCAACCACCTCCACTTCTTCTCCCATGATGGAAACAGTGTTTGACTTATCCCTGTTTCTTCTGAAATCTACAATCATCTCCTTTATTTTGTTCACATTCAAGGTGAGACGATTGCTTCCACACCATGTCACAAAGCGGTCCACCAGCTCTCTGTATTCAGCTTCTGTCACGTGGTGTGTGGAGAAGGGACCCAAACGCACTCGCTGAAGGAAGGTGCAGGATGTTTATTACAGTGATGATGATGATGATGATGATGGAGTCTCTTTGGGTACGCCCCTGGAAGTCTGGCGGACGGCCCCGGCGGCGGCCCCTGAGGACCTGGAGGTCGGGCGGACGGCCCCGGTGGCGTCCTCTGGCTGGACGGAGGTCGGGCGGACGGCCCTTAGGTCCTCTTCTTAGGGTCAGGTAGCGCCAAAGATGCCTGGCCGGTAAAGGTCGGCCGAGACAAAGAGAGTCTGTAGGCTCGGACGCCTCCTCAGACGAAGGTTCTGGAGGCTCGGACGCCTCCTCAGACGAAGGTTCTGGAGGCTCCAGTGACGGGGACGGGTCCTCCCTGACCCTCCCTGGGAGCTTCAGCGACGGGGACGGGTCCTCCCTGACCCTCCCTGGGAGCTTCAGCGACGGGGACGGGTCGTCCCTGACCCTCCCCCGGGAGCATGGGGAAAAGTCCATCGCTGGAGAGCCGCCGCTGTGACCGCCAGAAACACGGCAGCCACAACAACGGCGGGCTCTGGAGCTGGAACGGGCTCTGAAGCCGGAACGGGCTCTGGAGCTGGAACGGGCTCTGGAGCTGGGACTGGAACGGGCTCTGGAGCTGGGACTGGAACGGGCTCTGGAGCTGGAACGGATTCTGGAGCTGGAACGGACTCACGGACTGGAGCCGAAACGGGCTCACGGACTGGAGCTGGAACTGCCCCGGAAGCGGCCCCACCTCGGCGGGGTCGCTGCTTGCGGTGAGTCAGCAGAAGAGGCTCATGCCGTCGAGGACCAGTCCCCGGGGAACAGAACGCCAACCTTGTGCCGACGAATGCGGACGGTGAAGGTGCGGCGCTCCGCTCCCCGCTCCCGGAAACAGTCCCGGCGGCACAGCGGGACCTCCGCCGGCGGACAGATGGTGGAGACGGAGAGGGCGGACCGATGATCCGATCCAACGCCTCCCTGCGAACCCTCTCCGCCTCGCTCCGCAGCGCGGCGAGATCCGGAGCAGAGAACACCCTCTGGAAGTGAGGGAGCACTCCAAGGATTTCCTCAGCTCCGGAAACCCGCACAGGAAAGTGAGGAGAGGCAGCGAGTCTGGCCAGGTTGGCCCAGACGTCCTGGCGGAGGGCGGCGATCTCCCGGGCGAGTGCTGGGTCCATGTTTAAGGCCGGATCATTCTGTCACGTGGTGTGTGGAGAAGGGACCCAAACGCACTCGCTGAAGGAAGGTGCAGGATGTTTATTACAGTGATGATGATGATGATGAAGACATTGGACATTGGGCAGGGAAGGAAGACAGCAGGAAGACGACACACCATGGGGATTGACAAATACTACTAGGAGGATGATCCGGCCGGGAGTGAAAGGAAGTGAGGGGTCTTAAAGGCAGGAGGTGAGTAGGATCAGGTGTGGATGATGAGACAGACAGGTGAAGACAATAAGGCAGGAATAGGGCAGCGTGACAGTTTCTTGTGCATCTCTGATACACCCGACAATTGCAGAGTCATCTGAGTATTTCTGCAGATGACAGGTCTCTGATTTCTACTGGAAGTCTGAGGTGTACAGAGTGAAAAGGAATGGTGAGAGTACGGTCCCTTGTGGTGCTCCTGTGCTGCTGACCACCTGGTTTGACACACAATTCTTCAGTCTCACAAATTGTGGTCTGTTGGTCAGGTAGTCATTGATCCAGGCGATTGTTGAGGGCTCCACCTGTGTCTTCAGGAGTTTCTGACAAAGCAAATCAGGCTGAATTGTGTTAAATGCACTGGAGAAATCAAAGAACATGATCCTCACAATGCTGCCTGCTTTGTCCAGATGACAGTGGGTTGGTTGAAGTAGGTGGATGATGGCATCTTCCACTCCAACTCCACGGCGATAAGCAAACTGCAGTGGGTCCTGATACGTTCTTGTTTGCTTACTCAGGGGTGCCAACAGGAGTCTCTCCAGGACCTTCATGATGTGGGATGTCAGGGCAACGGGTCTATAGTCATTGATGACTGATGGATGAGAACTAAGAACTAACAGAACTCACTTTTGTGCTGGTCAGGGAAAGTAAAATGAAATTAATTGTTACCTTTTGACTAATTTTATCATACTGTCTTACCTGATATTAATACTGATTTTAGAGATCTTTACATTCTCATGTTTAAGTTTGAAAATAAATACATTTTGAAGTACATATTGCTGTATTTGGCTTTAAACAAGATGCCACAATGCTCAAGAAAGCTTTTTAAAAAAAGCCTTTTTACTGCATAGGTTTCCCCAGATTTCTCTGAGAGGGTGTGGGCTCAGCCCCCAATGTTTCCAGGTACAGGAAACGCCCCTGGTGATATGCATGTAGATCCAATGAATCACAATCTGTGGGGGGTTGGGGGCACGATGAGGTCTGCCCTCTCCGTGTGCTTTTTTAACTTGTCACATCAAGCACTTCAGTTTAAAGGGATGTTTTTACACATAACTAAAAGGAAACTGTAGCTACTGTGGAAACTGGATGGTCCTGTTTATCGGTGTCTCCAGCGTACTGATCCCAGCCAAAGCAGTGTCTCCAGTAACCCATGGCCATCTGTTCACCCCCGGTGGAAGATCTGCTCCAGCTGTGTGCTGAGGGACGTTTTATTGGATGCACTTTGATATCCAACCTTTTCCATTGTCCCGACCGCATTTACTGCCTCTGTCACTTTCTGCCAGGCACTGTTCTTTTTTTTATTAGTTCCCCCTGAGCTGATAGAACAAACAGCAATGTTCGGGACAAATTTAACTAATTTAATTTGTTCAAAGAAATGAAGTGCTTTCACATTAGTAAATAACAGCGAATGAAACGATTCTTTGCCACATTTGTTTAAGTTTGCAGCTGTAATATGAGGGCAAAAACTGTTGGTGTTTAAGTAAATTAGCGTAACTATGACAATTTTCAAAAAGTCTGTTCATCATGACTATTTTGCCTCATTTATGTTTCACCTTGATCTCAGTGTCCCTGAAATTCCTTTTTGTGCTCTCTTGGTCATTGTTTTCGGGAAGAACGCAAGGACTCAGACCGCGGAGAAGTTAGTTTGAAGTTGGATATTCGACAGACATTCGTTTCATTTGAGCGGAGACTCCCTCCAACGTCTCACCGAGAACTGCGCTGATAGAGCGGATACATCAGCGCCAAAGTGTCGCTCCTGAGGGCGGTGGTTTTACTTGGGGACCGTTGATACATTTCTAGACATCCCGGGAAAAAATCAATAACTACCAAATGTACTAACCAAAATATGGGTAAATTGTTGCTCGACACCTGAGGAACATGACACATCGATTTGTTTAAACTCTTCACAATAATTTAATAGTGTATATAAATGTTTTACATTAAAATGAATTATTTTTCTTCAATAGCTTCCAGGTCATGTGACCAAACGACATCAAATCAGTGTTAAAATGTTTTATTACATCTAAAGAAGACAAACCAATTTATTTCATCTAATATTTTATATTAATATTTTACTGTAATATTTCATGTTTTTCTTCAATAGCTTCCAGGTTATGTGATCAAATCACTCATCTGTTCCCAGTTGTCCCAGTATATTAGACCAGTGAGACACAACAGTTTATAACACATTTAATAATCTCATATTTTACATGAATATTTTTATGGAAAGTTATGCATTTTTCTTCAATAGCTTTCAGGTTATGTAACAAAATGACTCAATCTGTTCCCAGTTGTCCTATGATATTAGAACAGTGAGACAAATTCGGAGGGGGCTCAGAGTAGAACCGCTGCTTCTCCACATCGAGAGGAGTCAGTTGAGGTGGCTCGGGCATCTGGTCAGGATGCCTCCTGGACCCCTCCCTGGTGAGGTGTTTCAGGCACGTCCCACTAGGAGGAGACCCAGAGGAAGACCCAGGACATGTTGGAGGGACTATGTTTCTCTGCTGGCCTGGGAACGCCTCTGGATTCCTCTTGAGGAGCTGGTCCAAGTGGCTGGGGAGAGGGAAGTCTGGGTCTCCCTGCTTAAGCTGCTGCCCCCCGACCCGGCCCGGATAAGCTGAAGAAGATGGATGGATGGATCAATACCCTAACAATATTTAAGGAAGTTAATAAATATAACACAGAAAACAAAATCAGTAACTTGAAATAATTTACAATTTATAAAATGTGTAATGTTTCCATATTTTTTTCAGAACCAATATGTAGTTTCACCAGTTCTTTTATTTTAGTCTGATTTATATGTAAGATGTACTTTAAAAATTAGATTTTTGTGAAGTTTATTTATGCTCTGTCTAAAAATATTACAAATTCTTTCAAGCATTTATTGCGTTGAGCTGTATCTTTATCTTGCAAATTGTTTCCATGTTTATATGATAGTACTTGTTGCCATACACTGCAGTGAAAAACAAAAAAGTCTCTGTAATTTTTGTTTAGATGGCAAAAGTCTTGATGGAGGCCTTTTCATTATTGCCAAAGGCTAAATTCGAGACCTTAAAAAAGGGCTATGAAAACAGTGAGAAGAGAGTTGGCCCTCGAAATCCTTGAGGCATCAGGTACCTTTACAGCTTACCAAAAACACACAATACTGCCATCAGTGCATTTCCTATCCATCTATTTACCAATCTCTCATATTTTACATCTTTGTTGCACCACCCAAACATCCTGTTTTCAGTGGGGGTTATTCAGTGTTTAATGAGAATAACTGTTGTGTAATGTGTGCTGCCTTTAAACCTCCTGCATCTGGGCCTCCGATAACAGACTGGGTGAGGTCTTGTTGATGGATTTCAATTTTACACTAATATATCTGAGTAGGTCTAAAGCTAATTGTGAGGCCAGGTGAGAAGTAATTAAACATCATGAATAGAGTTTTTTTGATCATTTTTGTTTTTTATCTTTACTTTTGACAGATCCAATGTGATAGCTGTGAAAGATGGTTCCATGCACAGTGTCTGAATAAGGAAAAGACCATATGAAAGTGCAAAGACTGGAATTTGGAAATGCCCATTATGCAAATGAAGTGCAGTGTACAAACTGAGTGAAAATGCAAGAAATTGTACACAGTAAAGATACAGTTTAGAGTTAATGTTTGAAATGCACAAACCACAACACAGTTTCATGTGGAAAGATGTACATATTGTTAGAAATGAATGAAGAATGCATAAAAAAACAGATTATATTGGTGTGTCCTGTACTCTAGATGTAATAGGACATTCTTTTTTTTTACTCTGACAGCTGAAGGAGGCGCAGCTGCTCTCTGTCTCTCTCCAGATCCGTTCACTTCATTTTTATTTCTCCACCTGGAATCCCGCTGAAAAACAGATTCGCAGCTTTGAGTTCCCTGAAAGATGACGCATCCCCCGGGACCAGTCAAAGCCACCAGGAGAAACCCAGCCGCATCAAACGGACACATAAAGTAAGAGCGCCCCCAGCAAAGACTGTTATCATACAAGACGGATCAATTAATGGAATCGATGCTTTTTGTAGCAAGAATACCAAAGTTTATAGCTGCTACAAAAATACAGTGAGAGAAATATCAGAAAAAAATCCAGAACATATCCTAGGAAAACTGGGAAGAAATTTGGTCATTTGGTTACATAACCTGGAAACTATTGAAAAAAATCCATAATTGTCCATAAAATATTCATATAAAATATGAGATAAGAAAATGTGTTAAAAACTGTTGTGTCTCACTGGTCTAATATACTGGGACAACAGGGAACATAGAGTCATTTGATAACCCGGAAGCTATTGAAGAAAAACATGAAATATTACAGTAAAATATTAATATAAAATATGAGATGCATTTAAACATAAGTAGGATTGGCCACCACATATTTTATAAATCCGGATTTTGATAGTTCGTACAAACATTCTACTTTTCATTTGTAGGATAGAATAAAGGACAGTTTCTACAAACGTTTGATAAATAAGCGGCCCTGGTCTGGTTGTCTCCCTTTTTTATTCTAGCATATATTGCTCATTATCCAAACAGATTTCAAAAGATGTTTGTAGATTTATCGAAAGCCTAGGATGTTGGTTTGAATTTAACTCACCTTTCTTTTTTGAAATTTATCGTGATAATTACTTGTCAAAGACACTGACTCTCTGTGACAACCTGCCCCATTTTGGGGTTGGTTGTCCCTATTCATTTCAATGGGGTTTTTGTTTAAAAATTAAGATTATATGATAGGTGTGACTTTTTTTATAATTAAAACAAAACTTTAGGTTTGGTTTAGAAATAAATAATAATCAATGTTCCTTATGTTCAATCCCTAAAATTTAGAAAATAATCATATTATTCAGGTGAGTGGTAAAGTGAAGATATATAGTGCTCAAAATATAGCTTTAAACACAGCAATACATTTTTAGTATAGACACAGAAAAAAAGTAAACCCAATATTGTTTCTATTGCTTAAAATGGATACAAATGTTTATATGTTTTTAAAAATGTTTCCCCAGTTGATTTTCAGAATTAATTATTTCCACTATTTAGTCTTCTGTCAAAGTAAAAAAAGCCAAGTCATGTGACAACCGACCTCATGTGACCTCTTGACAATAATGTTAGCTAGCTAACACATGGCTTTAGGTAGCTAAATAAATGTTAGCTCAAATCAAAGCTCTCTTCTTTGACTTTTTGATAATTTTATTTTAATTCTTTTAACTAATTTTAATAAATATAACACCACATGAAAAACTACTCTGACCAATAAAAGTGACCAAATTTATCCTCACCTCAGTGTTGTGTTCAAATCAAAAGATGAATAGTGCAAAATGAGCAGATTAATAAGCCAAATCAAACCAGTGCCCTCTAGTATGGCTGTAATAAGCAATGTGACAACCAGCCCAGGTCTGCCCCTTCGGTTTTATTTGTAAGGAGTATGCATATGGAGTTTTGTGGAGAAGGTGTTCTAAGCATGTTGGATCTGGTTCCTTTTTTTAACATTACCATTCAATCATATCAGTATAACAATTCAACAGTGCTGATTTTTGGTTAATATTTAGCCTACTGCAGTAGATTTTAAGTCATTGACATCTGTTTACAGCGCTCTGTGAGGAAAGAGCAGCTCTTCATTTCACAATACTAGTGTTTCTCTGGCAATCAGCAGCTGTGCTACACCTTCATTAGACGCTAATAAAGTGGGAGGACTTTCCAATCCAGCAGATGCTGTGTGAGAAGTCCAGTAAATAAAACCACTCAAAAAAATACAGGAGTAAATCACAATTATGGAAAAGTACATTCCCGGAAAAGATGTTCCAGGTCTCCAAGAAGAAATGTGCCTTTAAGTTCACGTCACAAGTAAAGAAAGATACACTTTGTTTTATACGTGTGAAACTTCTTTAGATCCAGAATCTGTAATAAAGTGAAGAGAGTTGAGTTCATGAGTTCTTCCTGTAAACAGCATGATGTGGTGCTAGAGATTTGTGTTCTGTGTTTTAAACTCAAAATAAAAACAGGGTGAATAAAAAGAGTGAAAACCTAAATTTCTGGGTAAAAAAAAGACCAAGTCAAAGTAGGTGCATCATATATCATACAAAAAATGTCTACCGTGACAAAGCAGCAAAGAAAAACAAAAAAACTTTTTAAAATGACAACTAAACAGTTTTTATATGAACATCAGTCTGCTAAGACATCATCATTCACATTTTCACTATTCAATTAATGTTTAGAACTTCAGCATAATTCATTGTTGTCGTATACAGTATCAACAATGTTTGGATAATAAGTTGATTTGCTCTTAATCTTCTGCCCTGTACTCTCTCTCTCTCTCTCTCTCTCTCTCACACACACACACACACACACACACACACACACACACACACACACACACGAAGCATCCTGAACAAAATAATATAAAAAACTCAAACTTCAAAAAGATCAATAAATTATTCAGTTTATATCTCTGTTACATGTATATATATACACACACACACACAACTGAATTTCTTGTGTGTGAGTTTTTAAATGCATGATTTGTTAACTCAGTTTCTGAAATGAAGCTCAACTTACCAAAATGACTACAACTAATCCTGTTAATGTCTCATTATTAAATGAGATTAGTCTGAAATGTTGCCTTCACATGGTTAAACTTTTACGAATCTGTAAAGTGTCTGTGGATCAGTGAAATATTGAATCAGTGGACTGTAAATTACTTCATCATTCCAGATTAACAATGTCTCTTCAGAATAAAGGGTAGGAACATTAATATTTATTTAAAAAAAGAAAAAAATTAGGTGCCAAAAAGATATTTTCTTGAAGAGTATTTCTGAAGGGCTCATCCCATTACGCTGTCCCAATCCTGTCTGCCACTTCCTGTACTTACTAATCTAAGTGTATAACTACAATCATTCCATTCTCAAAAAATGTACAAAACAGTTCGTCTTAAAAGAACCACTGAAAAATAGTTTTTCTCCAATCCTGTGAAGAGTCCAGTAATTAGTTTGGAGTGTGTGCATAACTTCTGATGACAGACAGGACATGATCTCATGTTTTCAGGCAGGGGGGCTCCCTGCATGCTTTGTACATACAGTGTAATGCTTTGCCTTCAGCTGATGGTTATGACCATGCGACCAGTAAGTGTATGTAAACTCTCAGCTGTTTGTATGCTGAATGTGATCCTCTGCATAGGATTGCGATGTGGTGTATTAAACCAATCAGTCAAAATGTTCTTTAGGACGTTTTTCACTGGGCCAATATGTGCATGTGAATTGCATGCACGTTTCACTCATAATATCTGGTTATTGCACATACAAATGACATGTATGTGTTGTTCTAGGTGGACATGCCATTGACAAGACTTCTCAGTTGTTTGACCACAGTCTCTATCAGCTTTTGCTTGTCTCGGTCGTTCTTCCTGAACTGAGAGAAGATGTTGTTCTTCTTGTTGGTGTCTTTCATTCTGTAAACAGAAACAAGAGTCTGTAAATGTTTCAGTTCATACAAGTCAAACCTGACATCATTATTACATGATGATGGTTCCCTGAAAGGATGTAAACATTTCTGACTGTCATTCACAGACTGGTCATTTTGTTCAGCCCCCTGATACATCCATTTATCCATTTGAAAACAGACATATTATGCAAATGTCACTTATTTCATCCTTTTGTGTTGCCATTTGGGTCTCTGCTGCCTTTATAAACCATTCAAACATGAATAAAAAACATCCATCCATTCTTTTGCTAATTTCAGAAATCTTCTACAAACTGTTTAAAAAAGTGCCTTATTGTGATTGCACAATAAGTGGAATTTGCATATAACCACTCCTCACCTGTCAAACCCCGCCCACCAATTCCATACTATTTTCATGTGTGGCAAACCCACAGCCTAGTAACAAGACGGTTGGGCGCGGTCTGCAACAGTCCTTTTATGTCCATTGTGAAAGAGACTGAAATAGTAAAGAATTGAGCTGGCGAGATCGCTTTATGTGAGAGTGATTCTGTGCAAAGAACTTCATTAACATGTTTTGTTCTGACCATAGACCTATTAGAACTTGTTTGAAATGAGACATAATAATGGCCCTTTTAATAACTGTCTTTTAAATGTTTGTTTACCTCACAAGCAGGAGTGGGTTATATGGACAATAATCACTATCAACTTTTTAATTTTTCAATTTTTTAGCCACATATTTGTCACTGCAAACAGTCAGACCCACACAAAAACATATTTTAAAAATAGAACTTTCCTATTAACAGTCAAATACACTGAAATGTTGGTTACATTAGAGCATCACTAAATATCAAACAGCAAATGTAACAAAAAGAACAATACTGACAATAAAAAAATTATACTTATAATATAACAAGGCGCAACTGCCACTCAATGACTCGATGCAATCTGCTGGGATTAAACTGATTGGAATGTTTCTATGATTGTACTGAAATGACTTTTCTTGTGAAGTGCCTTGAGATGAGATCTGTTGTGAAACGGCACTATATAAATAAACTGAATTGAATACTTACATCACAGTATTTTTCCCTGATTTTGACTCTTACTGTCTATATGTTTTACTGACAGTTAGAATTTAGGTTTTTGTCATAAATAAAAAGGAAATTGAGGTATACAGAATGAACATGCCCTCCAAAAAGAAAATTCTGAGGTGGGTAGAGTACCCGAAAATTGTACTGAAGTAAAAGTAGCAGAACTTCAGCATGTTTTTACTCAAGTAAGAATTAGCTATACAAAATATTATTCAATAGTAAAAAAAGTAAAGCTCTGTAAAAAAGTTACTCAAGTACTGAGTAATTTTACATGTTATCCTTATAGTATTACGGTAGGTAGTGCACATATGTCACAACAGGTTAAAGTACCTCCAGTGACAATATATAGTCTTAACTGATCTCCATATGGCCCAACAGGCTCAACAGACAGAAAACAACAGAACAACAAAGCTTGTGTAGAAACAAGAAGTCTCCCTCTAACATAAGCTGTAGGTATGTGTCTGTGTCTTGTGCATTTTTGGTTAAAATATGTTTATTCACCATTCAGTAAAGTTACTCACAAAAGTGAGCCAACGTTGGTAAAATGTTCCTATTGTGAAGCAGAAAGTCGCTCGCTACATCAATATACTGTCCTGACACAACGCATGTGCACAACAGATCAGACAGCAGAACCAATCGAGGCTATCAACGTTGGACCATGCTATGTCATCCTGTTTGCACATACATAGTTCAACTTAAAAAATAAAATCAGCATAAATAGAATAGAACAGAATAAAACTGTATTCTCCCCCATAGTGGAAATGTTCCTTCTGCTCTCCGGAACAAACATTTGCGCACACATTTTTACATTCACATATTGTGATATTATTTGCTATAATTGGATCTCATCGTTTACACTGGTTAAGAATCGCTACAGCACTTGGAACAAATGAGTTATTTCATATATTTATGGTTGCCAAAAACACCCTATAACGCTTTCCTGCGGTGACTGCTGTCTGTTACAATGTTCCTCATCCTTTCAGCCGCCAGTTGGGAGATAGTTTTTTGTGGTCTGCCAACTATTTTGTCTGCCCAAGATACAAATCTTAAGAGTTTGCCCTTAGATCTGCAGTTTAAGTGACCAAACCAGACTGGGAGATGTAAAGTGAAAATACTCTCAACAGTTGCTTTATACACAAGCTCTAAAGTTTGACTACTGACCTCTAGGCTTCTGAGCTCTCTTAAAAGATAGAGTCTCTGTGAGGATTTCTTAGAAACATAATCAGTATTTTCAACAAAACCAAGCTGACAATATAAAAAGGAGCCTAAATATGTGAAGTGTGGAAAAGTTTCAACAGGTTGGTTGGCAAGTAAAACTGGCTTCACTTTAAAATATAGTTTCAAGGATATAATGAGCTCCTTTGTCTTGGCAACATTAATATCTAACTTGCTCCGACCACACAATGACTCCAGGGCCTTAATACGAGATAAAAACAATGCTTCACCTGTAGAGTCTTGGTTTTCCAGTAGTCCAACCAAGGCCATGTCATCAGCCTATTTATTGGAAAAGTTACAATACTCAAGTGGTGATGACAAATTTACTACCAAATTTTGTTTATAATTTACTACCTTTTAAGGGCCTTAATTTGAGCTAATTTCATTTACTACCTTTTACTACCCTGTGGCTACCTTGACGTTCATTTGCTGAATGTGTTTATTTCACACTAAGGTTGCCTTTCTTTGCCTTTTTGACCGATGTTATACACTACCACTCTGTCTCTTTTCCATGTTTGGTATTCTGTTTCTGAAGGAGAGAAAGTCAACGGACCAGATTGTGAAATGGTCAAGCCAACTAATAGGGGAGTCACAACTGAGCATTGAATTACTGTACACTAGGTAGTTACAGCACCTAGCTAGGTACTGACAACACTCACCCAATGTCCAGTAATTTTACATTTCTGCTATCTGATAAAAGATTTTGGGTCCCCAAATCTAAGACTAAAGCCTGCTTTCCAATGGGCGTGATGCACCGCGAATCAGACGAGTCCCAGAAGCATTGTGTCGCGGCCCTCTCCTAAAATTAAGCAGCGGGTCTATTTTTTTACACGCTACGCTTCCGTAGGCCTGCGCTGCAAGTAACTGCAGCGCCGGCCGCACGGGAGCGCGCACAAACGCTTCACAAAAAAACATACCTCTTCACAGTGACATACTTCTTTTTCTTAGTGCCACTTTTTAGTGGGCTGTGAGTCGTCCGTCGTTTCCCAGTTGCAGAGGAGAAGAATCCATTCTCACAATTAAATCAATGGAGTTCTGCGACCATTTTTCTTTCTCTTTTAAAGCTGTCGAGAACGCACACGCAGTCTCAATTGACGTCACACTAAGACAGCGCGGGAAATTCGGGACCCGAAATGCAGCACATTTTGCAGCACACAGCCAGTTTAAGAAAATGGAACGATACGTGGGTGGGCTCATTCTTTTTGGTTTATAACGCTTCATCACCCAACAGCATTAAAAACTGGACATGCATGTTTATTTTATTTACAAATCCTGCCCCCTGTTCCTTTAACTATGAAAAAAACAAAACAAAACGTAATCACCAGTGACACCAGGTTTGAAGTCAGTTGGTCTGTGGGTCTAAATTGTTGGTTTTCATCACGGACGACCTCCTTGAAGTGTAGAATGACCCCATTTATATGATACCAATGATCAGTTTTAAAAGGACAACGTGAAAACGGGGAAGGCGTGGACAGAAATATTTGCAGTTGTAGGAGTGGATGGTAAGTTGATGATACTTAATAACATAGAATAAATTATTTTCCCTGAATAGTACCTATTCAGTTATGCAATTGCAATTCTTCTGTGATTTCAACTTTTTACTTTCTTTAACATAGAAAGTACCCTTACAGTTCTTTTTGTTCTTTCCATGCATCTGCACTGTCTTCTCGAACCCCCAGTTGGTCGTGGCAGATGGCCGCTCGCACTGAGCCTGGTTCTGGTTGTGCTGGATGTTTCTTCTTGTTAAAGGGGAGTTTTTCCTCTCGACTGTCTCAACATGCTTGCTCAGTATGAGGGATTGCTGAGGTTGTAATCTGCATCAACTGGTCACAACTGCAAGTCAATGACTCAATGCAATCTGCTGGGATTTCTTAAATCGAAAACTTTTAAACTGATTGAATTGAATTAAAATTACTTTTCCTGCAAGGTGCCTTGAGATTACATCTGTTGTGAATTGGCTCTATATAAATAAACTGAATTGAATTGAAATTTCATGATCTCCGGGACCAACTGGGTGGAACGCATTCGCAGTCGATGCGAGTCTGAAACGCCCCCAGTAGGACGGGATACGCTGCCAGGGAAAACGCATTTATTACGGTACATGCTGCTTACGCATCCAATGGAAAGCAGGGGTAATTAGTATAGGACTAGCTTTATTCCTGCTGCTATCATTCTCTTAAAGATGTCATGACACGAAGCTGACTTCATGTAAATGCATTATGACATAATGCATCTTGTCAAAGTATGTGGTTGTGTAAATTTATGAGCCGAACAGACTTGATTTTACGCAATATTTAGAGTTTCAAAAATATTAGCTTAATCGCGGCTTCAAAACTACGTCTCCATGTGACGTCAGCGACAGAACTGCTCAGGCTGGACAGTCCGAAAACTACCGCTGTCAGGCCTGATGGAGGCGCTCATGTTTGAAGGCTCGGAAGATTCTTCCTCCAGTTTTAGCCTTGAGATGGTTTTAGAGGTGGAAAATGCAGCAGGTTCTGGTGGTTCTAGAGGCATAGAACCGTACAGGTACGAGCCGTACACAACGACTGAGATGGGAGAAGAAAGCGGGTCAGCGTCAGTTTGTTTTTAGAAATTCTGGGGACAATTATTGATTATTCATATAGCCTATAATTATTCAGCAATTGGCTATATAGGCTATATGCGCAGCAATAAAACGCGTTCCCTTTACAACCCTCGCCGTTCTGTGCGGGGAAACTTTAACAGTCCTGCATGGGGCGGGTGGAATATTCCAAAGCAATAAAAGAGAAATTATAAATTCTACTATAATTTACATTTAATCAGGGATCCCGTTATTTTCTGTCTTTGACAGTTTTTTTAATTTAGAATTTTTTTTGAAACATATTCAATATTATTTAATTCTTCATTCATTTTAGTTAATAGCCTATTCAGCCCGAACAATCTGAACAAAGAATCTCCATCATGCCATCACACATGGAGCAGATAAAAACATGTATTAAATATGAACATTTTACCTGCAGTCCCAAGCCTAAGACACAAACAAAAAAAATGACACATTAAAACATCACTCAACGACAACTCTAATGGGAGGGGTTTTTAGCTATGGTTTAAAACAGGTCAGTGTTCGAGCAGCTTTGCAGTCATCTGGAAGTTTGTTCCAGATAAGGGGAGCATAGAAGCTGTAAGCTGCATTTCCATGTTTGGTTCTGATTCTAGCGATGGTGAGTAGACTATAATTAGAGTACCTGAGTCATCTGGGGGATTGGTATAGTGACAGTAGATCTTTTGGCATACATTGGTGCTATGCCATTCAATGGTTTATAAACTAGTAAAAGTATTTTGAAGTATATTTTCTGAGCTACAGGGAGCCAGTGTAAAGACTTTAGAACTGGGGTGATATGCTCTGCTTTCCTGGTTCTAGTGAGGAACACGAGCAGCAGCGTTCTGGATCAGCTGCAGCTGTCTGATTGACTTTTTAGGCAGACCTGTGAAGATGCTGTTGCAGTAATCAATCCGACTAAAGATAAACACATGGATGAGTTTTTCTAGGTCCTGTTTTGACATCAGTCCTTTAATTCTAGAAATGTTCTTCAGGTGATAGAAGACTGACCTTGTTATTGCCTTTATGTGACCCCGGAGGTTCAGGTCTGAGTCCATTAATACACCTAGATTTCGGGCCTGATCAGTAGTTTCTAGCTGTATCAACTAAATCTGTGTGCCGACTCTTGATCATTCCTCTTTAGGTCCATAGATACTGTAATTACTTCAGTTTTGTTTTTGTCCTGCTCGAGAAAATTATGGCACATGCATCCATTGATTTGCTTAATGCATTTACTTTGTATATTGTATGGGTTTAAAGTTACCTGGTGACATTGTAATGTAAAGCTAAGTGTCATCTGCGTAGTTATGGTAGCTATTCTTATTGGTTGTTATAATCTGGGCTAGTTGGAGCATGTAGATATTAAAGGGGCCCAGGGATGGAGCCCTGGGGCACCCCACACATGATTTCTGTCTGTTCTGATGAAAAATTGCCTATTGACACAAAGAAGTTCCTACTCTTAAGGTAAGACTAAAACCAGCTAAGTACTGTACCAGAGAGTCCAACACCGCTATCCAGTTGTTACAATAAAATATCACAATCAACAGTGTCAAATGCTGCACTAAGGTCCAACAGTACCAGCACTGTGGTTGTACCACAGTCTGTATTTATGTGGATGTCACTGAAAACTTTGACGAGGGCAGTCTCAGTGCTGTGGTGAGCACGGAAACCAGACTGAAAAATATCAAAACGGTTTGTCGTTGTTAGGAAGCTATTTAACAGTTGAAACATAGCTTTTTCAATAATCTTACTGATGCAAGGAAGATTAGAGATTGGCCTGTAGTTTTACATTAACTTCTTGTACAGGTTGTTTTTCTATAGCAGTGGTTTGATAACTGCTGTTTTTAAAGCCTAGGGGAAGACACTAGATAGGAGGGATGACTTAACTATTGGAATCAGATCAGACTTAATGACAGGGAAAACTCTTAAGAAAAACTCATAATTTTCAGCGCATTATTTATGTTTCTGTTAACGATTTCAGAAAAGAGTAATTCCCTTGCATCTTTCAAAGTTAAGTGATATCTGTTCAGTCTCAAGATCTCACAGTGAACCTGGAGTCGAGTTTTCTGCCATTTTCTCTCGGCTCGTTGACACTCCTTTTTTTCCACTACGTATCACTGGATCGCTATTCACTGTGACTTCTTTCTATCCAAGACTACTTTTATTTTAATCAGAGAATTGGAATCAGTGACGTCTGAAATTCTGGTGAGGAAGTTATCTACCAGCTTGTTTACTGATTTTGAGTTAGAAGAAGGGGATGTGGTGGGAGAGTAAATTTGTTAAAAGGTTTCAACTTAACTGTCCCATAGAAAACACTTTTTTACAGTAGTCTCACTGTGGCTAGATAGTTTAGCAGGGATGGTTATTTCAAAGAAAACACAGAAATGGTATGATAATGCAATATCAACTACTGAAATATTGGAGATATTTAAACCTTTGCTGATAATTAAGTGAAGGTTCTGTCCTCGATTGTGTGTTGGTAGTTTGACATGCTGGGTCAGGCCAATCTTGGGGGTTGTCAGTATAGATGTTGAAATGCCCCACAATGATTAGTTGGTCATAGTCAATACACATTACACAACGACGGTCGCTGAAATCACTGAAGAAGTTAGAGAACATTTTTGGGAGTTTATATAAACTTAGAAATAAGGTTTTGTTGGGATCCTTATTTTGGAGAGCTAGATATTCAAAAGAGTCAAATGTGCCCAGGGATGCCTTTTAAAAGTTCATTGAGTTATGAAACATTTTGGCTACGTCTCCACCTCATTGGTGTTTCCTGCTCTCACTTATGACATTTTTATTTTGGAAGAGTCGATTCTATTAATGCAGATGTTTCATTATTTACGTCTAACCAGGTTTCAAATAGAAACAACATGTACTTCAATCATGAAGTCATTAATTAGAAACGACTTCCCTGACAGAGACGTAATGTTTAATAAAGCTAATTTAAGTAGTTAGATGATTGGTAGCTGAACTTTCTGACAGGTGATCAAGTTGAGATTTGGTTTAATATGAGAGGAGTTTGCTTTCATTTTTTGTTTTCTTCTAGTTACTCAAAAAATAAAGGGAACACTTAAACAACACAATGTAACTCAAAGTCAATCACACTTCTGTGAAATCAAACTGTCCACTTAGGTAGCAACACAGATTGACAATAATGGAATAGACAACAGGGGGAAATTATAGGCAATTAGCAAGACATCCCCAATAAAGGAGTGGAAATCCGGTCTAATGCAGTAGCTCCAGAGGCTAGGTTTATATAGTAATTAAGAAAAAAACAAACAAAATAACAATAGAGAGCTAAGAAAAGAAAATAAGAGAAGAGAATAAGGTGAGAGATAAAAGAGTATAAAGGTTTTCACGTTACTGACCCTGTGAACCTGCGCAAGGTACTCTCCACAGTAAATAGAGAATGGAGACTCCCTCTTCCAACACTAGATCGACAGCTGCCTTCTTGCAAAAACACAGTTTGGCACTAGCTCCTCCCACAAGTTACGTATTTCTGGCTTGACGCAAGTCAAAATATACGATTTGGACGTGCGTTGAGCTGCGAAAGTGAAGCGTCAAACTTTGCCGTGCGTCACGTTTCTGACGCTTTGGTGTGAACACAGTGTTAGTCAGCATTATTATTATTCTCATTTATTGAGAATATCATTGAAGTTATATATTATTCACTCCATTATATATTACACTAAATCTGGTTTGGAGGGTTTTCTTCTTCTCGCTCAAAACTGGATGTTTTCAAAATATAACCAATTTCTAAATTGCTCACAATTCTAACTAGTAAAGATTTTCAAATTTAAGTTATAAATTACATTTTTAAATGTTGAAAACCATAAACAAATACAGTTGAACAAAAAAAGCTAACAGTCCATTTAAGATGTATTGATGAGCACAAAAGTGTATCTATAGGTAAGCCCAATATTATTCATACTCCTGGCAGATTTAGATTAACAAAATATTTTCATTCAACCAAAAAAGTTTGTCTCTGATTGTAAATAAGACTGGCATCCCTCAAATGATAACATGTAAAATAAATATAATGTTAAATAACTTTATCAATTTATATTTAAATTTTATTAAGTAAATGGCTTGTAAAAATCCCCTTCTGAATTATCTATATTATCTATCATGCTGTTTCCCTGTTTCCATTAGTATTTTAGTGATTTATATTTGATGACAAGGTCCAAGTTTTAGATGTTAGAAGGCCTCTTTGCCGTCTTCAGCTCCCTTCACATATTCTCTACCAAATTCTATGCTGGTTTAAAACTATAATATTATCTCCAGTAACAAAAAAAAACAAGTTGGTCAAAATAAAAGATTACTTGAAATATTTGAAATTTAAATCTGCCAGGGTTGTGAATAATTGTATGCTTAATTACATTTTTACTGTGATGTGGAAGCCGTACAGTAGTTCAGTCAAAGTATTTCTACCAAATGAATCAAAGTGTGAGATAAATAGTGCGATTCTGCACGTAATGAATGCATGCATATAACAAAAGGGAAAGGTGACAATGCTGGACCTACCCCCTGTAGACTCTGAGAAACAGCAGCAGCAGAAAAAACAGCAGAAAAAACAAGATTTAGAGGAAAAGTAACAAAGTTATGTAAGCGAGTCACACAAAGAAGGCAACAGTCACCAACTCCACCCATACTTCAGGTAGGTCTTTAATAACAGCTCCCGTTATATTGGTTAATTTAGAAATACAGTGGGGCAAAACGTGTTTAGTCAGCCAACAATTGTGCAAGTTCTCCCACTTAAAAAGGTGAGACAGCCTGTTATTTTCATCATAGGTATACCTCAGCTATGAGAGACGATGAGATGTCACCCTGTGGGGTCAAAATGATCACAAGAACGGTGAGCAAAAATCTCAGAACCACACGGGGGGACCTAGTGAAAGACCTGCAGAGAGCTGGGACCAAAGTAACAAAGGCTACAATCCGTAACACGCTACGCCACCAGGGACTCAAATCCTGCAGTTTCAGACGGGTCCCCCTGCTTAAGCCAGTACATGTCCAGGTCCGTCTGAGGTTTGCTAGAGAGCATTTGGATGATCCAGAAGAGGATTGGTAGAATGTCATATGGTCAGATGAAACCAAAATAGAACTTTTTGGTAAAAACTCTACTTGTCGTGTTTGGAAGAGAAAGAATGTTGAATTGCATCCAAAGAACACCATACCTACTGTGAAGCACTGGGGTGGAAACATCATGCTTTGGGGCTGTTTTTCAGCAAAGGGACCAGGACGACTGATCCGTGTAAAGGAAAGAATGAATGGGACCATGTATGGTGAGATTTTGATTGAAAACCTCCTTCTATCAGCAAGGGCATTGAAAATGAAACGTGGCTGGGTCTTCCAACATGACAATGATCCCAAATACACCGCCTGGGCAACGAAGGAGTGGCTACGTAAAAAGAATTTTAAGGTTCAAGAGTGGCCTAGCCAGTCTCTAGATCTAAACCCCATAGAAAATCTTTAGAGGGAGTTGAAAGTCCGTGTTGCCCAGCAACAGCCCCAAAACAAAGCTCTAGAGGAATGGGGCACAATACCAGCAACAGTGTGTGAAAACCTTCTGAAGACTTACATAAAATGTCTGACTTCGGTCATTGCCAACAAAGGGTATATAACAAAGTATTGAGATTAACTTTTGTTACTGACCAAATACTTATTTTACACCATAATTTGCAAATACATTCTTTAAAAATCAGACCATGTGATTTTCTGAAATTTTTTTCTCATTTTGTCTCTCATTGTTGAGGTATAGCTATGATGAAAATTACAGGCCTATCTCATCTTTTTAAGTGGGAGAACTTGCACAATTGGTGGCTGACTAAATACTTTTCGTCCCACTGTATATGCATATGATTAATTTTTGCATCATGTTTAATGTCATACAAATCTGCTTTATATGTATTTTAGCTACATCCAGAGAAAAAGGATTGGATTCCAACAGAACTGATGTTAAATGCTGGGAACGCACTTCTTGGTTGAGTGAGCAATCTCCTTAATTTACAACAAGAACAACCATGTTCTACTTCTAGCATGTTTTTCTGTTTCACATGAGCTGAAGCTGAAGGTGAAAAAAAGCTGGTGTATCGGTTTCAAACCCCACAAGTATACAGTTGTGGCCAAAAGTTTTGAGAATGACACAAATTTTAGTTTTCACAAAGTTTGCTGCAAAACTACTTTTAGATCTTTGTTTCAGTTGTTTCTGTGATGTACTGAAATATAATTACAAGCACTTTATACCTGACCACAAGTTCTCAATGGGATTAAGATCTGGGGAGTTTCCAGGCCATGGACCCAAAATTTCAACGTTTTGGTCCCCGAGCCACTTAGTTATTACTTTTGCCTTATGGCACGGTGCTCCATCGTGCTGGAAAATGCATTGTTCTTCACCAAACTGTTGTTGGATTGTTGGAAGAAGTTGCTGTTGGAGGGTGTTTTGGTACCATTCTTTATTCATGGCTGTGTTTTTGGGCAAAATTGTAAGTGAGCCCACTCCCTTAGATGAGAAGCAACCCCACACATGAATGGTCTCAGGATGCTTTACTGTTGGCATGACACAGGACTGATGGTAGCGCTCACCTTTTCTTCTTCTCCGGACAAGCCTTTTTCCAGATGCCCCAAACAATCGGAAATAGGCTTCATCTGAGAATATGCCCCCAGTCCTCAGCAGTCCATTCACCATACTTTCTGCAGAAGATCAATCTGTCCCTGATGGTTTTTTGGAGAGAAGTGGCTTCTTTGCTGCCCTTCTTGACACCAGGCCATCTTCCAAATGTCTTCGCCTCACTGTGCGTGCAGATGCGCTCACACCTGCCTGCTGCCATTCCTGAGCAAGCTCTGCACTGGTGGCACTCCAATCCCGCAGCTGAATCCTCTTTAGGAGACGATCCTGGCGCTTGCTGGACTTCCTTGGACGCCCTGAAGCCTTCTTAACAAGAAGTGAACCTCTTTCCTTGAAGTTCTTGATAATCCTATAAATTGTTGATTTAGGTGCAATTTTAGTAGCCACAATATCCCTGCCTGTGAAGCCATTTTTATGCAACGCAATGATGGCTGCACGCGTTTCTTTGCAGGAAGAACAATGATTTCAAGCATGACCCTCCTTTTAACATGTCAAGTCTGCCATTCTAACCCAATCAGATTGACATAATGATCCCCAGCCTTGTGCTCGTCAACATTCTCACCTGAGTTAACAAGACGATTACTGAAATGATCTCAGCAGGTCCTTTAATGACAGCAATGAAATGCAGTGGAATTTTCACGGCAAATCATTCTGGAATATATACAAATTGCTATTATAAAATCTTAAGCAGCAACTTATCCAATTTCCAATATTTATGTAATTCTCAAAACTTTTGGCCACGACTGTATACTGATCAGATGCACTTACTTTTCAAGCAGAGCCAATGCAGTGGCTGGGTTCACTCTCAAGTACTTAGAGTTTGGCTGACCATAGTCTGCCAGGTAAGTTGACCAATCCCATACCATGAATAGGTCCAGGAGCTGCAGAACACAAGAAATAGTGAACATTTAAAGAGAAAACGGCTTCAGCTTCAGACATCTAAAAAGGACAGCCAAAGATGGAGTTTTACAGCACTAAATTTGTGCATAATCAAACACACAAAAACAACTTTCTCTAAACGTCTTGTGTCCATAAAATGCCTGTTATAATCCTTATTTAATAGATAAAAGCCAATAATGGAATCTTGTAGACATGAACCCGACATTATATGGCCAAATATGAAAGTTTAAAGTAAGAAGCTTATTATGGTCAATGTTTAATTGTACAGATTTTTTTAATGGCCTTGATTTCATGGACAACTGGGACGTAGATTTTTATAGTGCAGGTTTTTTATGTTTTCCGAGGGTTTTTTGTTGTTGCAAATTAGAGTCTAATCTGTACAAATCTGACATTCTTGCTGCTTGAAAGGAGTCACGTCAGGTGAGTGGGAGGTCCTGGATTGTACAATCCAAGATGCAAAACTAACGAAGATATACTGTCCCAGGTCACCGATGATGGTAATCTGAGTGATGAGAGTGATCAGATTGCCCAAGATGAATGTTAGCCTCTGTTACTCGTCTTTGCTCATTTACATTGACCAAAGGGAGTTGAACACGTAAAGTAGGGCTACATATCAGCATGGTAGATATAAAAATGTTCATCTCTGTTACAATCTCCCCTCCCATGACTGGTACAAAACAAGTTTTGTCCTTCAATTAGCCTCTGCACTTAATAAAACAAATGGCCAAACCAAGAGAATGATGCACCTGTCTTTTTCTACAACTTTCTTCTGTTTTAATGACTAGCCTTTCACAGATGATTCTGATCTTATTTCTGATATTTCTAACTATTTCACACAAAACGTTTGCTGTTAGGAAAAAAACTGAATTATTGTGATTACACTGACAAGAAGCTTGATGGTAGCCTTTAGAACCACACAACCTTGGATGGACAAACTACTGCTGAACTGTGATTCAGTTCAAGAAAATAAGGTTCAAGGGATCAGATTACATGATGATGGTATAAATATGCACCTCTTAGATAGGGGCTCTTCTAATACGTGATGTACTAAACTCCCCCATTGACCTAGGGTTAAACTGGTAGAGAACAACATTAGTGCAACAGCGTCTTCACTGGTCTGCCTAAAAAGTCAATCAGACAGCTGCAGCTGATCCAGAATGCTGCTGCTCGTGTTCCTCACTAGAACCAGAAAAGTAGAGCATATCAGCCCAGTTCTAAAGTCCTTACACTGGCTCCCTGTAGCTCAGAGAATAGACTTCTAAATACTTTTACTAGTTAATAAATCTTTGAATGGCTTAACACCAAAGTTTGTTAAAGATCTGTTGTCACTATACTATCCCCACAGAACACTCAGGTCCTCTAATTCCAGTCTACTCAACATCCCTATAATCAGAACAAAACATGGAGAAGCAGCTTTAGTTTCTATGCTTCTCTAATCTGGAACAAAATTCCAGACAACTGCAAAGCTGCTGAAATACTGAGTTTTTTAAAATCATGGCTAAAAAACGTATCTGTTTAGAGCTGTTTTTGAGTAATGCTTTCATGTATCATATGTTTTGTGTGTGATTCTTGTTTTTTATTTTATCCGAAATTCATGTACTGTTTTTAAGTGTCATTTGCTTTATCTGTGTTTTATTATTATTTGTACTTTATCCCCTAATCATGTAAAGCACCTTGAATTACCTTGTTGTTGAAAGTGTGCAATACAGATAAAATTGCATTCCCTTTCGATCTTTGAAGTTCTGCACAACGTTGGGTTTAACTTAATGCTCTGCTGTATGAGTTAACCTGGGTCTAAAGGCTTTCAGAAGCAGGACATCATCCAGGACATCTAGGATGTTACTCTTAAATACTTAGTTTGCTATGAAAAAACATATTACACAATATTTTCTGAGACTTTATCTGTGTGAGGAACTTAGTTTCAGGTTTTGTGTCTGTTAACATGCCAACAATACTCTGAATCTGAAAGAAAGAAAGCTCAATCTTTCTACCAACTCTCATATATTATGTCCCATATTCTGTGGGCTAGGCCATTAACATTTTAAATAAATGAATTGAAATGTTTCCAGGTGCCACATTTATCAGCACCTATTATAAAATGAAATAGGCTCTGATCAGTCTTGCACCATAATCTACACCATTTTCTTTCTTTTTTAAATGAAGGCCAAAAAGAACAAGATTTGCATTTGACAGGATTTTCCACTTCTTAATTCTCAGGCAGTCCTTGATGGATTTAATGGTACATTTTGGGTCATTGTCATGCTTTAGGGTTCTGCTTCAGATTAACTTTTTTATAGGTGATCTCTTATTGTCCTCTAACACCCCCTGATTCACAATATAATTCATTTTGGAATCCATGATGGTAAGCTGATCAGGTCATGCTGCAGCAAAGTATCCCCAAACCATGACACCTCCACCTCCTGCTTCACTGTTGGTATGAGGTAAGGGTGGGCAATATATAAATTTATGGAATTTTCTCTTTATGAAGATAGAATTTTTAGAAAATTGATCAAATTAAGCAAAAGATTTAAAAGCAATGCACCTCTTGGGTTTCCATAGTTCAAATAAAGGTGATGAAGAAGGCTGGTTCTGTTCTTGGCACTACTGTGGAACCACTGGAGATGATGATGCAAAGAAAAATTCTTCACAAAATCAAAAGACTGTCACAAAACAACAGAGTGTCTTCAGTCGGAGGCTTCTTCAGTTTCGCTCCAGCACAGACCGCTACAGGAAATCCTTCCTGCCCACAGCCATCATCATCTACAACAACTCCTTAAAGAATTAATTATATGAGCTACAACAACACTTAATTTCCCTCTGGGATCAATAAAGTATTTTTGAATTTTGAATTGAATTCGAAAGTGGTGTCAGGCCGCTGGAGGCCTTCCATCTAGTTTTACAAGCATGTTTTACAGCATGTATTTATTTGGATTTCATTTTCGATGAATGAAAAAAAAAATCATAAAAAAATGTTTTTCTCTAATTTCTAATTTCTTTTAAGAACAGAAAGGGACAAAAAATTATTTTTATCAAAAATCGACTTTGGCATGAAAGAAAATCAACAATTTTATTTTGGATCCATATCATCCAACTCTTTCCTCCTCAAATTCTTCTGAAACAGTTGTATAATGTCTGACAACATGTTTGACTTTTGAAAATAAATCTTTAAATCAAAAATAGCCTCCTGATATCTTCAAATAGTACTAGGGAATGTTGAATATGAACAAAAACAGTGATTTGTTATATTATCGTGATAGAAGTTTTTTCCATATTGCACAGCACTATGGTGAAGTTTTTTCATGGAATGCTGTATTTGATTAATGCCAAACATGTCCTTTGTTCTGGTGTTCATATGATTTCATTTAGATTCATCTGTCCAAAGACTATTATTCCAGAGGGGCTGGTTTACATTGTCTTTGGCAAACTTCTCACCATGGTGGTCTGTCTCACTGCAAAAGTCAGGAAGAGTTAAAAATAGCAGCGGAAATGTGTTAAAAGCTGGTCGGAATCGTGAAAGAAGTGTTTGATAGGTGTAGCGCCAGTAAAGGCTTTTTCACTCATGCGTTTACATGTGCAAAATGTCTTTAATCGGATCATAGTTCGGATTAGAATTTGACTGTGTACATGGGTCCTGAAAAAATGAAACCGATTTTAACAAGTGTGTACATCTGCCACACATTCGATCGGAATACATAATTTTGACATGCTCAGAATGATCTAAAATACTGGAAACGGCCCTAGAAGAAGTAGTAGCAGACTTCAACTGTAAACAAACATTGCTGCGAGTGTTGGAGCGGTACGATGTTCTTAAGAGCGTGCTTTTATTCTTTTCTGGTCATGGTTTTACATCTACAAGCCTTTATTGTTGTGTACACAGTCAAATTCTAATCCGAATCGCTTTATTGTTTTACGCTGAGGTAATGTACGTCTACGCATGTCATTTCAGACATGCGCAGTAACCACCGACATTCAGAATAAGTGTTTACATGATCAGCGATCGGATTAACAATCGGTATAACCCAGCTGTCTCAATCGGAATGAAATCTTGATCCAAATGAGTGTGATCAGATCAGAGTATTCCGAATGGCATGTTTGCATGAAGCATTTTTATTCCGATCAGGCTTTAAATCCGATTATTTGTGTCCATTTAAAGGCAGCTAGTGACAAGAGTGTAAAGGATTGTTGATGTTATTGTTAAATGCAAATAAAAAATGGAGGATTTAATTTTTCCAAAAAGGATTTGAACATCCTTTGGACAATATCTTTTGCTCTTTTCCTCTAAGCAGTTGTAAGGGTTTTCCACTGGTAACATTTATGTGGTACCGGTTGCGTCACAAGAGTGACTCCCTTGTAATAATCCAACCCGCCATTTGTAAAAACACAGCGACTGGAGTTTTTAAGGACAATGGTAGACTGAACAGAATGTTCAAGATAGCTTCCATATCCCCCTTGTTGTGTTGCGTTTATGTGGCTTACAGATCAGCTATATGATGACCCCACTCACTATCTGTCCCCTTTCTTAGCTAAAACAAACTTCTTGGCTTAATCATCATTGGGCATTACAATGTTCTTAACCAAAGACTAGACCCTGATGTCAGGCAAATGGGCATTTCTGCTGCTGTGATTGTCATTACAAGATATAGTATATTTTCAGCACAATAGGCACGTTTCCACTAGATGAATTCTGAGACATTTCTGGGAGGGAAACGCTGACGAGGGTAAATCAGCTGGCCCGGCCCTCTCAGCCATTGTGTCTACATACAACATTGGCCCTTTAAGGAAGTGCCAATATCGCAACCGTTTCGGCATTGAATGGCGTCACTGATCAGCACCACATGCTACGTTGTTATACACTGTTTCACCAGCAACTATTCCAATTTCACAAAGCCAGTTGTTGGTGACATTTGCTGATACTGATGATTTTTTTTGAGTTACAACTAATCAACATGAGTTAACCACAGCTCCCACCCAGGAACTCTACCGAGCCATTTTCTAGTACATACCCCAAGATTGGTTCTCGGGTTGGTTTCTGAAATGGCCCCCGGAAATGGCCCTGTCGGGCCGGTACAGTGTAGGGAAGACACACGCATATCGTAAAGGTTCGTAAATTACCCTAATAGTGGAAATGTGCCGAATACAAGCAAAAAAATGGAGTGTAAAGGTGAGCTTCAAAAGAACGATGGGCCTGATTTAACAATATATCAAATAGAGACTGCAAGATTGCAACCACTGCAAAAAAATCGGGTGAGAGGCGTGTTCCTGATTTGTGGGTGATTTACTAAGACTGTGTGGACAAATCATAACAGGTGCCAAGAACAGTCTTCAAATCAGGACTTTGCATCCGCTGCTTTGTGTGCCAGTCTTTCTGCCCCTTGCACTGCGCCACAGCCGCATTGGATTCATGATGCGTCTTTGGCAAAAAAAAGAAGGAAAAAAACGACATACCTGTCAAGTCTATGGCTGTTAGAGAGTTAATTACTACTAGGCTAGAATGTCTGTGAATATTGTCTTTTGTTTGTTATTAATAAACTTAATGCGTGCGGTGTACATGCGCCACTTGCTGCTCCATGCAGGTGCCGTATTCCAGAAACAGCAGGTGCAGATGCATTGAGTTTGCAGTGAGTTATGATGTTTCTTTGGGAAAAAATTGCCATAACTGAATGTGTGTGAATGATATCTTTCGTTTGTCAGTAATACATTTTTGTTGAATCGTGGGGGCGCAAAGTTAAGACATGCATTTCAGAGGCGATAAAATTAGGTGCAAAAACAGCCGACCCCAACAGTTTCATGTTTGATAAATCACACTGCGCATACTTATTTTCATGTTCTCCTCCCAATATTTTGAGCCTTCTGACAGAAATACCCATATTAAATATTCATCAAGGGCAAAAGCGCTAAAGGGATTGCGCACATCTTGCTGGGGGTTAAACAGGCGCAGTCCTCCATGCACTTGCTTAGTAAATCACCAGCTCCATAATTCTGCACCCACTGTGAGGTTTGCACACGTTTTAACAAGTGGAAAAGCTTTGATAAATCAGGGCCAATGTCATTTAAATGAGAGAGAATGTTAAGGGCTTAATTCTCAGTAATGGTAGATAATTACATGCCTGAATATTGAACTGTTATATTTGTGAGCAAAAAAAACAACCAAAAAAGGTTTTAGCTAAGTAATGTGACTGTACTCTGTCTTTATGTCAGACTTAGATTAACAGGTCAACGCTGACAGAAGGTAACGAGACCCTGCTACTATTTACACACCACTAGTGGTATCAATTTTAAAGGAGGCAGCTGGGCTATGCTTGTCGTTAAAAGGCAAGGCAGTCTGAGACAGTTTACCTGTCTTAAGTCGATGAAGGCCAGTTGGAGAGTGTCACCTTGAAAGCCAGGTACCGGCTCAGAACTGGCAAACACTGAGAAGAAACAGAAACACAGTCTGACATTAACAATTTTAAACATCCAATTGAATCTAGTTGGTAAAAGTCCTAAAACCAGCACCTTAAGCCTAATGAACACATAGAAGACTAACACCATTCTAATAAATACTATCCTCATGGAATCCTATGATCGTTTTTGCATGCTATATGGCAATTTCGGAGGACATTGGGCTTTTATACTTTTCAGAGATGACTTAAATAATCAAAATGTTTTCACCCAGTGTCAACAGAGGCTTTAATGTATAGCAGTAACAAATATTTTGCATCTTTCATCATCTTTTTTCTCATCGTTACATGATATATTACTATAAATCTTTCATGTACACCGATTAAGTCATAATGTAAACTGAAAAATTTGCCAAATGATTCAATAAAACAAATATAGAATCTTAGATTTTTTATGGATTAAATCAATACTTTCATTTAATATACACTGAATGTTAAAACAAAGGGTTGTGTTAACCAAATATCTTCCATATTTGACCGGTTTGACAAAAACATCCAAAGGCCATTTGTCATTTTGACAGTTTGCAATTCACAACCCTGACCACGTGGTGCAAACGTGCAGACAACGTTATGGACAGAATTCAGGTAACAAAATCAATAAAACAAAAAAGATTCCCATGAGAGAATCTAAGCATCATCTCAGACCTGGACACAATACTCCATGCATCTCATTAACTGGGAGTTGACAGCGCTTCTAAAAGTTACTGAGGCCTTGGAGCGTGTCTGTGACTGCACAGGACACAGACCGGTGGTGACAGATTGCTGCAGTTTAACCACTGATGCAAGAGTGCATGCTGCAAGACTTCCTCCCACTGAAGCGATGAGAAAAGCCCTCCTTCAGAGTCTTGCCGAATTCTGATCACTTTAATTGGAGAAATGTTCTCTGATTTCAAACCTTTGGCTGAACTGGCATTTGCAATTACAGTCTCCAGTGTAGTAACAGAGCAGACTCAGCCTTTATTACGCAAAAGCAGGAGAGCAGTTCAGCTCCATGCGGTGCGTTCAGACCACAGCAGGTGAAATATTTCAAATGAATACCTGCAGCTTATTAATCTGCTCGATGTGTGATGGCAGGATATTAATTCTCTGTTCAGTTTGTCCGGATTGAATATTAATTCAAGTAAATGAAATTTAAAAACTAATAAGTTTTTTAATCGATGGGTAAAAATAGATAATGACCGGATTTTTTGACCCCAACAGTCAAAATCAGTCAGTCCTCTGGTTAAAACTAAAAACATTTTAAAATCTGACACTGGTAAAGGTTAAACAGGTTGAGAAAAGGCTTTGAATTGTATTTTCACTTCACCTTTCTTTATACTCACATTCACATTGCATTACATCCAAGTTGAATTGCTGTATGGCTCCCATACTGATCTGCTTGAGTTCTGTGTCCAGGAGCATCTGCATCAGCGATCTGGACAGATGCTTACATGCTGACATGCACGCTGTCTGGGCCACTTTTCCCTACAGAGAGAGAAATTGGGGGTGGGGTGGTGGTAACGTAAAGCATGAAGCAAGTCAAGAAAGAAAGACAGACAGATGAAGAGATGAAACCGGGACAAGGATGAAAGAGGTGAGGGAAAAGTAGGTCAGTTTCGGGGATTAATAGAAGGAATGAATTGGAGAAAGGAATAGGGCATGAGAAAGTGTGGACAAAAGACAAATAGGCAAAATGGTCAATGAACAGACGGAGGGTTGGCTTTTTTCCACCAAAACTTGTAGATCAACAATAAATATAAATGTAGTGAAAAAACACAAGTCTAAAAAAGTCAGAGCAGATCCCATTATGTACCGAGCAGGCAGGAACTTATGGGTTGTGAATATTATGTTTTCTTAACAACTCGACTCTTTCGTTCAACACGTTAACATGTAGTTTACTATATTTGAAGAACTTTGAACTTGGCAATGCTGTTTTTTACATGACAAACTTGAAGTAAGCACAGTTCTCCCAGGTATCCTTAAGAGCAATCTGGGAGGGAGAGAAGAAAGAGCAACTTCAGCTATTTTGAGACAAGCTTTAGCTAGAGACACAAATGCTGTGATTTGATTTCCTAAAAGCAAGAGTTTGGTGTTTGTGTGCTGTTTGTCTCTGTGTGTAATGTAGAGTGCCTCTGTCTTACATTAAACCTCCTATAAGCCAAAGGCTCATCGAATAAAACAGATTATGCAATGTTATGTGTGCATCCTGATTCTAGTCTGTTATTAATGCTGTAGCCTGCTGCAGACAGGAAGTGTGTCAAGCTGTGGATTTAAGCTGAGACTTAAAAACCTATACTAGCCCTAACTTCATTCATTGACCATTTTATAGTTACATAAAGCTAAAATAACAGCACACTTGTTAGGAGTTTGTCAAAGACAAAAAGCCAACTAGGTACTGCTGTAAAAGTTCTCAAACTGTCAGACTTTTTTGCATTATGTTAAAACAACTAAAGTGGAGAGTTGTGTGAATGAGAGCAGCTGTATTAAGAGTTTAGTCAAATCAAAATACAGGTGAACCGGTGAGTATTAAACATATATTAATTTGAGAAAGCTAGGTTAGAAATGCTATATAATGACATAATCAATAGGTTAACTTGGACCTTATCCCATTTAAGAGTTAAAAATAAATAAACAAACGAGAACCAGAACATTCGATTACAATGTAGCTCAGAGTATTTAGCTGATGAACTATGACAAGGCTATAGAATAGCAAAACAAAACAGAAGGGGGGAGATTACTGGAGTAGCTCTATTACTCTATAAAGGATTTATTCTTTTGTGATTTGTATTTTTTTACTAGCTGGAAACATACATTTTTTGAAAGATTGATTAATTCGTCTTCTTGCTGCAAAGCAACAGTGCTGCCAACTGTGTCACCATGCAGCGCATTACGAGCACATAACGAGAACTGTAGGAATTTTGTTCTCCCTCTACATACAGCGAGGAAAAAGAAAAGCAGAATCAGTATTTTTCTTTATCAACTCAAACATTAACTGTAGAAACTGAGGAATGTTTGAAATTCTTGAAAAATCTTGTTTCTGAGAATTGCTTCACATCTGTGTTGCATGAAGTTGACTAACATCTAGAACATTACAGTCTCCGGATGATTTAACTACCACCCACAGTTCCTCTGATTTGTTGGTTTTGCTTTAGAAGCAATATGTCTGATGTCACGCCAAAGGTGTTTTTATTGGATTGAGATCCAGTGACTGGAGTGGTTATTCCATAATCTTAACGTTGTTGTAAAGGATGCTGCTCCTTACTGCTGTGTTTGGGATCACTGTCATGTTGAAACATCCATTTAAGGGACATTCTTCTTTAGCATAAGGCTTCTTCAAGTATTTTGATGTAAACACTGCAGTATGCAAAACATTCCCATATCACGATGCCTGAGCCAGAATGCTTCATAGAGGGCTTGCTTGCTTTTGTCAGACTATAAAGTTTTGCTCCATCTCTCTTTAGCTCAGTAAATGTGTTTGGAGATTTGTAACCTCTCTAGAATATGTTGTGCCATCAACTGTGCAGAGGCTTCTACGGTTAATGTGTCTTCTAATAGTTCAAGAACACACAAGTAACTGCAAACCTTCTTTTAGAACCCTGGAGCTGATCATTGGCTGAGTCTTTACTATTATTTATTCCATTCAAATGGTGGTTTTCTTCTACATTTTTCTGGCTTTGGTTTCTTATCTCGTTAATTCGGAAAAAAAAATTTTTTATCATACTTTTTAAAAATGATCTCCTTAATTTGGAAAAACAGAGCTTTATTTTTTTGTATTAATTATCTTGTTAATTTAGAAAAACAGAGCTTTATTTTTTTGTATTAATTATCTTGTTAATTTAGAAAAACAGAACTTTATTTTTTTGTATTAATTATCTTGTTAATTTAGAAAAACAGAGCTTTATTTTTTTGTATTAATTATCTTGTTAATTTAGAAAAACAGAGCTTTATTTTTTTGTATTAATTATCTTGTTAATTTAGAAAAACAGAGCTTTGTTAATTTTTTCGTTAAATTAATCTCATTTATTCAGAAAAAGAAAACTTGTTTTCTTAAATTGTGTCGTTAATTCAGAAAAAAAAAGTTGTATTAATTTAAAAGCAAAAATGATCTTGGTAATTCAGAAAACCATTACAAGATAATTTTTTACAAAAAAATTAATACAGCTTTATTTATTTTTTTAAAGATTATCTTGTTAATTTAGAAAAACAGAGCTTTATAATTTTTTTAGCTTATCTCATTAATTCAGAAAAACTGTTTATTTTTTTCTTAAATTATCACATTAACTCAGAAAAACAGCTTTTATTTTTTCACAAGTGAATCCAATACGCTTCTGTAGATTTTCTATTTAAAGCATCTGAGATATTTTAAAAGGCAGCCCTCTCTTTTTCTTTATATCAAAAACAGAGACTGATCTCATTATCAATGTTGGAGTGGTGTTATTTTGAACACATTGCTTACAGATCTATATTAGTGATAATATTGCAGCTGATTGGAGCTAGTGAAGACTGAAACACCTAAACTTTGAGACACGTTGGACCATATTAATAATTGAATTTAGGTTTCTGCTTGACTGAAATCCTTTATGTACCATTAATCTTAAATGGTAGAACAGCGAATCACAAAAGAACTGTTTCATTAAAATCTGTCAACGTTTATTTTAGAAGAAATAAAGATTCCATTTTAGCAGCAACCCAGAAGTTCCTGTTCACACTGTAGCACTCATAAACCTGCACTAGACCAAAGCTGGCTTTCATCTCAATGCTTTCAGAAATGCAGAACTAAATGTTAAGCAGTAAGGCATCATAAATTCCTATTTAAACACTGAGGTATTCTCAAAGATTGCTTAGCTTCGATCAATTCTGAATCCCTTCTGATGCACATCATGGTCCTGACCCATGCAATCTTAAACATTCCATAGACAGAAATTAAAACCAGGTACAAACGCATGCAACCAGAGAAATGGAGGCAAACAACAGTCACTGCTACAGGTTATAGTTGGTTTTATGTGGTTTCAAATCAATTTTAAAGCGAACACAGTATTGCTGTTTGTATCCCATCCTCTATTTTACTTTGTTCTTTTATAAATTATTTAATTCAACATCTGGAACTATGCTGTTGTATTTTAAACATAGATCAGTTTATTTTTGCCACTAGAAACAATTATAGAGAACGTTTTTTTAAACTTCTTTTACGAGCTTTAATTTTCAGCTCTGCTGCATATCCCTTGATCCTCTTATTCAACATCATACATTATCAAAGAAGTTCTTGCAGAATCAATTAATGTTACTGCTTTCTATGGATGTCATCAGCAAGGAATAGAAGAGGTACCAGTGAAACCACAGGCCTTAAGTAGTACAGCTCCTGCAGTCAAACAAGCATGCATTTCATGTTCCCCACTGGCTGCATAAGGGCAGCAAAGTGGTATAATATCTGAGCAAATATACTCACCGACATTGATGCATGGTCATTGTTGTTATTCTGAGCAGAAAACCCCAAACCAACCAAAAATAGAAGAAAGGGAGGGAAGGAGGGAAAGGACAAGAAAAAAATGCAGCAACAATAAATGGAAAGGAGGAAGCAAATTCAACCAGTTATCTTGGATGCTTAAAGAGAAAGGGTCCAAATGAAAATCAAGGAATGAAACAAACTAGCATAACTAACATTTCATTGGAGAAGGACTGAATGGGGGGTCAGGACCAGACACCAGCACTGAACAGAAAGCAGTCAGAGGATATGACTGAGATGTAAAGACAAAAGACTATAGGGAGCTGGAGAGAAATAAATCAAAAGATTCCTCACATCCACATTTAGAAGGAATACAGCCCCATTAAACAAAAGCAAAAATTGCTCTTAAGGCCAACAACACAGAGTTGTACATTTAATGGGTCAGTTCGAGGGTTCATCAAACTCACCGGAAGATGTGTGAAGACCTGAAAAGTAGAACGAAGGAAGTTGATGAGGTCCATGAGGTATCCTGAGGCTCGGCCATCGGACTCTGCCATACTCCATTCATAGTCTGCTAGCTGAATAAACTCGTCAATCTTCTGGTTTAGCTTGGTGTAGATCTCTCCCTCTGCAGCATGACGAGCATCCTAAAAAAGTATCAGAGTTTATACAGGAATCCTAGAGTTGAATTTACTACCTTTTACTACCTTTCTTACTACCTCTCCATAATCTTTACTACCATCACAACATTGAGCAGCGGCCTCTTCTGTGGGAATGATTATGACCCATGTGTGATGATGGTCCATCCCTGACCCAAAACTAAATGTTATTCCACTCACTTCAAAGTATAAATGTGATGATGTCTTGACTAATATATAATAATTTCCAGAAGACTAGAATAAATAGAATATAAACAAAATGCAATGACCATTACAAGAAAATGTTTTAAACGAAATGGGTAACTGCTCCCCCCGTGTGCGAATCCGCTGATGATGAATGGTGGATGTATGGAATTATATTTCAGTCAAAAATCCGAGCGAGATTTTTAACCTCACCTGCGCGTATTCAACAAGGCACGCACGTAATTGCTGATGCGCGCATATTCAACAATACACGCGTGTAGAATTCATCTCATGAGTATCCAACATGAGTATCGGCTGCACAGTGGCGCAGTTGGTAGCACTGTTGCCTTGCAGCAAGAAGGTCCTGGGTTCAAATCCTGGCCTGGGGTCTTTCTGCATGGAGTTTGCATGTTCTCCCTGTGCATGCGTGGGTTCTCTCCGGGTACTCCGGCTTCCTCCCACAGTCCAAAAACATGTTAGGTGAATTGGTTTCTCTAAAACTGCCCTTAGGTATGAGTGTGTGCATACATGGTTGTTTGTCCTGTATGTCTCTGTGTTGCCCTGCGATGGACTGGCGACCTGTCCAGGGTGTACCCCGCCTCTCGCCCCATGACCGCTGGAGATAGGCACCAGCTGCCCCGCAACCCTACATAGGATGGGCGGGTATGGAAAATGGATGGAATGGATGGAGTATCCAACAACCCGTAGGTGGATTTCACCTCCCACGCGCTCTACACCAAGCTTTCATACACGCGTGAAGGTAAATCTTAGGAGAGGCTGCGCCCTCGAAAGCAAATTCTGCTAGCGCCAGTAAAAAACTTTTGACTGTTTGGAGGAGGAGCCTAAGGTCGGCACTGACCCTGTGTAATTGGTCTTTTTAAATCGGTAACGCCCTCAGGATCAGTAGAGTTATATTTTTCACAGTTTAACAATACAAGAAAATGGCATTTGTCAAAGAAAACATGACTTTGGTGATGCAAGACAGCCAGGAAAATAGCAAAATTACACTGGTGTAGCATTCAAGCAGAAAAAAAAGAAAAACTAAAAACATAAATAAATCAAATGAAAAATACATTTTAAAAAGGGCTAGGGGTAAAAAGTTCACAATCAGTTCATTATATCCTTTCAAGCAATTGCAGTGCTTTTCTCCGTTAAAGAAAGTGAAGCAGAAGAAGAGTTTCAGTTCTTTCAGGAAGGTATAAAACTGAGGTTTGCATTTGAGAAATTTACATTTATGAATGAAAAACTAACAACAGAATATAAATTATGACATTCAATCTGAGTTTTTTCTTTTTCTTTTCGTAGGATACTAAAAGTAATGTGATGTTTGGTGAACTCTTATGAAAAAATCTCACTGATCCTGAGGGCATTACCGATTTAAAAAGGCCATTTACACAGGGTCAGTGCTGACCTTCGGCTCCTCCTCCAAACAGTCAAAAGTTTTTTACTCGCTTGTGCAGAATTTCCTTCCGAGGGCGCAGATTACGCGTGTATGAAAGCGTCATGTAGGTGAAATCCACATGCGCGAGTTGTTGAATATGCGCGCATGAGCAATTACGTGCGAGCCTTGTTGAAAACGTGCAGGTGAGGGTTGAAAATCTCCTCTGGATTTTTGACTGAAATATAATATTCCATACACTCTGTTGGCCCACAGTCATGAAGCGCTGGGTTTTAATTGATGATTTTGATGATTGGTGGGTGGAAGCAGTTGTGATGTTATGCACGCTGTTTTTAGGACTGCTTTTAGGACACTGAATGGAAATAATTGCCACTCCGATGAGGTAAAGGGAAAATAATACATGTGCTTTATGTGCTAGTTTTAGCTTTATATTAAACGGGTAGCATGTTCTGTGGATTGAAAGAAAAGTTTTCGTTATTCATATAAATTGTTGCTGTTAGACATTACTGCTAAACTGTCACTTAAATCCGGTCACTTGAAAAATATTTTCCGATGATTATGTTTAACATCATAAGCTAACAGTTGTTGTCTTCGGCATGTAAACATACCGGTAGCACTTTTCGAGGGGTAGCGCCAACAGCCATCTATGCGCGCTACGGTAGGACATTCTGAGGAGGTAGCACAGATCGTCAGAACAGCGGTCCAAGCTATCCCGACACTACGCATGCGCACAACAAAATAGATCATCCGAAGGAATAACCAAAGAATAAGAACAAATGTACTACCATGTCAGGTTGTGCTCATTACCTTTTACTACCTTTTAAGGGCCTTAATTTGAAGTCATTTAATTTACTACCTTTTACTACTTTTTACTACCCCACGGCAACCCTGAGTATTTCACATTTTATACCCGTTTAAAATCAGTTCTTTATCAACATCTTTAAAAGTAAAGGTAAAGACATCTCAAACTGGAAGAAGGCAATCACAAAGCTAACAAACGGTGACTCATGTCAAGTCAAGGTTATTTGTATAGCAGTTCAGCAACAAGGAAGTTAAAACTGCTTAACATGATACAAACATTACATAAGTAAACCAGAATGATATTACAGTGGCAAAATAAAGAGAAGTCCTGAAAAGCTGCAATCCAGACTAGAAAGAATCTATGTTCCATCCATCCATCCATCCATCCATCCATCCATTTTCTTCCGCTTATCCGGGGTCGGGTCGCGGGGGCAGCAGCCTAAGCAGTGTTCCAGTTATTATTAATCAAAGGCAGCTCTAAAGAGATTTTTTGCCTCGATTTAAAGTACATCTAAATCAAGCCTAAAGCAATAATCGAGCTAATACCTTAACCGGAATAGGAGTCTTTATACCAGTTTACATGTCACACTGAGAATCGAATTATTAAAGGAAGTGCGTTCGACTCCGTGTCTGCGGTTTGCGAAAGGCATGTTTCCGTGTTGCCATTCTCAGGGTTGGCCAAGAGCGTAACACACATAGTAAACAACTGCTGGCAGCAGTGAAGCAGACGGGGTAAAAGCAGGATATGAACAATGAGCGAAGGAACAACAACAACGCTGCAGCACAGTACATATAATGTGTTGTTAATTCCACTTCTGAGGTCACGTCACTTCCGGAAGGGGGAGTACCCAGGTTGGGAATAGCTCGACTAAGCTGGGATGTTGTTTACATGCAGAGAATTTGGGGTTCCTAGCATTCTAAACACACTGAGTGTTTAACCAGTTTTGCAGTTTTCTGGAAGTTTGTTCCAAATCAGTGGAGCACAAAACCTGAATGTGGCTTCTCCATGTTTGGTTCTGATTCTGGGAATGCAGAGTAGATTTGAACCAGAAGACCTGAGTGGTCTGGAAGGTTGATACGACAACAGATAATTTATGTATTTAGGTGCTAAGCCATTTAATGATTTATAAACTAGTAAAATTATTTAGAAGTCTATTCTCTGAGCTACAGGGAGCCAGTGTAAGGACTTTAGAACTGGGCTGATATGCTCTACTTTCCTGGTTCTAGTGAGGAACACGAGCAGCAGCGTTCTGGATCAGCTGCAGCTGTCTGATTGACTTTTTAGGCAGACCTGTGAAGACGCTGTTGCAGTAATCAATCCGATTTCAGATAAACGCATGGATGAGTTTCTCTGGTACTTGTTGAGACATCAGTCCTTTAATCCTCAGAGCCTGTTTATGCTCCCTTTACACATGTTAAAGTATAAAGTGTTTTTCACTTTTGTTTTCACCTGTTCTCTTGTGGCATTTCAGGAATGCCACATTGAAAAGCTTCTTTCAACACAAGCAATGTTCGCCAACTCTGTGAGTACCCAATTTGATAATGTTTGCCTCTCCTGCTGCTTAAAACTTGAAAACTTATGCACTAACTATCAAAACTAACAGATTAAACTGAAAGAAAGAAAAGTAAGATAAAATAAAGATTTGTTGCAGATTTTTCACTTTTCATGTTTTTTAGGTTCGCTTTGTGTTTTCTTGTGTTTTTCTGAGCAAGAAATGTAGAACTGTGCGCCAAGAACAAACAAATAAAAGTGAAGACCAGACAAATGAACAGTTTATTATACCAGCTATTTCAGTTTATTCATCATTTGTAATTAGTAGGGGACCATGGGATAAACAGTCAAATGACAAATTATAGTGTCCTATTATAGTTTTAAATGTCATGTGTGGACATATAAACTATTATTTTGTTCAAGTATTTTAGTTTGTTACAAAAGGAGATTTGTAAAAAATAGACAGTAAATTTGAGATGAATATGTCCTGATGTCCTTTGTACCTAGTATAGGTGATGAGACATTCTGACTCCTCTACTTGAGCATGTTCTCTTTCCTCGTCTGGTTTTACTCTAAAACAGGGGTCCCCGACCCCCGGACCGGTACCGGGCCATGGTCATGTGGTACCAGGTCGTGGGCCACACAGAAAGAATAAATAACTTCCAGTATTTCCATTTAATGTATTATCTGAGGGTGACCGCTGTTTTATTATGAAAAATGACCGGATATCCCCGTTACATAGCTCAGTCTTGACACGTCAAGAGGTTTGTATTGGTTATGTAATAGTTACCGATAAAATGAATCCCACAAGCTAGCAAGATGGATAGAAAACAAATGTTTCTCGGTCGTTTCATTGGAAAGGGGAAAAGCCCAAGGCTCTCACTGATTCAGCGTTGTGATGAGTTAGATTTTTTATGCACTTTGTATTTGTTTTTGTGGTAAATCTTGAATTATTAAAGGTATGTTTAAATGTTACCATGGTGACCAAAAATATCCTGTTTTTATACCGTCCGTTATCATTTATCCGCCACACCTTAAAAGCCGGCCCGTGGTGAAAAAAAGGTTGGGGACCACTGCTCTAAAATATTAAATATGTTGTTCGGGCTAGTATTATGAAGAAGACACATTCCCATTTTACCTTAAACGTCGACAAGCCATAGAGTCTTGTGGTGTGAACTGTTTCAGGTGAAACATTGGTGATGTTTGTTATAAACTCCTCCAGGTATTTGCAGGCCTGTTCCAGGTGAGTGGTGTTTATGATAATCTGCACAAGCTATAGAGATATGGTTACAGTTTTTACAACAGATGATTAAATGCTTTGTCACAGTAGAATGGGAGGGATTATGTAAGTGTGTTCTGGTCCCACCTCAGTCAGTCCTATGTGGGGTTTCTTGATGAGGTTTTGCAAGCAGCTGCTCAGAGTTCTGGTCAGCAGCAGGTTGGTGGATTTTCGCAACATGTCGTCGATCTCGGTTGAACTGGAGACACAAACAACATTAAGGTTCAGCGGGAGCAGACTTTCTGCTTTTCAAAAAACATCCAGACTAGTGGTATGCAAATATGAGATCTATAGAAATCTCTAGAACATACCTAGTTGCTCCAACCGAATAGTATAAAATCACTTCAATTCAATGCTATTTTCTCATCATTTCATGGATAATTATCCAATTCAATTCAAATTCAAAAATACTTTATTGATCCCAGAGTGAAATTAAGTGTTGGTGTAGCTCATACTAATTAATTATTTAAGGAGTTGTAGATCATGATGGCTGTGGGCAAGAAGGATTTCCTGTAGCTGTCTGTGTTGCAACAAAACTGAAGAAGCCTCTGACTGAAGACACTGTTTCAGGTTAGTCTCATGAAGAGGATGCTCAGGGTTGTCCATATTTTTTTTTGATTTTATGAAGAATCCTTCATTGCGTCATCATCTCCAGATGTTCCACAGTCGTCCCCAGAACAGAACCAGAACAGAACCAGAACCTTCTTTATCAGGTTGTTTAGCCTTTTTAAATCCCTGGTTCTGATGCTGCTACCCCAACAGATGATGACTGAAGAGATTACACTCTCCACAACAGACTTGTAGAAGATCTGCAGCATCTTGCTGCAAACCTTGAAGGACATAAGCTTCCTCTAGAAGTACAGTCTGCTCTGTCCCTTCTTGTAGCCGGCTTCACTGTTCATCTCTGAAAAATCTAGAAACTCAATTTTAATGTACCTTGAGATAAATATAATTTACAAATTGCCACTATAATCATTGAGCTAGTTGTGCTATTTGTGGTGGTGACAGTAGTTGCAGAAGACGTTCTGTTGTTGGTTATGGAAAAGTAACTAGCCACAATTAACTGCCATCTGCCTCTTCCAGCTGATTTGTGGCTGTCTGACTGCATGTGAGATTTCATGGCATGGACACCCATTGTACCAAACTAAATTTTTTGTTGCAAACACTGAAAAGTCCTTCTCAGTCTGGACTATCAACAGGCTGCAGCCATGTCCTGAATTTCTTGTTTACCAGCCACTTTTGCTTGAATTTGCCTTTCCCCTTCCGCTCCAGCACACGCTGTTTCTTTTCAAACATTTGGGTTCACGACTGTCTGCACGACAGGTAGGTAGCAATTTCAAACACGGTTCTGCACGTTGATGCTAATGTACGTCATATACACAGTTTAACACCGAATCATCGTTTAAAATTATATTATTATTTTTTATGAAAACTACAGAAATAATTTTAATGCTTATGCGTATCAGATTAAATGCTTTTTAAACTCATTTAAGGCCTAAATTTTTGCAAAATCTACTTAATGACTTTTAATGTTTTTTAATGACCCGCATGAACCCTGCTTAAACAAAGATGAGACTGAGGTCCTTCAGGCGTTTTAAGTGTTGAATAATGTGTTGATCAGACATGGAGGAACAGTGTGCAGACAGCAGTTTGCATGAGTCTAACCTCCCAACCCATCAATTCTGAAACATGATATAATATTAGGCTATTATCTCTTATCTACATGACCTCCCCCTTCCTAAGACCAGTCATCCTCGTTTGTCATCCAGAACCGCTTCATACTGGTCCTCTGTCAGATATCGGGAAAATGGAGAATGTTGTTTACTGGTAGATAACATTCTGACATCTGTGGTCCTGCAGTCTGACACATTGCTATCAAAAACATTATGAGCAACAGGCTCAGTTTTTCTACATGACCTACTGTCCTGGATGTTACTTATACTAAGACAGGGAATTATTTGTTAAATACTAATTAAATTTAAAAAGATATTCCCACGACAGAGACACAGGACTATACCTGCGGTGTAGTGACTCTGAGAACTTGAGGCTTGCATAAATGAACTCTTTGACCTGTGTGTAGATCTGAGGGACAGACTGGGACATTGGCAGCTTCTTAGGAAAGTCCTGCTGCTTACACACACAGGTAGAAACAAAGAACAGCAAAACTTTAATTTCATATTAGTCAGGTGTGAAAGAAATGGATATGGGTTTATGCATTATGCAGCTATGGTACTAGAGCTTGTAACCTTTTCAATCTCAGGATCATGAAAAGGAAAACGACTGGTCACCAGTTTATACTCCTCCTCTGTGTCCACTGGGATAGGGCCATAGTTGTCTGACTCAAAGATCTCTCTATGAAGAAGAACATTGAAACAAGAAGAACATAAAAAACCCAACATTTAATGCTTGGTTATACCTTAGTTTTTAGTACAGCAGCAGGAAAAAGCCTAGATCAGTTGGCTTGCTTAAAGAAAACCTTTAAAGTATTTACAGTAAGGTGCATGCTCTTTCAATTCTTAGTATTTACATATCAGTCAGTATAAGTTTAAAATGATCTGGTCTTTGCCTTTTTTAAACTATGGTCTAGTATTTAAACTAGGTTCATACATATTTTAATGTCAAAATTCCATACTTTGCCATACACCACCTCCTAGACTTCTAAGTCTTCTTTACCCCTGTTCTACCACAGCTTTTTCTACAGAGGTCAGTAGGCTTTAAATATAGAACTGGCTTGAAAAAGTGGGTGAGTGGATGGATGGATGGATCGATGGATTTAGAAAATGAGAAAGGGAGTAAAGCATTGGAATACAAAGATCTTTCACAACTGATTTTCTTTTCCATATTCATCCAGACTTGGAGAATTTAAATCAATAAAATTAATTCC